>PVHT021183694.1:3424434-3464792 GCA_004024745.2 Catagonus wagneri | reverse complement strand
AAAAAAAAAAAAAAAAAAAAGGTATTATATGGAACAAATTTAAATTCACAAATGAATTTAATAGAATTGAAATGTAGGTAATCATCCGATCTAGGTTAAGTTACCGAGAACCAACACCAAGCCGGGAAGCAACTGGGGCAGGTGCATTGGCTAACTTGCCTATGATTTCCATGGAATCTACAGTTTTATTAGAACTTAAATTTATGTGAGAAAAATTGCTAAGGAGGCAAAAGGGTAGAGAACCTGAGATCTCTTCCAATTTAGTTGATTTTTTTAAGTAGATAGATTTATTAATTCAGTTTTAAATGTCTTCTCTAGCGGCTCTGTGCCCAAACCAGTACATCTGTGTATGGGTGGCTGTTTACTTTAGGTTTTGATGTAAGCCCTAGCAAAAATCTTCCCATTAATCCAATCACTACAACAGGCTGTGATTAATTTACTGCAACATTGATTTTTAAGGATCACAGAAAAAAATAAAAGCCTCCTTAGGATGTGGGAGTAGGGGGCAAGAAATCCTAAGAGGCTACATCTGCCAGAACAAAGATATTCATCCATATAATTTACTGTAATTTTTTATGACATATAATCTATCGTCTTATATTTCATGGAAATCTTATATTTTATAACTTAATGGCAGGCCACACAGACTACTATGCTGAATCTCTAAAAGTCATTTAGTGATGACCCTTAAACGCATCTTGAATCAGTGAACCAGAAGGCCACTTGCATTTGTGTAATTTTTAGCAGTTTACTATTTTACTAATGATGAAATGCCAACCCAGAAAAATTAAACAGCCTATCTTGTGCAATCTCAATGAGTTGGAGAAGAGCTATGTCTGGAAACTGTCTTCCTTCTCTTGACTCCCCTCTTTTTGTCTTATTTTTATTAATATTATTGTGTAGCTACACTATGGGCCAGACTCTGAGTGTTTTCACATACACAACCTCACTGAATTCTCACCGCAGCCCTGAAGGATTTATTGTCATTGTCCTCATTTTATTAGTAAGAAAACTGAGTCTCAAAGAACTTAAGTTACTTGACCAAGGGCATTTCACTAATAGCTAGTGAATCCTGGATGTTAAAATTTGTTTCAATCCAAACCCTCAGTTCCTAACCATACCCTGTATGTAACATTGCTTAGAAAGAGGACATTGCAGTGCTCTCTCGTGCTTTCTGTATTTCCCCAAGGTCTCTCTCATGATTTTCTAAATTGCTCATGCTCTCAGCTCAAACTCTTGTCTGAAAATCACTCTCTTTGACTACCTTTTGCTCCATATATCACTGTCTATTAGGGATTCAAAACAGAGCTGGGAACTTCAGTTAGTGATGAATGGCACCAACCCAAGCCTGTCACCTTTCTCCATGTTTTTTGAATCTGCAGTTGATATAAGGAGAAAAAAATAAACTCAAGTTGTTTTTTTCCATCAAGGAAAGAATTAGGCGATAAGTACAAAACTAACATTTTGGCCTAAAGTTATTACCATTAGAAAAACAGAATGTAAAATGTACTGTGCATTTTGTGGTAATAATAGCGATTTTGCAGTGGATTTACTTTAGTGCCAAGCACTCGTCACTCTTCACACCCACCCTATCTGACAGACATAGCAGCCCAGGGAGGTTAAGCATCGTGTTTGTTCACAATTGGGAAATGGTAGAGACAAAAACTGAAGCAGATTTAACCACAGAGCCCATTCTACACTCCATTGCTCCAAACTGATCAAGGTATTTCTCTTTATATCTGCGTACAGGTTTAGATGTGATAATCCCTGTGATTAGAAACATGAGGTAATACTTTAAAGACACAAAGGTGATAGAATGAAAAAAAAATTTTTAGTAGGAGTAGTATTTTTCAAAAATTAGACAGAAGACTAAATGGATGATTACAGGTATGGAGCGTAAGAGAAATTTTCTTAAAAGATTAGAGAATCTAAAGGTGATTTTGATTCGTGATATATTTAGTGGTTTGAATGGTGCCCTACACCCCATAAAATATGTGCAAGTCTTAATCCTTAGTACCTGTGAATGTGACTTAATTTAAAAAAGGGTCTTTGCAGGTGTAATTAAGCTGAAGGTCATGAATGAGATCATCCTGGATTAACAGGGTAGGCCCTAAATGCACTGACTACTGACCATATTAGAAACAGAAGAGGAGATGACCGTGAGAGGAAGAGGAAGCCATGTGATGTGAAGGCCGAAGAATCACACCAGAGTGATGCTCAGGAGCCAGTGAACAGGGTATCCCCTTGAGCTTTCAGCGGGGAGTGCTGACACCCTGATTGCTGGACTTCTTGTCTGCAGAATTGTTATAAAATAAATTTCTGTTTTTTTAGGCCACCAAGTTTGTTGTGATTTGTTACAGCAGCCCTACCAAACTAATACAATGTGTTTCACCATTTAGTCTCTACGTAAGAATTTCTGGTTTTAAAACCCATGGTCTCCTATATCTCTATGCAATGGATTTTAGTGCAAACCATGATAACATGTCAGGATCCAGGACTACACGGACCTTGCCATTCACTTTCAGATGGTGTGTGCCATGTCTTAATAGATACTCGTGAAAGAGGAGTCTTATTAGTTCATAGTTTGTGGCTGGTTCCTGCTATTCACTTTAAAACCAATCAGTTTCTGGTTTGCTTATCCTGAGGTATTTCATTTCAACTGCTAATGGGTCATGGGATTATTTTCCTGGCCTGGGAGATTTCATGCCCCATATCAGGCTTTTTCCACATTATAAAGGTAAAAATAATAGTTGGAAAAATCCAACGGTTTTATTAAATAAGGGTTTCAGGTTGATGCCTGTGCTCACTTTTAACCTGTTAGGGTAGGTAGTTTGTTTCTACCTAGAATGTTGAGACCTAATGAAAAAATGAAGTCTTTTAAACAGTAACACTTGGTCTCCCCAAGGAGTGCTCTTGACATACAGAGAGGTGACAGAAGTGATACAGCTGAAGGGTGCTGATCCTTTGCCTATCTTTAAAACTAAGAACTAAATGCTATCCTACCATGGTAGAGTCCCAGATGAATGTCTTAGTCACTCCATATACAGAGCGGAATGACATACCCTCTGCTTTCAACGTTTTTCTTCCATGAAATCTGAGATCCTCTTGTAGGCATTGCCAGTAGGGGGAGCTCCTTCCCATGACAGGACATAACTGCAAAAAACTAAAGAAGCAGGTCTTCTTAAGCCCTTGTCAAAGGAGGAAAAGGTCTTCAACTGGCTTTCCCATCATTCTGAAATCCTCTAACTGGTGGTTTCTGAGGTTCCTCCTCAGCAGTAGGCTGGGCAGTCAACAGTGAGCCTGTCCTGATATAGGTGGGCCTGCAAAGAAAGCCCACAGCTTTTCCTGCTGTGATAACTAAGGACCACACAGTTGGCGGGCTGGATATCATACGGCTCCATTATGTTCATCGTCCTGGGCGGCTTGTGTGGATTGTATAAATGACATCCCTTGACCTCTGGTTCAGGCAGTGGGTGCACGTAAACACCTCGACCTCACTCTCCTTTTATTTGACAAAATAGAAATTATATATTTGTGAATGCTGCTTTGCAAAAGAGGAGGAAAAGAGTGAGGTCGAGATATTTGTATCCCCAGGTCCCTACCGGAAGGGCTTCCGTGGCTGGGCTGCACTTCCCTACCGAAGGACACAACTCCTGTCAGGAGGTCCTCTCCCTACAGCCACTCTCTCGAGTGATCCTGTTCCACTTTCCCTCAGTCCTTAGAAGGGAAATGGCTTCTCATCGTTGCTAGTTCTGAGACCTATGCCGTCCCTTGTTGTTTCCCCTATGCCGCACCACACCTTTATAAATCAACGCTAAGCTCTACTCAGTTATCACTTTTTTTTTTTTTTTTTTTGCCTTTTGTCATTTTAGGGCCGCACCTGCGGCATGTGGAGGTTCCCAGGCTAGGGGTCTAATCGGAGCTGTAGCCACCGGCCTGCGCCACAGCCACAGCAACGCAGGATCCCAGCCGCGTCTGCGACCTTCACCACAGCTCATGGCAACGCCGGATCGTTAACCCACTGAGCAAGGCCAGGGATCGAACCCGCAACCTCATGGTTCCTAGTCGGATTCGTTAACCGCTGCGCCACGAAGGGAACTCCAGTTATCACTTTTGAGTCTGCTTTCTCTTTCCTGCTGGAAGATTGGCTTACCAATAATGGAGTTATGCAGCTCCTAAGGAGCAATTACTTCAGTGAATGCTAAGCTACCAGTGACAGCAAAAGTTGCACCATGGCTTTTCTGATTGATTGATTGATTGATTGATTGATTGATTTTGCATTTTAGGGCCACACCTGCAGCATATGGATGTTCCAGGCTAGGGGGTCAAATCAGAGCTACAGCTACTGGCCTATGCCATAGCCACAGCAGTGCTGGATCTGAGTCGCATCTGCAACCTACACCACAGCTTATGGCAGTGCTGGATCCCCAACCCACTGAGCGAGAAGCCAGGGATCAAACCCAAATCCTCACAGGTATTAGTCATTCTTAAACTGCTGAGCCACAGCGGGAACTCCCTTACCCCTTTTTCTATTGTAAGTACTGCTGTTGCATTTGTTGGCTCATGGGACAAGGCTTTCTGTATTTTCTACAATTGATTTGAGCATTTGGCAAGTCAACCATGAAATGTCTTTAAATTTGTATTTGCTTTGTCAAGGTATATATTGTCTGCTCTTTTATGAGCTGCTGATTTCTTAGTCTAACATACTTCACAAGGCACCTAAAGGTCATAATTGGTGGTAGATCCAATGGGGGTCCCTGATCTACTTATCCTTACAGTGGCCACTCCTCTCCTGATGCTGAGAGGACATCAGGGGAGAGAGAAGGCTCTTTATCTTTGTTCTGTAGATTGGCCCTAGTGCCTGACAGAGTTGGAGCCCAATACCCATTGAGAAGCTCATCAAAGTGAAGGACATATGTTATTTTTAGGACAGTCTGACTAGCTTATTTCAATTATGTGCATGTTGTGAGATAAGTATGCAATATTGTTCCCATTGATGGAAATGATATTTCTTAGCCAAGCAAGGTTCACCAAAAATATTCACATAGTATCCACAGGGGCTGGAGACAGAGTAGGGAGTAAGGAGACAGGCTTCGTGTGCATTCCCCCAAAAATCATAGCTGATGTAAGGCCCTTCTTACAGTTACTTGGGGATATTATTCTCTACAGCAGGAATCAGGGACTGAAAAGAATGAGGGAAGGTGGGAAAGCCAATCCACGGGTGCATTATTAAGCAGCTACCCTGTGGGCAAATGTGTCTTATTCCCTCTGGGTGCCCTTTGAGGAGTCATGTAAACACCTGCAAACCATCCACCTGATCGTCAGAAGAGGAAGGCAGCATCAGCTCCTGCCCTCTCTTGGTCAAGTGTTGCCGCAAGGGGTGTTGGCTCCTTCCTACTTGCAAAGTTGTGATGTGGCAGAGTTGATGAGACACTGTGTCTCTGCCCTGGAGATGCCCAAGTCGGGAAGTAAGAGGGATTCATGAACCAGGGAGAGGTGCTTTCAGGTTTCAGGTGTGAGTCAGTAGATCCTTCCACCACAGCTGGAGGGCAAAGGAGAATGGAGAGCATGTTTGACCAGGCATAAAGTAGACTAATACACCAAGTTCCCGTCCCCACGGAGCTTCCATTCATTATTTTTTTAACTTATTTATTTCTTTTGTCTTTTTAAGGCTGCTCCATCAGCATATGGAGGTTCTCAGGCTAGGGGTCGAATCGAAGATGTAGCCCCCAGCCTACACTACAGCCGCAGCAATGCAGGATCTGAGCCACATCTGTGACCTACAGCACAGCTCATGGCAACACCGGATCCTTAACCCACTGAGCAAGGCCAGAGATCAGACCTGCATCCTCATGGATGCTAGTCAGATTCATTTCTGCTGAGCCATGACAGGAACTCTAGAGCTTCAGTTCTAATGGAAAGTCACAATATACCAATGAGAAAAAAAAGAACTTATAGTGATAAGCATGATAAAGGAAATACAGCTACTGATGTGACAGAGATCCATGGTGGGAAGAAGGAGGATGGAGGAGAAGGCTTAGTCACAGGGGTCAAGAAAGTCTTCACAGAGGAAAGGACACTTGAACAACCCCAGAATGTAAGAATCTAGTTACGTAACAAGCCTGTGGAAGAGTGTTACCAGCAGAGAAAATGGTAAATGCAGACACGCTGGGGTTCAGTGACCACGAGGAGCCTGAGGACAGGAAGGAAAGAGGGGGCAGGACTGTGGTGAGTGTAGGTTTGGGGAGAAGGAAGGAGTGCAGTGAGGTGCTGGGTTCCTCTGATGCATGTGTATGACCTAGACGTGTATGAAAAAAAGGAGCTTGGACATTCACAGAACTGACATTTGAGGCTTGCACCTATGACAATTAACTCTCAGGGTCTCTGAGCAGTTTTCTGAGGCAGAGGCACACTTTGAGTTATGTGTGCTACGAGGTTGGTGTGGGGGAGGGGAGTGATTGTTTTGCTGCAGAGTGAGTCTGGCTGACAACCCAGCACCTACATTTCAGCCTAGTTTTGTTGTCATTTACTCATGACCACATGCATAGCAACCTCTGTGATGTGATTAATCTTTATTTTTATGAGGGGAAAAAAAGTAGCCCAAGGTAAAGCCAAACTCCTGAGTTCAGTATTTATGGTACAAATAATTCTGTGACTCCCAAGTTCATCATTTCCCTTCCCTGAGCCCCAGATTCCTCATTTATAAAATAAAGGAGTTGATTCTGAGGTTTCTTGGTGCTATAACTGTGGTTAGAGTGTGAAATTGATACAAATGCCCCTAATTCCAAGTAGATTCTTTCTCAAAAGTAAAGAAGCATGATTCTGTGTTTGGGGGGAAAAAGCTTTTCTAACATTCTCTCAGAAGTGACAAAACATGATTTTGTTTTAGAAAAAATATAACTTTGAGGATCCTCATCTTGTTTCAGAGGACTCTGCAGGAACAGGGTTTTCCATCTTCATTCGTTTGTATCAGCTTCTGTTCTCCTCAAGAAGTTCCTTCCCAGCCTGGTGCTGGGTCGTTAGGGCAGCTTCCCCATTCAGCACTGGTTATGTGTGTTGGAGATAGAGGAAAGACTGAAAAGAGAGTTGCTTGGAGATGTAAATAGGAGACCCATGGTGTCTTCCCTGAGCAAAACCAGATAGAAAAATGCATAATAAATGGCTAAAGAACAGTGAAAATAGGATAAAATTGATGCTGAATGATGTAACACCAAGGTGAGGTTAATTCAGTAACTTCCATTGCAAAATAGCACGTCCCAGAGTTCCTGCTGTGTCGCAGTGGGTTAAGAATCTGACTGCAGCAGCTCAGGTGGCTACAGAGGCACAGGTTTGATCCCCAACCTGGGTGCAGTGGGTTAAAAGATCCGGCATTGCCACGGCTGTGGCATAGGTTGCAGCTGTGGCTCAGATTCAGTCCCTGTGCTGGGAACTTCCATATGCTGTGGGTTCAGCAATAATAAACAAACAAATAAATAAATAAAAATAGCATGCCTGGTTTCACCGAAAGAAGTAGTCAGAATTCCTCCAGAAAGTAATTTGAAAAGCAAGCAAGCAAATAAACAGACAAACTTTTCAAAGGCAATATAATATGTATTTATATATATATGTGTGACTATATATACGTTCATGTACATGTGTAAATACATACATATAAACCACTCATTATTGTTTCCTCTGTGATATATAGGTGCAGGTTAACAGAGAAAAATGTCGTGGGAATGTAAAAAAAAAAACACTATGCTTTCTAAATTGTTGCTTCCTGGTCAAGATATTGAAGACAGTTTGCATATTAATTTGAAGAATGGCTGGTTTCACCTGTTGAATATGTTAAGCCAAGTAGTTTAATAGTGTTGAGATAAGACTCAGTATAACAAGTAGTACACAATTCTTCACCACAAAATCTCGGAACTTGGGTAAGACAAATTTTAGCTATCAAGCCTCAGTTTTTCATCTGTAAGATGAAGTGTTCTGTCTATACTAGATGATACTAGTTACTAGTATGACAGTTACTTCTTGCTTCAACATTCTTTAGATGTTGGCAGAAATATACACCTTCATGTGCAAGCGTGCTTGTGCCTCTGTTTTTGACTCTTTCACAAAATAGGCAAATCTTTCAAATATTAGACTTCTTTTCTGGAAGAGGAGAGTGCTTTTATTCTCAGCTGTCCTGAGATTCAGAACAATGCCCATGGTCTCTGAAAAAAATCTCAGTTGCCAAATAAAATGAAATGGTATTCATTAACAAGGGTTTTATTGAGCTGGAAATGGGTCACAATGTCTCTTAAAAAGGTGTTCAGCAACAAGGACTATCTTCCTACCCCACCATTTCCTCTCCACCTTGCAGTCCTTCCCCCTCCAAGAAAATAATTTGGTTCAGCTCTCAGTTACCATGGAAGTGCTATTAACCACAATCACCTATTTCCTGATAACATGACTTAATTGAGGTTGCATTCAGCTATATCATTACCCCCCCAAAAAAAGAAGAAGAAGAAAGAAAAACAACAACAATGTGGTCTCTCTCTTTCCCTTTCTCACTTGCTCTTTCACTCTCAAACTCAGAACTCCATTTGAAAAGAAATTACTGGGGAAAAACAGAGGGATTACTGACAAAGGTCATAGCCAGTCCTTGGCTGACTTTACCTAGCCTATTGTTTTCACAGAATGCACCAATACAGTATCTCTACCTGAATCTCTGTGATTAAGATATCTTTGTGTAGTCTACAAAAGGATCACTGTGTGATTTTGCTCCATACTATCTTTTTTTAACTCTAAAATCAGTTGCAACTCTCAATTTTTCTAGTTTTTTTATTTCTCCAATGAATATGAAGAGACATTTTAAATAAATTTCAATGCTTTGAAACCAAGTAGAATGTAGAATTTAAAATATTTCTTCTACTTCTGGCTATGCTAACTTAACCGTAGAAATGTTGATGGTTTTTAAAGTGTATTTCTGCAGAAGTCAACATTATTGAGTTATTATTGAGTCATTACTTTCCCAGAGCTTTGGCAAAATCAGTCTCTCTCTCTCTCTTCAATTTGCCACTAAAAGGAAATATTCAAAGGTTACTTACTATAATTATTCAATAAATTTTATAATTCTGATTTTCAAAATAAAAGATATTTTTAAATTTCTCTTAAAAATTTAAGAGAACATCTGTAGGACAACATATTATGCAATTATTTTAAAAGTAAGAAATTTGTTTTATAACGTGTGTATGTCTACAGTGTATTATGAAGTGAAAAGGAGAGAGCACAGGTTAGAATACATGCAGTAAAAATAGTGAAAATCCATTTTCTTCATATATACATATTTATATAAATGTCTAGAAAGATACAAGGCAAAATCCAAGTACTTGGGTTGTCTTTGGGCGATAAGGAGTCCAGCAGATTTTTGTTTTCTTTGTTATCCTTTTAAAGTGTTCTCTTTAAATGAGCAGATATTGATGTTGTCATCAGAAAAATGTATTACATTAAAATCAGCCTTTAATGGATGAATTGAGCGTGGTGGAAATGATGGTGATAAAACAGACTGCTGTGAAGAAAGTCTTATGACATTCTTTCTCTTCCATTAGATGGTCTTTTTTAAAACTCGTCAAATTTGAGTGAAAACCTAAAGGAGGACCTTCATTCTTATGAAGCAGGGCCTCTGCCTGTACCTAATAGGTCATCCCTTACTTTCAGTTTAAAGTCCAGTGACTCTTTGATGATTACTCCTAGGCTGGGGGCGCTCCCAGCAGGGATCCAGCTCTATGACGGGTTTTGTTTTGTTTTGTTTTTTTGTTTTTTTTCCCCTCCTAATTCTGTTTCATGGAAATTCAGAGGAGGTTTTGATTCCAAGTCCAATTGGACACCAAGCCTTATCTCCTTTTGCTTTGTCATGTCCAGGCCCCATCACGCTTTGCCATAGCTACTGCCAATAGAAGGCTCTTATCCTCAAGTACCTAAAGAAATACAGAATTCCTAACAGATCTCTTGCCTCTTTTTTCTCCCTTCTTGTAGTCAATGTGCATGTGTCCACCTAATTCATCCAAAATGTTAATTTTGTTTATTTATTTAGTTTTGGCCATGCCCACACATGCGGAAGTTCCGGGGCCAGGGATCCAACCTGAGCTACAGCTGCATCCAAAGTCACAGCAGTGACAACCCTAGGTCCTTAAATACTGAGCCACAAAGGAACTTCTAAAATGTTACTTTTAAGCATGTTACTCTTTTGTTGAAAATCCTATAACTCTCTCTGACATGAAGAAAAAAAATCTATAGCCTAGAATTCAAAGCCTTCCAGAATGTAAGCTCACCCTTAGCGTGACTTTGCCCCAAGCCCCCAATAAAGCCTCTGCTTCTTGATAACAGCTGACTTACTGAATTGAACTTCAACAGTTCTGTGTTGACTCTTATTGTTTCCTCTGCCTGGAATAACTTACCTCATCGTTTCCACCAGACCCACTTTTACAAACTAAAGCCAAGTTACGTTTCCACACTTGAGAAGTTCCTACCCCACTTGGTCCCCAGGAGATCCCCTCTCTTGACCCTTTTCTAAAGACCTGTGCTTCCTACTTTTTTTATTTCCTTCTTTTGGTGCATGTGCATATTTTCTCCCCAGCAAAATAATAAAGCTTTAAAGACAAGGCCTGTGTTTTATCATTTGTGTTTTAAAATCACCTAGAACTTTGATGCTTCAGTAATCCCTTGAGTTGGCACTAAATACATATTTTTTTTGATTAACTGTAACATTAAACAACATGTTTTCTAAGCATTTTGGAAAGAAGCAAGTGCAACAGTGAAACACTGCACATTGTTATTTTTTATATAAGTAAAGAATAAAATTCAAGACAAATCTATGATATTGGAGTTAACTTCTACGAAAACCGCAAAAGTAAGATTACCTTTTGCTCAACTTCCTACTCTGAAAATGTCCTTTTCTTATTGAGGGTAAGTGTGTAGATGGATGATTTAAGAAGTTTGTCCAAAACACACAATTATGGCTTGCCTCTAGCTGAAATAATGTGTGCCCCTGCTTCTCTTTGTCAATAATTGGATTTGCCTCTGAAGTTCAAGAAGTTCAGGATTTCTTTCTGGTGTGAAACTGACTGCTTCTGTTTCCTCTTTTTATGCAGTAGACTCTAATCTAAGGCAGAAGAAATGCTGTGCAGTTGGGATTTGGAGAGCAGAGAGGATAATAGAAGAGATTGACATGACTTCCACAGAAGAGTTATTTTTAAGTATAGAGAATGCCTTTGCTTATGCTGAAAGGGCCTTCAGAAAATATTACCAGGATAGAAAATACAGTGGGGGCTAGTCCCGTCCACTGGGCTCGCAGTGCTGGTCTGCGGGGTGTTGCTGCCACCTGCTGCACGCTAATAGCCATGGAGGGGCTTGTGCCCCGCTCACAGCTACAGGATGCCAGGGGTGCACAATTAATACTCTGTGGGCATGGGAAGTTTTTCTTCTCTTAGAGCCTGGGTAGGTCTGAAAGGAAAACCAGTCAAAGCTGATGCTTCCAGACCACAGAAGTATAAGAACCATACCATGGGAGGGCAGCTCTGCCCAGGAGCTGCTGAACATCCCAGGGCCAACAGGAGGCAAAGATTTCATTAAAAGGATTCTGTACCTCTGGGAAATAAATGAGGCTTTCCCTTTTCTGAATCTGAGGGATATTTTTGAAGAGTTGCTTCACTGCAAAGCAATAATAGTTCGGAGATCCCTGGATACTTCAACGGGGAGGATATTGTTCATAGAGAATTCAATAAATTTAGATTCTTACCAGTTTCCATTTCAGTAGATTCCTCTTAATAGGATAGATGGAGTAAGGTAACTGAAATCCCTCCCCAGGTTTGTACTGTGTCCCAGTTTAATAGGACATCAACCTATAGATGAAGATCTTCCTTCTATATCTCCTGGGCTGTTTTTGCCACTATACTCCATCACTGTGATTTACTGAAATTTTAGGAGGAAAGGGAAAAAGGATGAAGGCCTCATAGTGGCAATGTTTCCTCCTGATTTTCAGTTAAAGACTTTGAACACCTCAGCCCTTCCTGAAAATACCCATCAGCTCTACCTGACCCAACACCTCCAGGGACCTGAGACTTATTGGGGAGGTGAAGGGGAGAATAATAGTTTGGGAGCCCTGGATTAGGAAGTAAGTAACTCCATCTTCTGACCTTTGCCAGAAATACCATTAGCTGAGCAGTAATGAGTAAATATGACAATGGCCATGGTAAATATTTGTAGTGGTAGTGTAAGGGTAGCCTGGACATCGGGGAAGACAGTGGCCCTGTTTCACAATATGCAGATCTCTTCTCCCAGCTAAATTCTAGTCTCCTGAATGGCAAGGATGATGCTTTATCTTTTAGCATTATCCGCATTCCCCCCAAATCCTTGTGGAGGACAGATCAGTACATACATGATGTCATGATTCTTGATGACAGAATTATGTGCCCCCCCTGACCTTAAAAGATTAACCATCTCAGGAATACAACTCAGCCCTCTCATTTGTCTTTAGACTTGCTGGGTGGTGCCTATATTGTGGTAGTGAGATTAGGGTCACAGAATATTTTTACCAGTTGTTCGGAGGATTGTATATATTTATTCGTTTTTATTTTTTGTTCATTAAACTTATGCTGTTGTTCCAGCCTAACATTTCTTTTCTTAACGTTGGAAGGTAAAGACACCCGATTTTACCCCCAAGCTAAAGGACCAGTACAGTTGTATCTGGCAGAAAATAGTCATCATGTCCTTCTGCAGATAAATGGACATTTTTACCAAGGAGTCGCTTCCCTGGAATCCAGTCTGTGTCCTCTGCAATTGGAAGTAGCGGGGTGGAGGTAACAAGCCTGGTAGTCGGCTGAAATGGGAGATTCCCTGTCTGTTGATTCTGATTGTTTCTGTCTTGTTCTGTATGATTTTCTCTGAAGCACAGACATGCTTTTCCGTTATCAGCCAAAAACACCTCCAGAAGGCAGGGAGACTTCCCAACCTGACTACCAGCCAATCTCAGACAAGGGGAGGAAAAGGGAGCCCCGTCCAGGTCCAGGGAGTGTGGATTTCCCCACAAGAAGGGAAACATTACAATTCCATTTCTTAACTGGAGCCACCCTCCATTACTTCTCAGATTTTATTAAAATTAACTGTATTAATTCTTTGTTCTTTCACCCTGAAGCAATTCTGGAAAGAAACATATTTTAAAATTGAACAGAAAAACTGTTATGAAAGACACTAAGCTCACATTTGTTAAATGACTTTGTGCTCTTGAAAAGAACTGTATAAAAAGCACATTATGAACTGTTCTGCATGGTTTCCTTTGTTTGGATTTTAGAAGCAGCTTGACTGACACGGAAATCCTGAAGGAGAGAATCTTTGGATAGTGAAATCTCTTTTAACGAAGGTGATTTTAGAATAAGATTTCAGAGAACAATTTCAACATTGTTCTGTTGAAGGTTATACTTAGCTCTGAACCACATTACTTTCCTGTCTACGTTTCATTTCCTGGGGTCTTGCCAAGTGATAAACAGACACAGGCGTGTGGTAGATTTGGGGTTTTTCAGCACGAATAGGGTAGCTGGCGTTTGCTTAGTTAAAGGCATCAATTAACTTCCGCGATCATTGTGGGAATGCTGGCGTGAGGCCTTAAGGAGACGATGGAGAAAAGATGGACTTACTACGTTGTCTGTTCCATCATCCAGATACACTTTGTCAGGGGTAAGGCTTCCGGTTGTCCTTTCTTATCAGATTGGCCGTCCTTTCTTATCAGATTGGTTGCTTTAGGAAGGAATGGTGTTTGTTTGTTTTTTTAAATATTTAGTAATTTAAAAAAGTTTTTTATTAAGATGTGGTTGATTTACAATGTTATGTTAGTTTCAGGCATACAGCACGGTGATTCAGTTATACATATGTGTGTATGTGTATTTTTTTCAGAATCTTTTCCCTAACAAGTTATTACAAAATATTGATTGTAGTTCCCTGTGCTATACAGTAGGTTCTTGTTGATTATCTGTTTTTAATATAGTAGTGTGTATATGTTAATCCCAAACTCCTAATTTATCCCTCTCTTCTCCACCTTTCCCCTTTGGTAACCATAAGTTTGTTTCCTGTGTTTGTGAGTCTATTTCTGTTTTGGAAATAAGTTTATGTATATGTGTGTATATATATATATATAAGATTCCACACACGAGCAATATCATAAGGTATTTGTCTTTCACTTTCCGGCTTACTGAGGCCTCTGTTCATTTAAAATGCCTTGTGACTGCTGCCAAAATTGATCACCAAAGGTAGATTGGTACATTCAGATAATGTATTTAAATGGCAGCTTTTGGAGAAATGTTTAGAGTCTAGAAATGATTACTAACGAACACTAAAAGCAAGAAGAGAATGGGCGGTTTGTGCCCCTGCTCTGAGACACTTGCAGCCATTTCCTTCCTAAGAGGGTCTCCAGAGTAACTGGGAAACTCTGTTTCTTAAAAATGAAATGCTTTCCAAATGGTAGTTAGAACAACTCTGGAATACTTAAAAAAAAAAAAAAACACAAAGCCCTCAAGGCTCAGAGATCCTGGCTCAACTTTTTCTCTCTCTCAAATACTTTTTCTTTTGGATATATCAAGCATTTCCCCTCCAAATACTAAGATCTTTGGGAGTTGAACATATGTTGAATTTTAATGAGGCACATGTAGGTATGAACCTGGGAGGCAAAGCAGGGTCCTTGTGACGGTGGGACCCAGGACCTGAAGGGCCTATTTAAAAATATGAGGAAAGAATAGTTCTGCATTCTGTAACATGAAGGTGATGCATTGAGCCCAGGTGTCTTAAAAATTAACTGTGCTCTTCAGATACAGCTACGAACACTTTCAGGAGAATTTCTAAATCAAAGGAGACTTTGGAATATAATGCTGTAGATAGGATCAGAGGCATATTATCAGGCAGAGGCGAGCTCACAGGAAGCTACATTAAACTGCACTAACCTCTGCCTACCCAAACTTTTGCCTCCATAAAAGTGTGGTAATTCCCATTTGTCAAGTACTTTTGAGAGCCTAGTTTTTGCTCAGTTGCTTGTCATCTTTTTATCTTTTTCCTTTGTGAGCTTCAGTGGTGCTTGTCACAATAATGTATCATTCCTATAACAGGACTCCATGTTAATTCTAAAACTGAGACTTACACTATTGAAGGCATGTCAGAGGCTCAATGCTGAACATGTTTTTAGCGTCTTGTACCATTTGGTCAAAGAGCTGACGGGAGGAAATCTTTCATGCCTGGTATTTCGGTGTTGATTCTAGATGATGCTGACTAATGGTTTACCTTTGGTGGAAACCTCTGCTTTTCCCCCTGCTTCCTTCAGGAACCCTAACTACATGGAAATGATGGCCTTGATCCTTTATATTAAAGGTCAAATTTTCTACTCTTGTCAACCTGTTTGGGAGGCAGTTTGGAGGTCATGCAGCTTATAGAAAGAGCACAGACTCTCGACAACTGAATTCATGTTCTTTTACTGACATTTGACTGTAAGCAAATCATTTAATCTCTCTGTGCCTCAGTTTCCTATTTGATACAAAGTGTTAATATTACTCTTTGGCATATGCAGAGGATCAAACAAGATAGCCTATGTGTGAACCTCTTTTTTTGGTTGCTTTTTATTTTTTGCCTTTTTAGGGCCTAACCCATGGCATACAGAGGTTCCCAGGTTAGAGGTCCAATCAGAGCTGTAGCCACCAGCCTATGCCAGGGCCACAGCAACGTCAGATCTGAGCCATGTCTGCGACCTACACCACAGTTCACGGCAACACCGGATCCTTAACCCACTGAGTGAGGCCAGGGATCAAACCTGAGTCCTCATGGATGCTAGTCAGTTTCATTAACCACTGAGCCATGATAGGAACTCTGTAAAAGCCTCTTATAAACATATTTTTTAAAACTGTTACATACCTATCGGTTATTTTTCAATTATAGAAAATACTACTTATGTGTTATTATATGTTATGTGCTGTTGATTCATGAACAAAAAAAGTTATATACATTGTAAGAAGAGTTGTCATAATATGTTTGATGGTGGGCTTCAGTTTTTAAATAGGCCTAATTTTATTCCAGGTAGTCCAAGACCTTAAGTTATTTTTTTGGACAGAACAGTAGACAAAGAGATAGATATTCAGAAGTCAAAAATTTCCTCTATTGTCCTTAAGCAAATGCCTCCTCATCTGTATTGAGTTTTATTTTTCTCTATCTGGATCATGCACAAGCTCCTTCCTAAGGCAGCCCCTAAGGCAGCCAAGGACGGAAGTTCTCAGCTGCTCCGTCACTTCATCAGAGTAACCAAGGTGTTTCATTAAGCATCACTCCGTGTGAATCAGGCAAACTGATGGCTCATGCCCTTCCTTTTCAGGAGTATTGGAAGAAACATTCAATGCAGAGGAAGACATTTATGCCTTACCTGGCTCTGATGTCAACCTGACTTGCCAAGCACACAAGAAAGGCTTCTTGGTGCAGATACAGTGGTCCAGGCTCACCAATAAGATGGACCTAATTGCCCTTTATCACCCCACACATGGCTTCTACTGTGCCAACCAGAGTCCCTGTGAGTCGCTGGTGGCTTTCAGAGAAACTTCTGAGAATGTGTCAGAGTGGACTCTGCGCTTAAGGAACATGTCCTCCTCACTCAGTGGAAAGTACAAATGTAGCTTCACTCTGTATCCAGAGGGCATTCAGACGAAAATCTACAGTCTGTTCCTTCAGGAAAATGGTAAGCATAACTGGGAGGGGGAAGAAAGCATATGTGTTTGTCCAGGTCTCATTCGTTCAAGTTGGTATTCTGAGCCAACTTTGTGCTGCGCACGGTGCCAAGTATAGGAAAGTTGAGTAGGCATAGGTATTGCCTGGAAAGCAAGGCAAACTTTGATCAAATAATGCCACAAATAATGTAAAACTGCAACAGTGCTAAATGATAAGGACTGTAATAGTTTTGTGAGTGTATAAAATAGAAATTGACTCTGAGAAATCAACACCTGAGCTGAGGTATGAAGTCTGCATAGATATTAACACCACAGGGAGGAAGGAGGTTAGTGAGTGATGGAGAGACAGGGAACAGCTGGTATGAAGGACTGTGTCGTGTCTGAGGAAAATGGGAAAGCGCCAGCCAGACTGTGGGGTGAGATTTAGGGATGAAGTAGGAAATGTGGTCAGGTCCAGATCACGCTGAACCTTCTCAGTCATGTTCAAGGTTGATTTTTATCTAAGGGCCTTGGGAAGTCATTGAGGTATTTTCAGCCAGAGGATGGCCTGATGTTTATAGTCTTGATTGAATTTGTGTATTAAAACCATGGTTCTAGCTTCAGTGTGAGAATGAAGTGAAGGTGGACGAGAAAGAGAAGGTTGAGGCAAGTTAGGAGAAAATCCCAGTAGCCCAGAGGATACAGGGTGGTAGTTTGGGTAGATACAAAAAGAAAATGACAAATGTGATGCTTTGGGCATTAAACAGATAGGACTTGTTAATATAGGGGATATAGTACAATGGCAGGAAAAGTGAAGGAAAGAGAAAACAGGCCAGTGTCTTAAGTGCACACCTGATAGTGGTGCCATTCACTGAGATGGGAGCCAAAGATATCAGAGTGGGTTGGGGGGGTTATCAAAGTGCCTTTGGATATATTTAGTATAAGTCTAGGAAAGTTACCAAGGAGGCTTCTGGACATGTAGCATTCACACACAGGAGGCAGGGATCCTAGGTTAAAGTTCTAGCTCCTTTCTGCTAGAAATCAATTTCACCTGGAACCTGGCATGTAAATTCTCTGAGCCTATTTGAAAAATGAGGATAATAACTGTTACCCTAAATTAGTTGGTCCTAAAGTAATTGATCTCCATTTATACTAATGGAAAAGATGTAAACAAAAGTTTACAAATGGAAGATGCACAGGAAGCAGAATATTTTTGACTCAGGGACAAAGCAACCTGCTGGTATAAGGAAAAACACAGCAAAAACTAACTAACGAAGACTATGCTGAAGAAAGCACAGAGCTGCCCGGGACAAACAAGAGGTTTGGGTGTATTATCTCCTTCCATTTCTCATCCAATGATGAGACCATGCTGTTGGGCAGTCCGGCTGTAGAGCAGGACCTCTAATGCCTCTACCATAACATTGCCCCATTCCCATTGCTGTTTTCCAGGGAAAAAATATTTCAGTTGGGGATGGGGTGGCATGGTGTGGTTGAGTGAAGAGAAATGAGGAGAACTGTATAGAACAGTGCTTTAGCCACATATATTTCGGAGTCAGGTAGCCTGGACTTGAATGTTGGCTCTGTCATTTACTACATACAGCATTTTTGCCAAGTTATTCCAAGTCCCCTTGTTTCTGGTATAACAAGTATGGATAATTACAGGGCCTCCTTCACAGGCACCATTATTTTGATGATTAGATGAGATAATATGTATTTAAAAGCACTTAGCACAGTTTCTGCCAATGAGTTAAGAGTCTGATAAATGGTTGTTTTCTTTATGACTAGTAAAAGTAATAATAAATACACTGTTTCTCAGATATTATTAAAAATGAGTCCTCCTCCCTCTCTTTTTTTATTTGCCTAATGCGGAAGCCAACAGAACATTTGCCATACATTAACGAAAGTATGCATTGACCTTGGCTTTCGACAGAGATTTTGTACCTTCTTCCTAAAACTGTAAACAATGCTACCTCACATCTGAGAATCTAATGCTTCTTCCATGGAGAATTGACAACAAGGATTGCTGCCCCCTATAGGAAACTATGACGGGAAGCACTCATCATAAATGCAGCAATGTAGAAGAGGTATCATGTCATTCAGAAAGGAGAGTGGTGTTCCCTTGAGGGAAAGTGTATTTTGTAAAATAAAGGGCCAAGCTTGTTGCTGCTAAAAACTGCAAATCACAGGAGGGAAAGAAACCAAGACTGCATACTTTGTGGCTGGCAGTTTCCTCATCTTCTGATTATAACTTTGCTGTTGGTCAGCTGGGCCAGATTTTTAAAAATGGCCTCAATGTTAGAGAAGTGGTTCCGGTTGTGAATTTGGGTACAAAGGAAGCTAAACAGAGAAAAAGAAAAACAGAAAGGGGAAAAAAAAATCTTTCACCATGGAGTGATCAAAGATATAAGCCTGGTATAGAGGGGCAGACACTTAGATGGCACAACTGTCACTTAAAAGCCCTGTCAGTCCCCACCTAATGGTATCTTTTCCCCCTTTATCCTTTTCATTTTCACTCATTTCTCTCACTTGTGTCATTGCCCTCTCACATCCCTGAGAGATCTTCAAGTTTATAGGCTAGTTGGCTAAGCAAAGCCCACATGAGTGCAGACACGGGAAGTATGTGAACGAATGCAAATTGAAGTGATATATAAGTATCTAAATATGAAAATGTTGAGGGGCCAGAGGTAGCTGGGACCTCTTCCTGTTCCTTTCTGTGGTCATCCAGGGTCACTCTCCTCCCTGTCTGCTCACAAAAATTGCGTGTGTCTAAATCCCGTTCCCACATTGCCTGAAAGCCAAGCCGAGAAGGGACTACACAATGTCTTGTTCCTTTGTGTGAACTAGTGCTCCAGGGCTGCAGATGAGGGTACAGATGTAACACACAGCCTGGCGTTTGCTTCTTTTTTTTCATTTTCCCTTGAGAGGGTTTCCTTCTAGGTGAGCTTTCCAGTTATTCCAAGAAACACAGTTCTCTGAGTTTAGCTTTGGGTTATTGCAACCCAGGTTTCCTTCATTTGATACTACTGGATCCCACAATGCTTCAGACTGCAAGAATTTAATGCATTTAAAATGTGTCATTGTTAGAATTACTTATAAAAGTTTAATGTGGCTTGAATTTTCCAGATTAAAACAAAACCTTGGAAGCATTAGTGTTGTTAGAAGCAGCAGTAGGAGGAGGAGGCTTGAGAGAGGGAGTACAAATTATGAAAATCTCAGTCTGACTACATGTCTTCTACCCTGTATAAAGGCTTAGTTTGTTCTTTGACCTCTTTCCCTGGTTTATGGAGGTGTAATTGGCATGTAATGAATTTGTTTTAGGTGTACAAACTGATTTGTGTATACAGTGTGAAATGATCACCACAGTAAGTTTAGTTAACATCCATTACCTCCCACTGTTACATAAATTCTTATGATGAGAATGTTTAAGATGTGCTCTCTTAGCAACTTTTAAACATATGATAGATACAGTATTTTTAACTTTGGTCACCACGTTGTATATTATATCTGCAGAATTCATCTTATAACTGCAAGTTTGTACCATTTGACCACCTTCACTCATTTTGCCCACCCCCTGCCTCTGACCAGTCTGTTCCCTTTTGAATCTGAAAACTAGCCTACATTTCTTATTTTTCTTTTCCAATGCATTTGTTGAGCAATTGATTATGTGTGTCCTGTAGAATACCCACGGCCTGGATTTTTCTTTTATAACTCATGGTGTCTCCATATTCCTTTTTAACCTTTTAGATAAACAGATTTGATCACATTTTTTCTTGTTTGTTTCTTCCTTTTAGTGAGAGTATTTCATAGATGATGTTACATAGTTACATCAGAGCTACATAATGTCTGCTGATTGTGTGATATTAACAGCCACTGATAGGAATTGCCTAGATCCATTAATTCATTAAGGCTTAACAAATAGTGATGTTCTAATTCTGTCATTTCTTTATTTATTGCCTGAAGTATTCTTATGAAGAGAAATGTCCTCTTACGAACCAGTTATTTATTAGATGTGCAATTTGTGTAAGAAAAGTAGAATAGACACTTGATTCTTTCCCTTATTTACCAGTTTTAAAAATGAGTTCATTCACTGATATTCTTAGGTGACCAATAAGTACTTGTGTTAAGTATCAAGAACTTATATGAATTTAATAAAATATTAATGAGTTTTAATTCATTATAGTTATTATCCTCATTAGGCTGAAAGTGTCCCACATATAAAATCTATTAACCTTTGTGAAATAAACTGCAAATATTTTCTCAGTTTATCGTCTGTTCATACTTTCTTATGATACTGTTTCCAAGGCAGCATAATTTTTATTTTTATGAAATAAAATCTATCACGTTGTTTCTTTATTACTTCTAATTTTGAGTCATAGTTCAGAAAAAAATTCCCTATTACCAGATTGTACCGGAATTCACTCATGTTATTTCTAACACTTGCATGTTTTAAAAAAATTATCATTTAAGTTTGTGATGTTAGGTTTCTAGTGTAAAAACATGTACCTAGGAAATTCCCGTTGTGGCTTGGTGGAAATGAACCCAACTAGGACCCATGAGAATGTGGGTTCAGTCCCCGCCCTTGCTCGTGGGTGTAGGATCCAGAGTTGCTGTGAGCTGTGGTTTAGGACACAGACAGCTCAGATCTGGCATTGCTCTGACTGAGGCATAAAAAAAAATTGTACCTAAATGTATTTTTATTATTTCTAATGCTTTCTTTCTGTTTTTCCTTTCTGTGGTTCAGATTAGAAATTTTCTACTGACCTATTTTCCAATTCATGAATCTTGTTTTTCTTGATGCCCAGTAAGTTTTCAGTCTTGTCAAATTCATTTTTAATTTCTGATACTGTATTTTTAAGTTATTGTTTTTAATAGAGTTTTAATTCTTTGATTAAATTGTCCTCTTTTCATCTGTTTCCTTCATCTTTTTCTCTATTCTTGAATGTGTTTTTTTGTTTTGTTTTGTGTTTGTCTTTTTAGGGCCGCACTTGCAGCATATGGAGGTTCCCAGGCTAGAGGTCGAATTGGAGCTTTAACTCCACAGCCACAACAACACCAGATCTGAGCCGGGTCTGCAACCTACACCACAGCTCATGGCAACACCGGATCCTTAACCCACTGAATGAGGCCAGGGATGAAACCTGCATTCTCATGGATACTAGTCAGATTCGTTATCACTGAGCCACAATGGAAACTCCACTGAATATGTTTTTAAAAAGAGTTTATTTTAATGTCTTTGTTGGATAATTCAATGTTTTTATTTTTTCTGTATACACAGCTTATTATATGTATTACATATATATATATAAAGAATATATATTGTTATTATTGACAATAATAATAAAAGGAAGGCGTGTGCTGGGACAAGTTGTGAAAAAAAAGGGGGGAAAAATAGACAGAGACCCATGAATGATCTCACATAATAATCCAACAAAATGGTGCTACAATTAATGGTTTAAAGAATTTCATATTATTAAAGAAACTGAGAAGAAAAAAATATAAAAAATCTTTTGTATTGACCCACATATGTGCCATTTCCTGGGCTATTTCATCGCATAGAATGAAGTTACTTACCATTTGGTGTCATTTCCTTTCAGCCTGAAGGACTTAACTTTAGAATTTCATGTAAGACAAATCTACTTAAGATAAAATTTTCTCAAGTTTTTTTTTTGAGCAATATTTTTACTCAATGTCGAATTCTTAGTGGATTGTTTTCTTCTTTCAGCATTTTGAGTATGTCTTCTGATCTCCATTGTTTCTAATGAAACATGAGCCATTAATTCTGTTATTGGTCTCTGCATGTGATAAGTTTTGGGGCTTTTTCCTTGCTGATTTCAATCATTCCTTTCGTAATTTTCTCTTTGTTTTGGCTTTCAGCAGTTTGATTATGATATGCCTAGGTGGGTGTCTCTTTGTATTTAGCTTATTTAGGTTTTAAAGTTCTTGGATGTGTAGATTAATTTGGGAAGAAAGTCTTTTTAAATTGAATATGAAATTCTTGGCCATTGTTTCTTCACGTGTTTGTTCTGTGCCCTCTCTTTCATCATTCCTCCTGTGATTCTAATTACATATGTTTTAGAACACTTGATATTGTCCTACATGGCTCTGAAGCTCTGTTCATTTTCCTTCAATCCTCTTTATCTCTGTTCTACAGATTAGATAATTTACATTAATCATTATTCAGATAATGATTTTCTGACTTTCCTTCTGCCATCTCAAGTTAGCTGTTGAGAATCTCCAGTGAATTTTTCATTTTCATTTTTGACTTTTCAGTTGTAGAATAATCATTAGGTTCATTTTATAGTTTTCTGTTTCTTCACCAAAATTCCCTATGGATTGAGTCATCATCATCGTATTTTGCTTTAATCCTTTGAACATAGTTATAATAGTTGCTTTGAAGTCTGTTAAATCCAATGTAGGGTCTACTCAGTTCCAATAAACTGCTTTTTTCTTGAGTATAGATGACACTTTGTTGTTTCCTTTATATGTCATTTTTTTGTTGAAAACTAGACGTTAAAAAAGCCTATAATGTGACAACTCTAGATTCTGTGGGCTTTTATTTTTTAATTTTAGTAAGTTACGCATATTTAAATTGCAAAATCTGTCTCCTTTGTAGTGTATGACCTTTGGTATCTCCACTCAGCTTTTTACTATACTTTTTGTGTCTGTAGTTTGTCTTCCAAGGAGTTGCCCCTACATTGGCAAAGCCTCTTTATTGGTCCACAAATGAATGTGACAAAAGCTGTGCTCAAATAGCTCAAGCCCAGCTGACTTCTACCCTCTACACTGAGATGTGCTGGGGGAGGGGGGAAGGAAGTGCATTCAGTGTTACAGGCAGTAATATCTCCTTTGGCTTTTACTTTTCAGTGGGCTCTGACTCATATGTCTGTTTTCCCAGTCAGCCTGTAGAGAATTTATCTCAACTATTTTATGACTCTGGTTTGTAGAATCTTCATGTTAAATGTCTAGCTGGTGTGTCACTCACACTAAATGGGACTGCAAACCCAAGTTAAACAAGCATCAGTTTTTCTCTGGTTGTTTCCTACCAAGTTTGTCCCTGTTAGTTGACAAAGTAAGGGATTTTCATGCTCAGACCTAATTTAAGTCTGCCCCTTTTGGAAGAAAAACTAATGGGTTTTGTAGCCAGCTCCAAGATGGTGAAACTGCCTTTCTCACTGACCAAGCTAGGGAAGGGATGGAAGAATCCCTAAGCAAGAAGGCTAAAGACTCCTACTGTTCTTACTGAAGCTGGTGATTTTTCAAGAAGAAATACTTCTCAATGAAATGCTCACCTTTGGTCAATTTCCAAGGCCCTGAAGTGGTGGTTTTTAACACATTTGCTTAGTTTTATGCATATCTTTTTTTACACTGACCTCTTCATGCCCCTAAAACCAGGAGTCCCTCAATCCCCACAATCCTGTTTTTTACACTTATTGTATCTTTATTTAGAAATACATCTTGGAGTTCCCGTCGTGGCTCAGTGGTTAACGAATCCAACTAAGAACCATGAGGTTGCGGGTTCTATCCCTGGCCTTGTTCAGTGGGTTAAGGATCCGGCATTGCCGTGAGCTGTGGTGTAGGTTGCAGACACAGCTCGGATCCCGCGTTGCTATGGCTGTGGTGAAGGCCGGCAGCTACAGCTCCCGTTAGACCCCTAGCCTGGGAACCTCCATATGCCGCGAGTGTGGCTCTAGATAAAAAAAAAGGCAAAAAGATGAAAAAAAAAAGAAATACATCTTCATTACTACTCTCTCTCTCACAACAATTATTTATTCTTAGTGCTAAAGGTAAATATATATTCAGTACTTACTCCCAGCCTTTATGTAAATGTCTCTTCAGTGTGAAGTGTATTCCATTGGAGAATCCTCCAGAAGTGCTAATGGAGCAATTGGTTGCTACAGAACCCTAATAGGTTGTATATAGTCTTTATATTGAAGACTGAATATAATATCCTTAACTCACATTTTCTTTCCCTGACTATGTATTAAATATGTTACTAGATGATATTCTGGCATACAGAGTTGCTGTCAAAAAGCTGTTAACAATTTGGTTTTCATTCCCACAACTGACTTTGTTTAATACTTTTATAAGAATATGCTTAATTTCCATTCTGAGAGTATTTTTCTACTTTTGCATTATAATCTTTTAATGTGTGTTTTCTAGTCATTTTATTTTAAGAAATTGTACTTGAATTAAAGTTTTTAGTATTTTTTCTATTTTATTTCCCTTTAGTATCTTCCACTACACATACTTTCTACATTCTTTCCCTGTCTCTTTCTTTGAATCTCTTTTACCTCTTTTTTCTTTTAAAATTCATTATTTATTAATTCATTTCACTTAAAATTTTCCTTCATTCTATTTTTTAAGTTTTATTGAAGTATAGTTGATTTACAATGTTGTGATAATTTCTGCTGTACAGCAAAAGTGATTCAGTTATACATAGACACACATCCATTCTCTTTCAGATTTTTTCTCCACATAGATTATCACAGAATATTAAGTAGAGTTCTCTGTGCCATACAGCAGTTCTTTCATTCTATTTTTTAATTCCTTTTAATACATTAGCTTTTGTAGCAATGTGTTCTTGGTTTTGTTCTAGTTTGCTTTTAATTCAGAAACGATTTTCAAAACTTATTTTTCCCAGCACTTTTCTGAATTCTCTCACTTTTATCTCTTGTTTCTCTCCAATTGACTCTTTTATCAGTCTTTCTAAAATTTTTCATAGCTTGTATCATTTTCTTTCTTTTAGCTAATTTTGAATTATTAGGGTATATAATATATATTTTATTTATTTTTGAAGCCGTGTCTTTCTAATATACTGTTATTGTTGTAGGAATGTTACTTTGACCTCTGGTCTTTTTTCTTTTGGTATCTTTGGATAAGACTCTACCCCATTTCTTTTCTGTACCCTATCTAAGTATTTTTGTTTAATGTGTTTTGATTTTTATCATAGCTGGGTGGGCCAGGCTCTCTTTTCTAGAATCATCAGTGTTTCTGGAGCTCTCTCTTCTGTTAGTCTCAAGGTAAATTATATGCTATTGTATTTTCTGAGATGCACTTCTTTTCCTCCTATTGCTCACTTTTATCTAAATTGCCTCTTTGCTTTCTCCTGTTGTGACTGTCTGTTTAGTTTAGATTCCACTCACAGGGGTTTCTTCTCAGTATGGGATATGTCTGAAAAGTCCCCTCTGCTCCAACACTGACAAGCTTCTTGTTGCTGTTGAAGACACTGGTAATTTGGTGCCTACAAACTTCTTTCTCCATTATTGTTGCTATTCTTAGATTAGTCTGACTATTGTTTTCTGGGGGAGAGTTCTCTTATTCTAAGGGCATCAGAAACCCTGCTGACATCCCTCTGTTTCTTTTCACATAGTTTCCCCACCTATGAATGGTGATTACTCTTATGTAATGTTCTTATAAATATTGCGTATGTGTTTTTACTCTTACTCTTGTAGTTAGTCTGTTTTTATAGGGAGTTTCAGGGATATTCGGAGTTAGGCCACTTATATTGCCAACTTCCCAGAATCTGGACAAACCTTACAAAAATTTAATACTTATGTATTAAAATATAATACGTTAAAATATAGTTCATGTGTTAAGTGGATTTCATGAAATTCACAAATATTAGTGCCTATATCAGTCTCTCTTTGATATAAATTGATGTAAGTAAAACAATCGCAATAATCTCAAGAATAAAATTAAATAGTATTAATGGTGATATGCAGATATGGCAAATAAAAATTTGGTGGTGATATACAGGTAACTCCATTTGGAAGTAGTGTTACAGATAAATTCCGTTAACCATAAAAGACAGGGGGAGGTTGTTTTGTTTTGTTTTTAACTTATGGGGTTGGAGTAATATTTGGAAGTAGCCATGGGGAACAAAGAAGGCACTGATCCCATCTCTTGATCTCAAGGAAATAAGGGTATAAGAAAATAAGCAACTGCTATTTGAGAACGATGCAGGGAAGATGGACCCAGTGGGCTGGCCTGACTTCGATTAAGGAAGCGGGGTGGTAAGAGAGTTATCGGTAAAGAAGACAGCTGATATTGATGAGAGCTTGAAATACAAAGTTCTAAAGGCTGGATATAGCATTCTCAAACTGAGAAACATAATTGTTTTTAAAAAAATGTGCTGCTGATAATAGAATATTCATACCTCATGATCCATTAATTATACTTCTGGGAATTTATCTTAAGTAGCTGAAGCTATTAGTTTAAGGATGATCCTTGCTATAAAGCTTATAATAGTTTTTTTAAAAAAGTGAAAACCCAAACTGAAAAAGAATATGACTCAATAACTAAGAATGACTAAACAAATGATGGTGCGCATGTATGACATATAGCCTCTAAAAATTTCAACCACAAATAGTTTAAGAATCATGAAAAACATTTTAAGTAAAAATATAGGTAACATTTGTCGGTAAATAAAATTGTAAAATATGAAAAAAATACATGCATACAAACAAGATTTGTGTAGATACAAGAGAAAATATTTTCATATTAGGATGATAGAATTGTTTTCATTTATAAAGTATTATTTAATATTATTATAGTTTTGTCACGTATATGTATGTAACTTCCCCGAAAAGAGACAACAAATCTGTTCATCTCGTATCACTTTAAAAATGAAAATAATTCATTAACTATGCTTCCTCAGAGTCTCCTTATAGGTTTTTCTCTGTCGGTTCTTCAGAGAAATATTTATAAGCTCTAAAAAGGTAGTTAGACTTGAAAACAATGAAAAGATCAGTGTATGTCAGAAGTTGGTGGGAGGGCAGAACACAGCGGATTTTTAGGGCAGTGGAACTACTCTATATGATACTATAATAGTGAGCACATGCCAGGTATTTGTCAAAATCCACATAATGTATGATACCAAGTATGAACCCTAATAGAATAAACCGTGGGCTTTGGGTGATAATGATGTGTTTGATATAGGTCTGTTGATTGTAATGAGGGTGTCACTGTGGCTAGCTGTCACTGTGGTTAGGGAATGTTAATAATGGGGGAGGCTGTGCCTGTGTGAGGGCGGGGATATATGGAAATTCTGTACTTTCCACTCAATTTTGCTACAAACATAAAACCTCTCTAAAAATATTAAAAAATTTAAAAGACAATTAGAGGTTAAGTTATAAAGTTTTATATTCTACCTGATCTAGGAGAGGTAATCTGAAGCCTAAAGCACCAGTGTGGGATTAAAGCAGAGGAACATTCCAAACTGTGAGTTGGGTACTGTCAGGGTTGTCTTCTGTAGTTTTTTCAGTGATAAACAACTCTGTGCTTCTCAGCGGTTCATTTATCCAATGAGGACTGTACGTGGGGTCCTCTTCATAGATGTACCCTGAGGATAGATGAGTCTCTGTACTAACACGGTTCTCATTTCTTAGATTAAAAGCACTTTACAAACCAATCACAGACCCATGTCCTTCCTACCTTGTGTTTTGTTATAGTTACACAGGATGAATGGAGAAGCAACCATACAATAGAAATAGAGATAAATCGGACTCTGGAAATACCATGCTTTCAAAATATCTCCTTAGAAATTTCACCTGAGCTCACCTTTTCTTGGCTGGTGGTAAGTGTTGCCCTTTTCAGTGAATAACTGCAATGATCTTTAAATATTAATTGAAGTAAGGTGAATAACAAGTAATAATAGGGAAGGAAACCTGCTGGACTAGAGGTGGGCATTATGTGGAAGGTTGCAACGACACTAGGATTCCTTCTAACTCAGCAAGCCTCCAGGTCCTTTTTTTTTTTTTTTTTTTTGCCTTTTTGCCTGTTCTAGGGCCGCACCTGCGGCATGTGGAGGTTCCCAGACTAGGGGTCTAACAGGAGCTGTAGCCATTGGCCTTCGCCACAGCCACAGCAACGCGGGATCCGAGCCGCGTCTGCAACCTACACCACAGTTCATGGCAATGCCGAATCCTTAATCCACTGAGTGAAGCCAGGGATTGAACCCGCAGCCTCATGGTTCCTAGTCGGATTCGTTAACCACTGAGTCACGACAGGACCTCCAAGCCTCTGGGTCTTTGAATGCAGTAACTTAGAAATTAGTACCTAAAGATTAGTTTCTATCTCAATGCTATATACTAAACCACAATTCCAGAAAGAGAAAAAGTGTGAAAGTCCCCAGGGAGGAGCCACATCCAGCAGAAGCCCCTACTCTCACATATGTGTTTTATACACATGTGCAGAGAAGTGTGGCCTCTCTTTTCCCAGAACCCTTACTACTGCATCCTGGAAAACATACAACATTCCTTAGACTGGGAACACAGACTCTAATGCTTATCAGATACAGGTAGAAAATGTACATGAGAGAAGCAGGACCTGGATAAGAGACAACCCCTGCCCTGCTCTGTTATTGCCACAGGTAATGGTAGGCCCATAGCTGCCATGTTTTCTGGCTTAAAAGAAAAATAAATAAAGTAGAAATATCTTTATGAGAAATTTTGCAATGCAAGCCAACTAACTGGCAGCCAGCTATTAACCAAAATATATAGTATACCCGTAATACTACTGTGAAATAATAATACAAATCTAACACAATGACAAAGATAACCATAAACACAATTTTGAGAGTCACAAAATAGGGTATTTATTTAGGTGATCTGGAATATGATTATATTAATTTTCAGATCATCATCAAAGTGAAAACACAAGATTTAAAAATTCTTACAGAACTAATAGATGTCCTTGAATATAGCAGCTGGTACAGTCTGTAAGATACTGTATTCACATGGCTGATCATTCATCTTACAAGTTACTAGATTTTTTTGGACTGTCTTGGAAACTAGACTTTTTGCATAAAAAGATTTTTCTGAATATGTACCAAATCCACAATAACTGACATGCAAGTAGGCCTTAAAATACAACCTACTGATAGTTTTTTGCTGTCTATTTTTTGGATAGTCAGTAGAATCAAAAATATTATAAAATAACTTTCTCAAATCATTCTAAAATCTACAATGTCTCTTTGTCATCTATCAAAAAACATATTTTCCCTGTTTTTAGGGTTTGTTTTCCAAAATGTAAGGCTTCCTGCCTGACATTTTACCTATCATTAGTATAGGTCAGTTGTTCTTTACAAATTTGATAACTGTGGTTCTTAGAAAAAATTACAAAGTGGAGATGATGTCAAGAAGGCAGAAACCTGCTGTTTTGAACATTACTGTAACGGAAATGCACTGTCTACACGTCATGTACATTATAAAACATTTCCACCCTAATTATCACAAATTCACTGTCAGTGGGAATAGTAAAGTTTAATAGTAATAAATAAGACTAAAATTTAATAAAGCTTTACTGTAGAAATTTTTCCTGGCAAGTTGATCTGTAGTGTTCTTATCTGAAAGGTATATAATTTGTTTTGCCAAGCAAATATTAAAGCTTTCAGTTAGTTTATGTCTTTTCTGCGATCCTGAGCTTCTCTAGGGTAAAAAGCTGCATGACTCACTTCAAAACTCCCTAGCATCTAGTCTAGAATATAGGCACTTAGCAAATATCTAATAAATAATTGGATGGATCTGTTTTTCTTTCTCCTCTTCTCTCACAGTCCTATTTGTTGGCCTCGTATTAAATTGGTGACCACTAGACCTCATGCTGGCTGCCTGGTTAATGATCAGCTTATTAGTATCAATGACTAGATAACTGATAAGCCATCTTCTAAGAGTTTTCTTTAAAGAAACTAAGAAGACTATATAGACATTATCTTTGAATCCTGCCAGCACATTTAGGATAAATGAGGGACAGAGAGATTGCACCTAAGGTCACACAGTGAGGGACTGAGTCCCAAACCTCTACTGGAACTTTAAGCTATGCTCTGACTTTAAAGAATGCATCATGATTGAGACAACTTGAGGAATCTTTTTGAAAGAAACCTCTTTTCAAAGGGAACATTGTATTGGCAAATGTGCTGATTAAATTCCAACTGTGCATTCCCTTTTTAAATGTCAAAATCTATTTGCTCCCTTGATTTACATCCATACTCCACACTGCTGGCACTGTGGGATTCAGCAAGTCTGAGATGAAATCATCTAATCTCCCATTATTAAGGAATAAATGGCAGCTCTTTGTGTCATGACTGTTATAGGTCTGCAGAGAACATAAATATCCCCTCAATCCATATTTTAGTTCTTTAGTCTCTTGTTAAACTGGCAGTCATAATTGTAATGATAACCGATTGTTCTTACAGGCACAGTATATCGTGGCTTTTAGAAAAAGGTTAAAAAATAGAGATGGTGAGGATGAGCTCAGGAGGCTAGAAATCTGCTGTACTGAACTCACTAACTCTAGTACTCCCACTTCAAGTGCTGTGTTAAACCCTGGAAACAATTTGGCGAACTAAAATTGTTTTAATCTAGGTTGCTGGAAAACAAAAGCTATGTCCTATATGTGGAATTTCATAAAACCTAATTATTAGCTCAGTTATGACCCTCATGGACAAGGTTATTACTGGGATTCCCAGTTATCATAAAAATACTATTTGCTCTGTATACCTGTCCTCATGCTAAGACTGTGTTACATGTGTTGGTGGAGCATTCACTTTGCATTTGGGGATGTTACATTCAAGGATCAGGACTGCAGTGAAGTAGAAAGGCATCCGGTGCAAATTGTGTATCCAGCTTTTATCTAGCATGAGATGAGGGGTAACTAAGTTAATAAAAAGGTTAACCCTCAGTGTCCACTGAGGGTCCATGTGCCTGGTGGGATGATATGGAAGAAGTCAGAGAATGTGTATATTTAGATGGGATGCAGTTGGTAGAGAAAGGACAGATGATATTTTTCCCAGTTTATGTCCTGAAGCACAAGCACACAGTCATCGGGGAAATTTTTCATGCTTACTCAGGGAGCTTCTCAATACAGTCTAATATTCTGTGTTTATTCCAAACTGTCATCCTGATTTCCCATAGTATAAATTTCAATTCAATCTAACAAACACATGTGAATCTGTTTTAAGTGCTGGGCCCTGCAGGGATACAAAACTGTGTTGGACATATTTCCTACCATGAAATACAGCTTTAATAAAAATGTTTAAAAAAATGGCAACATAAAAAGAGTTTGATTCTGACTAAATGGACATGGAAAAGCCTCTGTGGTTAAGTCTGAACTGAATAATTAAAGTCAGCAAAAAACAGACGCTGGACCTGTGAGCACATGTGGTAGGTGGTATTGCTGAAACTTGGCCTCTGACCACCGTTGCTGAATAGAAATGCAGAGACAGTTTTGGGTGAAGGAGAAAAAGATAGCTTTATTGCTTTGCCAGGCAAAGGAGGCCACAGCAGGCTAATGCCTTAAGACTGTGCCCTCTTTGGGAGAGATCAGGAGGTGGTTTTACAGTTTGGGGAGTGGAAAATGCGCCTGTATGTAAATAAGGATCAGGGTAGAGGCAGGCTTGCATCATCTTTCAAAGCTGGTGTTTAGAGGCCCCCAGGATGGGTCCTTCCTTTGGGAGTGAAGAATGCTTCATCTAGTAGTTCTTCCATTTATTGGGGGTTTCAGTTCTGAAGAAAGGTTCAACGATATTGTTATGTATATTCCTTGAGGAGGAACCAGGACCCTGCCCCAAGGTTGCACTTTTGCCTCTTGACTGCTTCTCCCTGGTCTCTGCATCCCTTCCCTTCCCTGATCAGAAACAGCCCTTTGAATCTCAGGAAAGGTCCTGGAGGCTGAGGCTTATTCCCTAAAAGCAAGAAATGGAAGACAGAGAAAGGCCTGTATGCCCAGGAGCCTCACCTTTACAGCAGTGGAGATGGGGGAGGTTTTGAGGGAATATTTGTTCTTAACCTTGGTGAATAAAGAGAAACCCACGACTGCTCTCTTTAAAGTCATGAAAAGTAAGGGAGAAGTCTGTCAGACTGAAACGGTTCAATATTAGTGATAAAGGATATAACTAAAACTTAGATGCTTATGTTTCTTTAAATTTTTATCTATAACTGAGTCTTCAGTATTCTCCTCTTTAATATTTGCAATGTTTTATATGTAAACAGAAATCAAAAGTGTACCATAAATAATGTTGGTTTTCTATGCCTATGGGAAGCCCAGCAATTCGGAAAACAAAGCTGTCTGTCACGTTCTACTTGATGGCAGCTGACCCTAATTATCTTCACCATAATCAAAAATAAAGTGCTAGCCAACCGACGGAGTGTTGACAACCAGTTGTGATGATTGGAAAAATGTTGTTGTGGACTCGATAAAACGGACGTGGGAAGCATTGTAAGTAGCATGTTTTGACAGCGATGACTGGATAGAGAATAAATGGAGAAAAGTGAAGGTAGAAAGCAGTTAGGAGATGAAGAAACAGCAATCGATTCAGTTAACGGAATTTATTGAGTGGGTTGTATACACTTAGCATCTGCCTTGTGCTGTGGCTGTGACATGGCGCTGAGGGCCCAGAGATGAGGTACCTTCACTAAGTCAAGTAGTACCCTGGTCTCTTTTCTGTATTGAAAATTCTGATTCTAGTACTAAAATAGGAACCGCTCTGCAAAATTTTTGTCAAATCATTAAGAGACCTTCAGAAGCAGTTCTCTACGATTCATTATGATCCCACCCAGCCCTCGTCATATTAATTGTTCTATCCAACTCCCATATATTATTTAATTATGCATTTATTTTTCTTCTGTAGGTCCTGATGTTCTGTCTGTTTTTCTTGTGAATGTGTTCTTCTCTTCAAACAGAATCTCAGCAGAAAAGTCAAGGACTGTCCTTTCTACTGCTTTGGTGAGGCTATATGTAGCAAAGTCATTAACAGAGTGGCTCTTAGGAGGAAACTGTTATTTGCAAATCCTGGCTCTGCCATTTATTAGCTATGTGACCTGGGAGCTAGAATTAATGTGAGGTGAATAGAGCCTCACCTTGAGTGCAGAATTTAAGGGAGCACTCAAAAAAAATCATTAGTCAAGGTATATGTCTTAATAAAATACGTTTTAAAATCAAAATTTAGGGACAATCCATGATGAACAAAATGTCAGATGTCTAAATAAAGGTATGTTCTTTGTTTTGAGACCCTGCTATGCTGTTCAAAGAACAGGATTTCCCAATAAGCCTGAGGTTCCTGGGTCTTCATGGCACTGTGCCCCCCATGGGCGGGGATCTGAAGATTGACATGGCAGGAGAAGACTGAGCAATACATGGCTCTATGTAGGCATTTTTCAAAATGTTAAATTGTAGAGGCTTTTTAAAAACTTTTTCCACAGAGCCAAAATGTGGGAGAATATTTTGATAAGTGCATATAGGGTCACACATTTTTCCTCTTATCTCAGAATTCTCTGTGACCTTGGATATGTTGCCTAGCCTGAGTTTTAGTTCTATCATCCACAAAAAGGGACAGTTATAGTACTGGCCTCATGGTCTTGCTATGAGCTGCTAAATAACTTAGCACAGTACCTATGCTCAATATGTATTAAAAACTAATCTTTAAAGTGTTCATTTTAGGACTCTCCATAATTCTTCAGTTTATCCAGGCAGAGAATAAATACTCATGAATTCACAGCAGGTTGATCCAGGGGAGACTGTTGGGTAGGGAGCTGGTATGAACTGAACGTCTGTTGAGTGTTAGAATTCATATAAGTGTCTTGTATACATTAGCTACTTTGATTTACATTCCTCATTTAATTGTAAGGGTCTACCAAGTTGAAAATCCCATGAAGTTTTAGAAATATTTATAAATATTAGAAAACTTATCAAAGTCTTTTCTTTGAAGAATAAGTAAAAGAAAACCAGGCAAAAATAAAGACTATACAAGACCCCTCTACCAGTCTGTTTCCTGCAGAACAGGCTACCTCAGATCATTATTATCAGAAGTTGAGTTATATTCTCTGACCCTGTCACCAAAGATAGATCAATATATCATTAATAGGCTCCTTTCAGTTAACAAATTGTCCACACCTCTATAATCTCCAAATTCCTCTGGCTTTCTGGAATTTCTTAAAACTTTTTTCATTACAGATAATCCAGAAAAAATTTTGTTTGTTTCGTGATCATTTGGTTTTATTAATTCGTGCTGCCTCTGAGGCTTACTTGTCCTTTATTTGATGCTGTGACTTAAGTACCTTCTTTGTGTGACTTTTGAGCAAGCTACTTAACTTCAGTTTATTCCAAATTATTGTAAGGAGTAAATAAGGTAAGACTTGAAAGGAGTTGGCGCAGTGACTAAAACACAGTAGATGCTAAATAAATTTAAGCTGTGTCTAATAAAAATATAGAAATTTAGTAGTGGATATAGTGTAACGCTGGTATTGTTTCTTCCTCTCCCATGTCTAAATATTTATTTCATTGTTTGCCTGTGAAGTCTTTTCTCACCTCTTCTCCCACTTTCTCCCTGAAGGCAGGCGCTCACCTGCAGGTTCTTGTCCCATCCCTTTATATCTAGGGGCTCTAGAATCTCTCAGGATCCTCTGATGCTGTAGGTTACAGGGCACACTTTGCAACCAAATCCATCCTTCCAAACAAAGGAACAAGTCCTTCCTCTACAATAGTCATATGCCTGGAAAATGAACAAACAGAAAACCCTATGCTTAATTTAAAAAAAATATCTTTTCTCTATCAATTAAACCACCCTGGCCAGCCACCCCTACTACACAATAATGGAAAGGCAATTTTTTCACCAGTCTCCAACTTCAGCCTATGGCTGTCCTTCTTTCAACAACAAAGTGACAGCCGGAAACGTTCCAACTGGCGAGGCATTTACTGACAGGCTAATAAGAATTCTGAACTCCAAGTCACACAAAATCTGTCCCTGTGCATAGAACAGGAGCTGTAAAACTTAGCTTGTGCTAAAGGACCTGCAGGGGGAGCCTGCCTCCTTAATTACTGGCCTTCTGCCCTGCAGAGGCTGAGAGAGATGCAGTCCTTTCTTCTGCTGGCACCACCCAATCCTTAGGGCTCCTTTGGGGCCCGGTCCCCAGAACATAAGCTCTCTCCTTTTAATTTTCTGTACCCTTCCTCGTTAGGAAAACAACAGCGCAGACTCGTAGGTCCTTCTTTTCGTGGGTATAAAGGTATATTCTTTGTCTTATGTAGGTTGTGATTCTCTGCTGATGGTACTGTCTGTATATCTGTCGGTGAAGCTGATACCAGTCCTCACTGTATTCACTTAAAGAATTGCGTCTGACATAAGGGTTTCTACTAAGTATATTCTGGGAAGGTCTGTATAAATTATTAAAGTCTGCCTTCCTGTTCCCACTAGTTCTGCTCCCAGCTCAACGCTGAATTCTCTCCCTTACCTGGCTTCCTTTCCTTCTACCCTGAATCTCTCGTTTTTTAAACTGGAGATTCCAAGTCACAGACCTTTGTTTTCCTGATTTCATGACCTCTTCCCACTCGACGCATTACTGTTCACCCATCTCCTTTGCAGTTTCTTCCATTTCTCCTGACCCCTGCGTGTGATGATTCAGCTGTTATTTTGAATTAGACCAGTAGGTTCTCAGCTCTGGCTCCTCTGAGGGGAGGAAGGGGAGTGCTTTTAAAAAATGCCCTGAGATGAGAGTCATCCCAGGACAATTGTGTTAGAACCTCCAGAGAAGAAGTTTGTACCTCAGAATGTGTTCAAAGCAATGCAGTTGAAAATATTGAGTTACACTAAAGGGAAATGAGGACACAACCCTTCTTCCACCTTTGTGCCCCTCAAGAATTCCCTCGTTACAGGGCACTTTTCCCAACCCGTTTACTGACATTGACCAACACTGTGGCACACCCAGAACCTCGTTCATGAATTTCAGAGTAAGGCAAGAATAATGGAGGCTTTTTTTCACAGACCCAAGAAAGGGTATGGATAGAAACCAAGTAATCCAGCTAAACTCTGAGCTCCGAAATTCAGATTAACGTTTACAGCCTACTCTTTATGTGTCCTCTTTGAAGGTCACACACAGATACAAGGTGGAAGGATCAGGACCACAGCTAGGCTGAGGTAAGGAGGTACCAAGGGCACAACATTTAAGGAGGCACTCACTCTCAGGTGCCCACCCTGCACGTAAAAGACCCTGAGAGGCCTCCTTAAATTTTGCATCCTGGGAGTCTCTTCTTACCTCATTCTAGTCCTGACTCCAAGGGGGAGCTAAAATGAGACCTTTTCTAAGGAGTGCTGAGAAAAGAGGATTATCGGGATCACCCAGTGCAGTGAAGATTTGATAAGCGAAACTGATACAGCCTCCTGAGCACATATTAGCATCAAGATTTCAGAACTCGAAACGAGAATTACGATCAGACATTAGCTCCCAAGGCTTACCCCCCAAATCTCAACCCTGATATGCATCTTATAGAAGGTTATGGGGGGAGAGTTTTAATCAGAAAAGCAGCAAGTTTCTATTTGTGTTAGGAGAGAATGATTTTTATTTGAAAGTCAAGTGTAATGATAATTTTTCTAGTAACATACTCAGAATCTCTTAATTTCAATTCCTCGTTCATCATCTCTACTGTTAAAGATATAAATGAATTAATGCATGTGGGACACCTAGTTCAGAGCTGGCAGAATTGCGTACTCAAAGCTGGTAACCATTTTGTCTCATCAGGAGGGTAATGGAACTCAGGAGACGCTTATCACCCAAGATCACCCCATCAGCAACTCCACGTTATTTAAGGACAGAGTCAAGCTGGGTGCAAACTACACACTCCACATCTCTCCAGTCCAAATCCACGACAACGACCGGAAGTTCTCTTGCCGCGTTGTAGTCCGGCCTGGCAAAATCTTGGGGAGCTCCACCACGGTCAAGGTTTTTGGTAAGAGTTTATGTTCTGTGGACTCCCTGCCACCCTCGTATCACTATCTCCTGAGTTCTCTACCCTAGAGAGGGAAGCACCCTGTTAGCTGGAGAAGAGCCACACGAGGGTGGCTATTCTGGAGTTCTGTTTGCCTTGACACTTGTCAGGCATGGTGGGAGTGGGGATGAGGGTGGGAACTTACAGAATGACAATTCAGTTAATAGAATAAAATCATGCAGAAAGCAAAAGACTGGTCAATTTCCTGGTAACTACTACCTTATGTGCAATTTTTCTTTTTTATTTTTTTTAATTTTTAAGGCCTCATGTGCAGCATATGGAAGTTCCCAGGCTAGGGGTCGAATTGGAGCTGCAGCTGCTGGCCTACATCACAGCTCACTACAATGCTGAATCCTTAACCCACTGAGCAATGCCAGAGATCGAACCCACATCCCCATGGATACTCATCAGGTTCGTAACCCTCTGAGCCATAATGGGAACTCCCTTATGTGCAATTTTAGTATTTCCTAAGAATACTGGAAGTCTCTTTAATTGTAACTGCCAAAGTCCTATTGCTTAGTTCTTAATTGTCTTAGTTGCTCACTGGAGCAAGGTGGAATATGGCGTGTGAAAAAAGGAAGATGATAAAACAGTTCAAAGAAACTCTGCAGGGAGCCCCTCACCACCAGCAAGGCCAGCTGGGGTGAGAGACTGTCCAGCTCCTCCAACAAAGGAGTCTGCAGTGGTGGCCTCTGACCTTGCATTTGCAGGAGAGGGGAGCGTAGCTGAAATATACCCTGTGGCCTCAAATCAAATTACAGAGACTCTGCAGGATGAAAATTTAAGAGAAATGTGAAAATTCTATTTTTCTCAGTGATGCAAGGAAGTATTAATAAGCAGAAACCCTTGGCTTGGGTTATTTTTCATTTTTGTGACCAAGAACTGTTTTTTAAAACATTTTTAAATGAAGACAAAGAGAAAAATAGCGGTATGGATGAGCAATTAATTGTTTTTGAAAATGAGGTAGAGGGGGGACTGCGGCAAGATGGCGGAGGAGTAAGAGGTCGCGCTCACCCTCTCCCACAAATACATCAAAAAACGCATCTAAATATAAAACAAGTAGGTCAAATCATCATCTGAATGCTGATTAATTTAAACCTCCAAAAACTGCAAGAAACCCTTGAAATAACTGGGTAGAACAACTGAAGGAAAAAAAAAAAGGTGAGAGAGAAAAGCAATTAGGACCGTAACCAGCACTCCAGGGAGGGAGCTGTGAAAAAGAAAAGTTTCCTGGGAAGAAACCTAAACAACGATCAGCGGATCAAAGCCTAGAACTAGAGGGACATCAAAGCCTGAGAAAAACGCAGCAGCTGGATTGAGATAGGAAAATTGGAGTTAGAGACCTGAATACTGGCGCAGACACCACAGCCTGAGGCGCCGGGCGGTGCCTGGGAGCTAAGACACAGGTTCCTAAGGTTAGTCCCTGTGAGAGGGCAGAGGTCAGTGGCCACGGTGGTTGCGGGAATAGGACAAGGAACAGTGATATTCTAGGATTTGTGGAGAGCAAAACCAGAACTGAGGGAACCGAGGAAGCCTGGTCCCGCAGGGGAGGCAAGCCTCCATTGTTAGGGAAGAGGAGAGGAGGAGGGGCTGGCCGCCATAGGAAGCAACTTGAACTAGCACGCAGGGTGGGGCGACGGTGACCCACCAAAGAGAGCGGAAGTGGGGAGGAGCCAGTGGAGGCTGCAACTGCGGCAGCGGGAGCGGAGCCGTGCCTTGAAGCCCATGGGCAGAGCACGGTGCCAGGTTGTGGATCCAGGCGCATGCGCCAGCCAGCATCGGCGGGGTTGGCGGGGCCCTGGGCTGCTCCACGGACCTAGGCGACTGCATCAGCCCACAGAGTTGGTAGCTCAGGCGGGCGGAGCAGTACGCGACCACACGGAGCTAGCTTTTGCAGAGGAGCGGGGCTGGCGCCAGCCGCTGCCGCCGCGAAACCGCCCCATCTGAGGAGAAAGCATCAGCGCAAGGGCAGACCAAACATCAGCCTGCTGGGCCAGCCTCTGACGGGTACCGCTTGTGGTTCCAGTCACCTCAAAGAGGACTTTGCAATCGAACACTAGTTTCCCGCTGCTCTCACTCCCAGGGGAAATCATACTTCCTGCTGCTGCTACTGCCAAATGCTTAAGACACCTGGTAGATCTGCCTAGAGCTCGCGATCACTTCCCAGGGCTGCGCAAGTAGGAGTGGACAGCACCACCTTCCTGCAATTGAGAGCGTAGAGACTAGGCTCCCACTGTGGACTTTAGCCATTCATTCCTACACTCTCACAGAGAACACTCAGAGTACCACTGAGATAACAGCCTGCTCATTCCAAAGAAATAGACATCAAATAGTCAAACTCCTACACCAAAAATAAATAGTAACCCCACCAAAAAATACAAAGGGGAGCTCCTCCCTAGAACTAGCCTTCCAAGTCTACAGCATGGCCTCCCCAAACTCACAGAAAAAGAAAACCACAAGCAAGATGAAGAAGCTCAAAAAACATTCCCAGATAAAAGAACAGGACAAGTCTTTTAAAGCAGCCAGCAATGAAACTGACCTCTGTAGTCTGTCAGAAATGGAGTTCAGAAGGGAGGTAATGAAAATACTTGAAGAATTAAGGCTGAATATCCAGAAATTAAGAGAAGATGCAAACTGCAATGCAGAGTCCTTTAGAAAGGAGCTAGAAATCATAAGGAGGAGCCAAGAAAAGCTAGAAAACTCATTTGCAGAGATGCAAACTGAGCTAAAGGCAATAAAGAGCAGTTTGAATAATGCAGAGGAACGAATTAGTGATGTAGAAGATAGAATAATGGAAATCACGCAATCAGGACAGCAGACAGAAAATCAAAATAAAAAACATGAAAGCAACTTAAGAGATCTCTGGGATAATATAAAGAGGCCTAATTTACGCATAATAGGAATTCCAGAAGGAGC
>PVHT021183694.1:3347296-3423434 GCA_004024745.2 Catagonus wagneri | reverse complement strand
AGATGTCATATGAAATCTCTTATAACTGGAGTCTAAAACATTGCACAAATGAACATCTCAACAGAAAAGAAAATCACGAACTTGGGGAACAGACTTGTGGTTGCCAAGGGGGCGGGGGAGGGGTGGGGGAGGGGTGGAAGGGAATGGGGATAACTACTGCTTTAATGATGGAATAGCAAGGAGTTCCAACTGTAATGCACGGGGAACTATATCTAATTACATGTGACAAATCCATATATGTACATGTAATCGGGTCACCACATGGTGCAGTTGGAAAATCTGACAGAAATCTGTAAACCAGCTATAATGCAAAAACAAAAAACAAAAAAAAAAAAACAAAGAAAATTAGGTAAACCAAGTGAAAATAATTCATAGAACCTAAAATGTGAGCTCTTGGTAGATTTTCCCTCAGTTCTCTGAATGAGACAAGTGAAAAAATTTTGTTTTTCCTTAGGATCTTACTGCATATTTATTAGAGGTCACAAAGTTCAGTATTTTGAAGGAAACACGAACCCCTTTAGTTCATAAAGACGAGGATAACTACAGTCAAAGTATATTTAGCTAGACGTCTCTTGCTTATAGCTTTTCCTTTATCTCTTTCTCTGGCTCTCAGCCTCTCCTTCCTGCCCTTCCTCCTTCCTTCCCTCCCTCTTTCTCCTTCTCTCCTCAGGGACGGTCTAGGAAACAATCAGCTGCCCCTGAGGATTAGTCAGGTTCCTTATGGAGCCTAAACAAATGCCCTGCAATGAGCTGGAAAGACTGTCCATCTCTTTTATTGATATCCCATGTGCTCACTTAGGGGTGTGATTGTCTTAGCACAAACATGAAACTGACTCATCTGGCCTGACTGTCAGCGAGTCGATAAAGGCAGCCATCCAGATCGGAAAAGAAATAATTCTGTGTTAAGCAAACTGTATCCCACTTGACCAAGGGTTTTGGTGTCATAACTTGATCTAATTGCCTTGCCAACATTTAAACCATGTCCTGTATTTCTTTGCTGCATTAAAATACCTTCATCTTGGTCTGGAATGCTTTTGACTCTTTTATATCTTACCCTTATCACCCTGTCTCTACATCTCTCTGTCTGTATTTCTGTTTGCTTCTTCTTTGAACACCTTTCAGTGGATCCTTAAAAATATGAGACTCTGCCTACTTGCTCATAAAATTAGATTTTTTTCCTGCTTCCTGGCTTCCTCCTTTAGCAAATAGGCCAATTAAGTTGTGTTTGGCTAGTTTTACCCAGTCTTTAATCTATTTGAGGGCATCACCCGAGTATGTTAGTAGAGTGATCCTGGCACAGAGGTATAACACATACCTATTCAGAACCCACTCTGCATCTCTGGGCGAATCCTCAGAGTAAACCAAAAATGAAAACATGAAAACCTTGAAATAAATGCTCAACTGTATCCCAGAGCCATTCTGCACGCCCTAAATCCAGTTTATTTCTTCTTCCTGAATCCCTTCCTTCTCAGACAGATCAGGGACTGGAGGCGTGCCCTCTGCCACTCCCAGTTCCCCTGGCACTATCCTCATCTGACTTGACTTTCCTTAGTGCGGAGTCACCTGCCATCACAAGTTTGCTCTCCTCCACTCCTAAACTCTGAAAGTGAATTGTCCTGAGCCCACAAAAGAATCTGTCTCTCTCTGTCACCCCACAGCTTTCAGTAATTGTTCCTTCTTTCAGGTCCTTCATTCTGCTGGCATTTTGGTGCTAATAGGAGATTAGAAATAGCCCTCCCTCCATTACTGCTTTAGGTTGTGTCTTGGTTTGGGTTCCCCTGAAAGAAAACTTCAAGACAAGATTTGAATTAATTCAGTTTATCTGAGAGGTAATCCTAGGAAACATAGGATTAGGAAAATATGTCAACAAAGGGAAGGAAGATACTGTACATGATCAAGCCGGTTATCATTGTGGGTTTAGACCTCTTTCCCGCTGGGAATACCGGGAGAACACAGATCGCAGTTACCCATGTGAAGGCAACAAAGCTGGGGTATTACTCTCCAACTCCCATCTGTTACGGCCATGCACTCTCTGGAACTTCCAGCCTGCCCCTCTGTGGAAGGAGTGTGTTGCCACAACCCCAGTCAGTCTTCAGAAGGGAGTCAGGAATGCCCAGCCGGAGGCCTTCAGTGAGCAGAGGCTGAGAGGCAAGGGTCGTGACACTTTCTCCACTGGTTCATAGAGGGCTCCGTCTGCTCTCCTTGAGAACTTACTTGAAGATACTTCAGTTCAACATGACGTTCTCAATGTCTATTTGGTGCTGAACACTTTTTTTTTCTTTTTAGGGCTGCACCTGCAGCATATGGAGGTTCCCAGGCTAGGGGTGAAATCGGAGCTTTGGCTGCTGGTGTACACCAGAGCACACCACACGGGATCTGAGCCCCATCTGCAACCTACACCACAGCTCATGGCAATGCTGGATCCTTAACCCACTGAGCAAGGCCAGGGATCAAACCTGTGTCCTCACGGGTGCTAGTCAGATTCGCTAACTACTGAGCCACGGTGGAAACTCCTGAATGCTTTGAAGTGCTGGAGATGGAGAGATGTATAAAGCACTCTGGCTTCCAGGCACTTAGCATCTAGCGGGACAACAGAATCACTGAGGTAGTCCCTGGTATTTTCTAGTACCAAGCGACTCAATAAGAATCAGGTGTTTTTCCTATCCCCTTCAGGGGACTGTAACTTATGCTTTATTTAGTTCTAGCTGTTTGGACACGTATAATACTCCTCTCTTCCCTCTGCCTGCTGCCTGCCCCTTCCCGTCTTCCACATGCCTCATTTCACTTGACTCACCCACAATCGTCACTCGAGAATCAGATGCCACCTCTTCCAAAAGCCTCCTCTTATTCCCCAACATTAGGTTAGAAGCTTCTTTTAAAGAAGCTCCGTTCAAATCCTACACATTCTCAATATCAGCAGTTATATCAACCATATATACATATAATACATATATATTAATTTTTACTTTATGTATCTGTTTTCTATGAAAATGTAAATTTCTTGAGGATGATGAATACTATTTGTTCACTTTTGTTTCCTAGGCATCTGGCATACTGCTGGTACACAGTGGGACTTTAATAAATATCTGATGAGTTATGAATTTTTCACACACACACATGCGCGCGCTCGTGCACACACACACACACACACACACACACACAGTAGTGACTAGGAAGGGTATCATTCAGAGCCACTAACTGTGTTTTTCTTGCCTTTAAGCTAAGCCAGAAATCCCCACGATTGTGGAAAATAATTCCATGAGTGTCCTCGGAAAGGTGAGTCACATTAAAGCCTTTGAAAATCTACAGTATAATGTGCCGGGGCGTGTCAGTTTGCATCGTTGCCCAGAATGTTTTCTCAGAGGATCTTACTCTGAATGTTTTCTCAGAGGATCTTACTCCAGTTAACTTCTGGTGGGGATGAAGGAAAGCTGAGTTGATTCAAGAAACCAGGTGGGGATCTTTGTTTTCTGACTTAGGGATCTCAGAACATATGATCTTGTGATCTTTAGTCCTTAAATTTCCTGGAAAAATTGTCTCAGTTGTTTAAATTTTTGTTTAAAAAAACTGAAGTAGATAGTGAAGGACAAGTAGGGCAGAAAGCAGTGGGAATCTGGTGTAAGAATGAGGTTTTTGCTCAGCTGATATTTAATTTGTTCTAAATCATTTCCTATACTGGCCTTTCTAATGTTTTCATTCTTAAGTGACGAGAGGAAACATGCCCTTCTGAACTCCTTCAGAACCCTGGCTAGTTCTTAGGCAGAAGGAGAAAGAGCAAGAGAAAAAGAAAATGAGAATATTGTCCCCTGACTTCAGTTTCCCGTGGGTAGTTCCCAGCCTCTAGTGTTTGGGACGTGGGTTCTCTTCCCAGTGCTTCCTCTTGCTGGCTGTGACCTTGGGCTAATTACACCACACCTTTGTAGGCAGTTTTCCCATATTAAGGGGATAAGGGGAGTATCCACACATTGTTGCTGTTTTTTAAAATTAAATGTAATAAAGTATGAAGAGTTCCTAGTATGTTGTTTGGTATATTTTAAGTGCTCGATACGCATTTTTGTTATTATTATGTGTTAATCAGCTGTCTTGTGGTATTATGACTTCATTCAGTCTTTTCAAAACTCCAAGTAGAATAAATATTCTCATTAATTCTCAAACATTTCCTGTTACACAAGGTGCAAGAAAATTATACTCACATTCTAGTTTCCTCTAGACCCAAGAATATTAAATAACTTATGATTTCTTGTCATATTTTCACTGAATATCAGTCATATAAATTGACAGCTGCATACAAACCATAGTTCAGACAATGTGGTACAGTTTTAGGTGAGAGTAATATCCAAGTTTTTGTATCTTTTGCTGATTTTATGGCTTAGCCTCTTAGATTGTTACTGTAATTTAGAAAACATAGGAAAGACTTCCGTGTTTTTTGATTCACCACAATTATTTATGAACTTCATTTCAGCAGTTTAAATAAAAAAAAAAATCTAATGATACAGTGTTTGGTAGGCTTTTATTTATGTATTTGTTTTTTGGTAGGTTCTTGGGCCAGTGTTTCCAGGTAATATGGACTCAATCTAGATATAGAGCCACAAGCTTGAGTCCAAGAATTCCAGTTAAAAAAAGGGGGGGGGGCTGTTTTATATGTCATCAGATGTTCTCTTTTGTACCCAAGCTTCCCTAGGCAATGACTAGACAAGACTTTTTCTTCTTGGGGAATTAGTGAATAATCTCTCACCAACTCCACGAAACTAGCTACAGGACATAGCTTGTCTATGGATCTTTTATGACCTTGCCAAACATTAGTAATTCCTCACTCTGATATTCTTATAATCCCCACTGCATTTACAATAACTGATTAACTCTTCAGAGCCCTTCCACATCTTTTATCATCAATTCTTCCAATAAACCACTGAACTAGGAAGAACATCTGTCCTTTCGCAGATGAGAAAGTGGGGTCTCCACTGGCTGAGTCACTAACGAAGGGCAGAGCTGGGACTCAGGTCTTTAACCTACATGTCAGGGCCTCCCATGTAGCAGATTTTTGCATTTGAGCAAAAGATGCTTGTCCAAGGAGCCCCTCAGCCACAGGCCCTGGCCCTCTATACATCACTCAGACGATGCAGCAGAAGGCAGCACAGGAGGGATACATGAAAACTCTAGTTTACTCTGCAGGGCATCTTTCCATGAGCCATACCTGTCTCATTTTTGAGCCTGTGCATTAAAAAAAAAAAAAATCATCTCCATGGTTCTGTCCTTGTTATTCTCTAACGTTATTATGTTTGACAAAATTTAAGAAAAAAAAATGTAAAGAAAACTACCTCATGCGAGACTTAGGAAATAAAAGCAGATGGAGTTAAAATGCCTAAAAAGGGAGAGAGGCTAAGTAATAAGGACAATGGGAAATGGACACCATAATCTAAAACCCACACATCAGAGTTTAGCAGCATAGCCCCAGTAGCTATTTACAGAATTTAATTGTTTCTATTTATTTAATTTTGGTTTGGCAAAGCCGGAGTTTTTGTGGATTCCTTGGCCTTCTTAAACTCCATTCCGTGTGTGTGTGTGTGCGTGTGTGTGTGTGTGTGTGTGTGTGTAAGATTAGATATTGCAGCCTTCTCCCCCTCCCCACCAGCATCTTTTGTGGCACAATAAGGGTCCAAGTCCAAATCTCCAGCCATGCGGCTCCCTCATTATCATTTGCAGTGCTGAGCCCCTGAACTTTCACCACAGATGGAGAAGGTCCTAAAAGGGGCACCACACCACCGTGGAGAAACCAAAAGGGAAGTGAATTCTTTAATATCAAGCAAGTTTCTAGGAAAAAAAAATGAGATTACAGGACTCTAGTGCAGCCTGGGTTTTTCACAAGCCTGGTGTTTGGACCTGTGTCTGTTCCACAAACAGCTCACAAGGAACACAGGTCTGGTTTTTAAGAGCTGCTGACACGTCTAAGAACAAGCAGTTATAAGGAGTCAAGGAGGTGAGGACCGAACAAGGCACGACACCATTATTATACCATCATTTTGTCTGCTTTGGGGGAGATGGGTACCTCAGGTTATCTACAAGATGAGATGCTTCTTTATCTCCTCCTGTCTTGCCCAGCTGTCACCATCTCCTCTTCCTCACCCCCAATTCACTTTTTAAACAAGTAAGTTATAGGTTCTATAGGAATCATCCAAAACAACTCAGCTCCTGCACAAAGGCCAAGGTACTTTCCAGTGCGATTTTATTCTAATCCCAAGTTAACATTTTAACATATCCTCCTCAGCAGCCCAGGGAATTTTCCTCTCCGTATGAACTCTCAGATCCCCTTTTTTCAAAGGACCTCTGAATATTTAAAGATGAATAGCTTTAAAAAAATCTGAAAACAATGCATTGGCATGCAGTTAATATTTTAAAGACAGGTTCACAGTCCAAAACTTACTGTTCAAATGAATTAGTGGTCTGTGTGGTAACAAAACCAAAGCAACTTCATTCATTCTAATTGACCTCAGAAGCTAAGAACATGTTCTCTCTCCTCCACTCTCCCAGACAGTCAAAGTCTCTTAACCTTCCCACGGTGAATTTTTTCTAGGGAGCTGTCTCTCTTCTCTTATTTGTACATGTCTTCTCTGTCCCCTTTTCTTCCCTTTTTACTTTTCTGTCTCTGTTCTTTTTTTTTTTGTCTTTTTTGCCTTTATGTAGAGCCGCACCCGCGGCATATGGAGGTTCCCAGGGTAGGGGTCTAACAGGAGCTGTAGCTGCCGGCCTTCGCCACAGACACAGCAACATGGGATCCGAGCCGCGTCTGCAACCTACACCACAGCTCACGGCAACGCTGGATCCTTAACCCACTAAGCAAGGCCAGGTATCGAACCTGCAACCTCATGGTTCTTAGTCGGATTCGCTAACCACTGAGCCACGAAGGGAACTCCTCTGTCTCTGTTCTTTATTTCTCCTATTTACCCTATCTCTCCATCTTTTTCTTTTTCTTTGTTTCCTTCATCTCTTCCTCACAAATTCCTCCCTTAACAGACCTTAAGATGAAATCAAATTGTTTTTTAAAATATTTATGAATAAATTTTTGTATCTTTTATTCTATAAGTTTCATTCAAGGGAGTTGAACAGTCTTTGTCTCTGTGCTAATTTTGCACTAACTGCTTATGTGTTAGATTGTTGAAAAGACTTACAGGCCTCAGACAGGTTATACTGATGAAACAGCTTTAATACAAGCACTGCAATAATGGGAGAAAGATATGCCTCAGAAGGATCTGGAGATGTCGGGCTCCAGCTTCTTTGTCCTTGCACTGCTGGGTCCCACAGAATACGCTTTGTGTGCACTTCTCAAATCAACACCAGCACGTGTGCAGACACTTCTGTCCCAGGAAGCCTAATCCCTGCTCGTGGTGGGATCTCTAAGAGTGAGGAGGTCATATAGGTACATTTCAGCCACCCAACCAACCTCACCCATCAAAACTTACACCACCACCAAAATCATCCAGTTCTAGGCATAAATTCCATTGTTTTCCCACAACATCCTGCCCCCAAACAACTCACAGACCCATGATGGCAAAAAAAAAAAAAAACTCTTTAATTAGTGTATTTTAGAGTTTTGATCAGTATAGCTCTAGGAACCCCATAGATAAGCATGTGGTCAATTCAGACCTGCTGAGACTATCCATCCTATGCTCTCTCTTAGAACCAAAATCCCTCTAAGCCACTTCGCTGTTTTTTAAGCTGGAACTAAAATAGCTTCTTTGCTATAAGTCTAAGGTCAGTGTTTTCAAAATAGATTCCCTCAAGCCCATTTAAACAAAGTGGAAGGGATGAGCTGCTGCAGGCTGGTCTTTCTCCCTCTGGCAGGCCTCCTTCTCAGCCCTTAACTTCCGCTTCATCTCCAGGATAGCCCTTTCCACCTCCTCCAGGGCTCGTTCTCTCCTTTCCACGGCCCTCTCCCGCCACTCCACCGCCCTCTCCCTCCTAAGGATCTCCCTTTCTCTTTGGCTGGCCCATAAAGCCAGGGCCCCCACCTGCTCCAGGAGCCTGGCCCAGTCGCCCTCAATGCCCATAGGGAGCTGGGGCCCTTGAAGACCGGGGTCCTGGCGCTGCCCTGCCTGCCCATGGCCACCCTTCTCCAGCTCCTCTTTGTGCATGCTTTTCAGATGCTTCCACAGGGCTGTGGTGCCCACGTTAACCCCAGGGCCACGGCTCACCTGCCTGCCACACAGACGGCAGGTGGCATATTGGTTGGGGTGGTGCCCAGCACGGGCGGGGGCCAGGTGGAAATACTCCCAAGCCTCAGAAAAGCGGCTCCCTTTGTTGTGGGGCATTGGGGTGGGCACAGCACTGGCAAAAGGGCCAACCAGTTCTGTCTCACCGATCTCCTCCTCCTCCTTCACTTCTAAGTGCCCTTTCGCCTCCATCGTGTTTCCCTCCTCTTCCTCCTCTTCCCGCCTCATCCTGTCTCCTCTTTACAGCTTTCCTGGAGCCAAAAGTGTCAAAGGCCAAATGTGTACTTGGGAAGGGACTGCGGTAGCTCTTGGGGATTTGCAATAATGGTCGAAGGCTGGTGACACCTGGATGGTGTGACGTTTCCTCCTTTCTGCTTCACTGAAGAGTCAGGGTCAGACAGAGCCAAGCAAAATGGCCTCTGAGGCTCTCATGTACATTCCTTCCATGACCTGGATATGTGCTGATCTCTCCTTGGCTGGGCCAGAAGACAAAACAAAACAGTGCAACGGTTACAATGCTCTTCAGTGAACTCGTTGTTCTCTGCATCAACCAGCACCACGGTTGATCTAAAATTTTAGATTTTCTCTGGATTTTCCTCCTGGATTCTTCCACTCTTTCTGTGCTCCTGAAGACCTATACAGTGTGTTTTAGAGGCAGGAGGAGCAGCCTCAGGGTCCAAACTCTTCAGGACCCCTAGGGCCAGGGCCTCACTGGTCTTCCTCAGTGTGGACAGATGCTGACTAGGAGAGACTTGCACTTCCTAAGAACGGTTGCAGCAGGCAGTCCGGAGGCTACAGAGCCTGGGAAATAAAGTTCCCAATGTGAGGTCAGTTTGTCCCTAGGGAAGTCCCTCTGGGGCTGAGATTCTAAGAACTCCAAACAGCAGGTTTAGCTGTTTTCAGCAGCAGGAGCTGACACGCATGGAGGAGAGAGCGGTGGAGCACGTTTCCACAAACCTGGTCGTGCCCAGTTGTCCTCAGCAAGCAGCTCAGCACACGCCACCTTCCCGGGTACCATCACCTGCAAAGCCAACAGCAGATGAGACCTTCCTGACAGCAATTTTTCAGGTGTCTGGCTTATGTAACCCATTTTAAGGGTAAATAAACAAAACGGAAATGGAAAATTATGGTATGTTTTAAAAACAGCCTGACTTCTTTCTCCTTTCTTCAGTCATTTCTCAAGCGACTGAGAGCCGTATTTGTCAGGCTTTGCAACCCAGAACAGTTAGGCGATGCCCCCCCAGTTACAAGTGGGTACTTACAGGTAAGCAAGCCTCCAGGCTGGTCTCAGATGCCTCCCGTGCAGGGTGAGCATTCCCACCGCCTGGGAAGGCTATTAGCTGACTCCTGCCCATGGAGGAGGGCACCTCCAGTTCCTGTTCCCTCCCACTTCCGGGGAAGCCTGGTTTCCAAGTGGGTGTGTCCTTGCCTGCGGGGTTTTTCTGCAACTTCCAGACACAAATGCAAACCTTTTCTCCGCTCCCCCTTCCACCACTGAGAAAAGTTGTCCCTGGCAAATGTCATGCAGTAAAACAGTAAGTCAGGCACCTACAAGTCTTAGGTCTGTTTCCAGAGAACTAGATCATCTGGCGTCTCAAGAAAAGGAGATTTAAAAGGAGGAAGTGGTGAAATATGGGCAGAGAAACCGCATGCCTCAGGGACATCTGTGGTTTCAAATATTTTGTTCAGTTGTCAGATCATGAGTCTCCATTTTTGGTTGGAACCTATGGGTGTTGAAGGGTCAGTAGAAAAGGCAGATATTTTGCAGAAAAAGAAAGATTAAGTAAAATGACCCACCTAACCCCAATTTGGAGAAATATAGAAAATTGAGAAACTTATTTTGGGTTTCTTTGTATTATATTATGTAACTAGAATTGGAAAAGCTGGAATCTATGGGAATGAAATAAACGGACAATCACAATTTAAGCAAAAAATATGTATCTGTAAGTTTAGGAAGAAAAACCTACCAAGAAAGACAGGCACATTTTAAAGACGGTGTCCATGGAAGGAAAACACCTTGAGTTACAGGAGAAAATGTAGAAATGGTAACGAAGAAAATGTGGAGAGACTGAAAGTTAAATTTCAAATGGAATACGAGTGTGTGGGGTGTGGGGAAACTCCAGATAGAAGGAAGAGTTGGTAAACAAGCTTTAAAAAAAAAGGGGGATTTCCCTTCCTAGACTAAAAAGCTAAATATTTTCTAACTGATTCTATGAAAAGCCCTTTGGAAAAAGTCTGTCCAAACTTAAGCAAACTTAATGTAGGAAAAATTACAGGTGGCCACCATTTTAGTATTTTATCTGAGGAAATAAAGGTATGATCAATCTTCTAGCCAGATTTGGATTCCTTTTTCCTGACTCATCTACCTCATCCTGCTCTGACCTCTGCTTCCAGGACAACATCCCCGACTCAGTCAACTAAGCTTATGAACCCAGTCCATGTGTCCATCCTTGTGAATTCCTCACTCCTTTCTACCACATACTACCTGTAGGATCCAGGCCCAGCTCTTCTTGTTCACAAAATAATCCTGTTCTCTAAATTATTCCCATATTTCACCCTTCTCTGCACCCCCACAGAACTGTCCAAATACTTTCTGGCACTTATTACATAATTCTTTATGCTATTGCTCATGTATTCCATATGTACTTAGAATGATGTTCTGGAGAAACCAATAAGTTGGCTTGTTTCATGAATACTGCAGACACACATTAAATGATTTTTGACTTCTCAGCAGAGGAAGGTGTGTGTGTGTGTGTTCACACGCGTTAGTGTGCATGCGCACATAGACTCTTGTGCATATTTACCTCACATTTTGCTTTCAAATTTAACATGATTTTCTTCTTAATCATTTGGGAGTTCCCAAATAAAGACAGTTCTGCTTGCTCAACAAAACCGTATGTGCTTGACATTTCATAACATGTTTGATTTCAATTTGAACTAGTTTAGTCTGTGGCTCTTCAAATTTAAAGGCTAGGGGAGTTTTAACACAGGAACCATATTCCTAAAAAAATCTTGAAACATTGTCTGGTGGTGGTAGCGCATATTTGAAATATGAAATCTGAATTCGGAGAATCTGTAAAAGTTCAATCTTTTTAACACTTTTAACAAGTTGACAAGAAATTTCTTCAGTGACCTGTTGCCTTTATTAAATAATAGAACCCCTACTTGTTCCTGATATTATCATATCATCATCATACCATCATGAGCATGGAGAACATGAATCATCACATGTATTATAGGGGTTAAAGGTTAATGTAAACCTTCACAACTTTTTTAAAACATTTCTTTCTTTTTTTTGTCTTTTTGCCTTATCTAGGGCCGCACCCACGGCATATGGAGGTTCCCAGGCTAGGGGTCTAACAGGAGCTGTAGCTACCGGCCTTCGCCACAGCCACAGCAATGTGGGATCTGAGCCGCGTCTGCAACATAGATCACAGCTCACGGCAATGCCGGATCCTTAACCCACTGAGCAAGACCAGGGATCGAACCCGCAACCTCATGGTTCCTATGTTGGATTCGTTAACCACTGAGCCATGACAGGGACTCCTAAAACATTTCTTTCCTATAACTCTTCCATGGGCCACCTGGAGATATAAACATCAGTCTTTGGAATGTTATTGGATTAATAAGCTGCCTTCTCTTTCCTTTACTTAAGAATGTATTTCATGGTACCTGGTTTTCCTTTTGGATAGAAGTGACATAATTTCATGGATCTGCATTCCTGTCATCTGCCATTGTCAAGGGCTGAGTGGGTGGGAAAACTGGAGACTGCAGTGTTTACTACCTACCATTTTGGCTACAACAGATAATGGCCTTTGAAATTCTCATGACTTCCTTGGGGTTCTTGCAGTGATGGACGGAGGGATGTTAAACTGCATCTCAATGGGATCTCACCAGAAAGATGTAACTTAGTATCTTTAGCTTTGGTTTCTCAGCTCTGCTCAGAACCAGACTCTTTGGGTATAACTAGTCTGTGGGGAAGGCGGCACACGGAGGATTACATGTAGTTAACTCTTCTTCACCAGTTAACAAGTATATTCATCTATTGTGGAAGATATTTGAGAAGAACTAGGGCCAGGATTATGTAAAATGCATATGTCTCTTGCTGAAAAAATAATAACTATAAATGAGATTAATAATTTTGTAATGTCTCAAATAAAATAATGAGGACCCACTAAGCCGTATTGGATACTTTTCCCAGGCTCTTGAAGAAACCATCGTCTCACAAAGAACAAACACAGCGTGGGAAATAAACCATAACTAACCCTACCTCTGAGCTCCCTGGTTTTATAACATAAGCTACCTGTTCTTCTACTTCTTTCTTATTTTAGTACAAAGTGTTTTACCAGGAAATATTTTAGGCTGGGATTGAGGTAACACTTCCAATTGTGCCATCAACTGCATTCCACTCCCTTTAAGCATTCTCTCTATCATCTGTGCCTTGATTTTCCCATCTGTCAAATGGCAATAATAAAGAGGGTCCTACCTACCCTACGGAATTGTTAAGATGACAGAAATTAAAAGAATCAGGAAAACGCTTTTCAAGTCAAAAATGATTTATTTATATTGAGCGGTTTCTATGATTGTTCCTACAAAGAGTGCTTTACATTATCCGGGGGAACAGAAACAAGAAAAGCGTGGATCTCTTTTAGTTTTCAGTCTAAGAGAATATTATCTGGCCTCTGCCTGTTATAGCTTCTTCTTTGTATCCTTCATTTTCCATTTATACTATTTTTATTCTGTGTATGTAGAGATGTGATGTTGATTCTCCAAAACCCAGAATCCAGACTTGCAACACGAGTATGGTCCTAAATTCTTATTGACCTAAAATTCTAGCCACTAATTCATAACATCACTTTAGGAGATCGCCTATTTATCGTTCACCTTTGCACAACCTCTTAAAGGTAAAGTCTGCCCTGCTAAAAGTGGAGAAAATAATTTTGTGCCTGTTTGCCTCATTCAGAGCTTGGTGGAGATGTAAGGGACACCAGTTTCTTCTAAATTGGCAAATAATTCTGTTTTATGTCTTTAATCCCAGAGAATATTTACCTGCTTACTGAAGAATGTATTTCCAACAGCAAATCTCACATGGTTTATAGAGAGAAACTTCCCTCAAGGTGAAAGAAAAGGTAAGGAAATCAGTCAATGGAAGTTGGCCTGGCAAAGAAAGAAAGAAAACAAAGAACAATGGAAGTTGCCATTGCCCAAGTTGATCTTGGCATTTAAGAACAATTCTCACTCCAAGAAAAACATCATCTTGCCTACCGAGGCCATTTTCTGATCCCTCATCTGGCTCCCCTGAGGTAATGGGAGGTAACATTTCCTAGAATGTAAGAACTGCAGTTGACTTCGCCCATTCACATACGAACACTAATGTTGCATTTAACTGTTAGTAAATGCAGATCTCTTATGTGAGGGCAAACAAGTTTAAAGCAACATGCATGTATTAATCATTTCATTTCATTAATTTAGCATCACTACTTTAAAGCAATAAATAATTTCTACTTTTTCTTACAAGGATCTGGGTGAGGTGGGGATGAGGAGGGTTGGAGGAAGTATACATAAAGGATTTGGCTCCATGACAAGGAACATGTTCACCAGGGGGATTAAAAGTTCCTGAAGTAGGAACACACACTGAGACAAGCTCAGGTGAGAATGTACAAAGCTGTATTTTTATAGGTGATAAACGCGGCAGAACAACCCCAGCCGTTTCCTGCCCGGGACAACAGCCCTGCTCCTTTCTCCCGAGTCATTTTTTCTCAGAGCTCAATATACTTGCAGTGGTAACTGAGTCACATAACATTTAGTGCATTATTATTTTTATTTGATAACGTTTAATGTTTATGTTGCTGAGCGATCATATTGATCCACTTGATTCATTTTGCTTCTATTACTGGTTTTGTTATTAGACCACTTTAAAAACAATTCACCCACAATAAGGACAGGATATAATTCTGACAATATCTGTTAAAGATCATTATAGATTATGTTCTGTTTTGCTCTGATTTGATATGCTCATTACCCTTCCAATGGTGAGGCCAGACAGTGTGGCCACAATTTTACCACCCTACAGTTGCATTTAGTTAATACTTTGGCAAGTAAAAACTTTAGAACTAGCGTGTAGAAACTTCTATGTCAAGAAGTTATAAGAGCTCAGACAGTTCTGGCCTACAGTGCCAGAGAGCTTTACATTAATTTCCTGCTGCCATGTATGTTCTTTGGAAGTGGTACCAAGAGTGGCAGTTCGTCAGGGTTCTGTTTCTAAAGAAGACTCACAGGACCCAGAATAACGATGGATATGAATCTACAGCTTTTTAAAGCAAGAGGATACAATATAGCAACAATATCCTCAAAGTAAGAATATGCATCACATGTATACATTTATGGCAAGAGATCCAGAAGTCAGGTGTGGGCTCCTTTGTCCTCCCTCTGTAAAGAAGACAGAACACCTCAAAGTTAGGGGCCCAAAATGGAGTGTCAGCTGAGGTGGTTTTATATTGTACTGGCTACTTAAGCATAGTCCTGATGCATGCTCATACTCAACAGAGTCCTGTCAGGTTCTCACCCAGGCCAGGAACAAAACATGCAACTCACCATTATCAATAAATAATGCTGATGAGCTGGGAAAACCTGACCCCAGACCCACTGGACCAATGATCACAAAGAAAGCAATCAGTACATTTCATACCTTGACCGTGGATCAATATAGGAGCTTGAACACAACAGTTCAGGTTAACTCCCACCCTGCCAGAACAAATGTTCATGTCACAGAAGCTAAGGTTTGACCACCTTATACTCTACGTTGACATAAACCAAACTGTCTCCAGCCATGTCTTGTCATCATTATATAACTTATACAGAAAACACTGGTGGCTAACCTTGTTCTTATCTGCCTTGTAGAAATACACATTGCTAACGAAGAAAGAAAAGACAAAAGTGGATTTTTGGAACTGAAGTCTATTTTGACAAGTGTGTATGATAATAAACCAGCCCAATCAGATAACTTGACCATCTGGTGTATGGCTCTGTCTCCAGTACCTGGAAACAAAGTGTGGAATAACTCATCTGAAAAGATCACATTTTCCTTGGGTGAGTTATCTGTTTAATGAGGTCAACAAGGGGTGGCCAAGACTGCCATGAGTTCAGAACATTTCTAATTGAACCAAATAGAGTACTGATTATTTCCACGATATTTCAATCTCCGAAAACTCTACACAACTCAAAATTATTAGATTTCAGAGACGTGAACATTTTTGACTAAAGGTACTCTACTGAAAAGAATTTCTTCAAATAAAAAGTAGCTGACTCCTGTTTTCAAGAATTTCCAGTGAACACAGCAAATTTTTTGGTTCAAATTCTATTAATAATAACCAGCATTTTGTGGTTAACAAAATTAACTAACATATAATGAGACTAACATTAATACATTGATGATCAAGAGAGTTTTTAAAACTCTAAAATTACTTCTGAATCACTAAAAACAGTCATTTATATATAGCATATATAATTCTAATACTTTGCAATGGATAAACCATGTATAAGATATAATGATGTTAATCTTCCTAGATTTGAAGCACAGAATCTGACATGACTTTTTATGACTTGAAAATTGATATATGGGATCATTCTACTTATTACAACATTTGATTAACCAGAATATTCATTGCTCTCAACCAGATCAAATAATAAAGATTTATTATATAAAAGATGTGAACAAATGTATCAACAGAGTAACAGCAGATTGCCTATAAAAAATAGAAGTGTGTAACGGCAACTGTCAAATATGCATATGTAACAGTAAAGTGGTACCTATAAAACTTAAACAGATTTGCAAGTCATTATTACAACTTGCAGGACCATTAACATCTTTTACCATCTTCCTATTTTCAGAGGTACTGTAGTTTATAATGTACTCATAAAAGTCAGAATAATTTATGAGGGAAAGAGTTTCCGTTTGTTTCAAGACTAGTTCTGCATATTGGAACCTTCCCAGCCCTGTCACCAATGCTGTGGTTGGTTCCTGTGAGCCTTGGTGGAGAAGGCCATGTGGCTCTTTAAATCCATCACCACTGTGCAGAACAGGTGCCCTTTAAACACCAGGACAGTGACATCAGATCTACAACCCTGCCTGCATGTATGCATGTTCCACATGCGCATGCACACACGCACACATACATCATTCTGTGAACTCTGAGTTAATCATTCAGAAATGGTCATGAAACATCCATATTTAACTTTGCCTAATTCCCTCAAAAATAAGTGCGCTTCTTTTCTAGAGGACTGGACCTGGTTATAGTCTTGGAACAGTGTAAAGATATCTCATTCTCACCCAAATTTGCCAGTAACTTTGAAAGAATCTAAGGACATGTAACATCTAAAGGCCAAATAACTTCAAAATCCTAAGGAGAATCTTATTCCCATCATAGAGAGAACCGTGTATGAAAAAAAATATATCTTATGATGTTAAAACTGGTTCTTGTGCAGGTTTGATCCCTGGCCTTGCTCAGTGGGTTAATGATCTGTCATTGCCATGAGCTGTGGTGAAGGTCACAGACGTGGCGTGGATCCACATCTGTGGCTGTGGAATAGGATGGCAGCTGTAGGTCCGATTCGACTCCTAGCCTGGGAACTTCCATATGCTGCAGGTGTGGCCCTAAAAAGACAAAAACCAAACAGACAAAAAAACCTGGTTCTTGTTTTTTGTTTGTTAAAAGACTTTTTAGAGCAGTAGTAGAATCATGGCAAAATTAAGAGGAAGGTACACAGACTTCTCATTACCCTCTCCCCCAACATCACTCTCCCTCCTTATCAACATCACTGACCAGAATGGTGCATTTGTGACTGTCGTTGAACTTATAGTGACATGTAGCAATTAGTCAAACACCTTAGCTTACTTTAGGATTTACCCTTGGTGTTGTACATTCTGAGTTTGGACAAATGTATAATGGTGTGTACTCATAATGGTAGTGTCATATAACCCTAAATCTTCACTGCCCAAAGATTGACTTCTTTTATTTAATAACATGCATTTTAAGTTTCCTCCATGTCTTTTCATAGCTTGATAGCTCTTTTTTTCAGCATTGAATAATATTCCATAGAGTGCATGTACCACAGTTTATGTATCCATTTACCTACTGAGGACATCTTGGTTGCTGCCAAGTTTTGACAATCAAAAATAAAGCTGCTTGGAGTTCCTATTGTGGCTCAGCAGGTGAAGAACTTGACATATTTGTCCATGAGAATGTGGGTTCAATCCTCGGCCTGGCTCAGTGGGTTAAGGATCTAACATTGTCACAAACTCCAGCACAGGTCACAGATGTGGCTCAGATCCAGCTTTGCTGTGGCTGTGGCGTAGGCCTGCAGCTGCAGCTCTGATTTAGCTCCTAGCCTGGTAACTTCCATATGCCACAGGTGTAGCTGTAAAAAAAAGAAAAAAATAAAGTTGCTGTAAACATTCATGTGCAGGTTCTTGTGGGACATGAATTTTCAGCTCCTTTGAGTAAAATATCAAGGGGCACAATTACTAGACTGTATGGTAACAGTTTGTGTAGATTTATAAGAAAGCAATAAACTGTCTTCCAAAGTGGCTGTACCATTTTGCATTCCCACCAGCAATGAATGAGAGTTCCTGTTGCCCCACATCCTTGTCAGCGTTTTCTATTGTCAGTGTTCTGTATTTTGGCCACTTTAATAGGTGTAGTGGTATTTCATTGTTTCAGTTTCCATTCTCTGATGTCATATAGTGCGGAGCATGTTTTTCTATGCTTATTTGCCAACTGCATCTTTTTTTGGTGAGATATCTGCCTCTGGCCCATTTTTAAATCAGGTTGTTAGTTTTATGATTGTTTTAAGAGTTTTAAGAATTCTTTGTGTATTTTGATACCAGTTCCTTATCAGATGTGTTTTTGCAAAATTTTTCTTTCAGACTTGTCTTCTCATTTCCTCGAACTGTGTTTGGTTTTAAGATAAGAAAATAGTGAATATCTTTTAAAGTAATAAGGAAGAGCACTAATTCTGATACTCATAATTTCAATTTCACAGGCAAGCTCTTGATCTAGTGTAATTTTAGTCTCTGAATGGATGGTTAATTTTAAATTGTCAAATGAGTTTTTATCCTTTATGATCAAATATTAAATACAATAAATCTTAAACAGTTCAGTTTCCCAAAAATACAGCTTGTATTCTGGTCCTATTCTGACATATATCTTTGTGAATGATTTAGAAGATTCAGCTGAGGCTCTGCAGAGCAATGTTATTGCCATATCACACTTTCCTATTTGTTATAAGTTCTTAAAAATTTATCTCCAAACATGCTTTATGCCTGCAATAGGACTGCTGGAGGCTTTATGAACCCTGGAGTAAAATTCTGAAGCCTCGTGTAAGAGTCACTGCCTTGTAGAAGAGTCAAGCTATTATCGTTGATGGATATTGAGATGAAAATGCAGGAGAAAAATCTGTCTCCAAGTGCTAAAGTAGAGAAATTCTAGAATATTATAGAGCAGAAAGGAGATTTAGGGAGAGATGGGGAGGAGTCTGGACTCTCTTTTGTAATAGTGTTGGAAGGCTGCTGATAATAGCCCTCTGAGGCGCTTCCTTCTGTCTACCCCCACAAGTATTCCAGGACGGGTTCAAGTGCTCAGTGATTCTTATTCTAGGAAACTCAGAAAGGGGAAGGGGGTCAAGGTGAAGGTGGCTCGTCAGGCAGCTATTTGAGTACCAGGGCCTGAAGAATTCTCATGATTCAACAGCATCTGAAAAAAAAAAAAAACAAAGCTCCTTCTGAAAATATTCTATCATGCCAGCCTTGACTATCAAAATATCTAATATTGTAACACTGCAGAGTCAAGGTCTCAGCATATACAGGAGCTGTTTTGGGGGGTTAGGGGGGTTCTTTGTTTTGTTTCAATTCAAAAGTTGAGTGTGAATATCTCCTAGGGTGGGTAATACTCTGCCTCTCATCAGCCTCGACAGAGACTTTTTTGTTAAACAGATTTCCAACTGTAACTGTCAAGATCAAGACCTTTGGAATATAAAGAGATTTCAAGGTTGATGAGTGGTTCAGTGCGTGTGTGAGAGAGTATGCATGTCTTTGTATATGCGGAAAACAATTAAACAGGGATAGCTCTAGTAGTGCGATGAGAGAACCGCTGAATATCAAGGTGAGATATTCCAGACAGTTATTTCTGGCTCCGTGGTTTCCCTCATACCCATGACTAATCCCAGGAACACTGAGCATTATCAATGAAGGACTTTACTATACAAAACAAATCACCCAAAGATTTTGTCACAAGATAGATTCTGATTCGGTAAGTTGAGGCATTGCAAGGGGCAAGGCCTGAGATTCTGCATTTCTAACAAGAGATGCTGTGGGCCACATTTTTAGAAATGAGGATGTAGCAAACTCTGGTATTTGGTTTATTTCTAAGTGGACCAATTAAGGGCTGATTCAAGCTCTGAGGAAATTCGAAAATTGACGTAGCTGCCCTTGTGGGACAGACCCGTGGCCACTGCTCCCTATTAAGGGTTGTCCTGAGAACCCTGCCAGGCCTGTGCAAAATGGATACACTCAGGAGTAGATGAAGTTGGATGAAGTTGCTTTAGGCTAGCAGTTCAGTCTCTTAGAGCATTATGGTAAATGTAATGGTCTGAAAACTGGCTGACATGTTTCTGCTAAATTTTGCATTTGACTTTTGGGAAATTTTTCCCTGTTGGTTTTAGGCAGTCCTGTTTATTCCACCTTAATTTTGTTTTGACCAAGACAGAGTTTCTACTTTACAGGCCAGTCTGAACCTAAAAGGAGTCTTTACGGCCCCAGTGAAGCTATGTCTCATTTTTGTCACAGAGCAAAGAGTTCATCTCAAAATGCAAATCTTGCACTAATAACATCCTGATGCACTCTGAGGCTGTATTTACCAAGAACCCCTCAGCTTACAAAGATATTTGGTGATGAAATATGGAAAAATAATATCCTAAAATAGGAACATTCAATGAATGAAAATTAAATGCTTCTTTCCAATTTTGGAAATCTTAAGATTGAACATAACATCAACAGCTTCTGTTCCAGGAGTTGGCAAACATTTTCTGTTTTTAATCTGCCAGATAGTAAACATTTTATGCTCTGTGGACCATATGGTCTGTATCACAGTTATTCAGCTCTGCCAGTGTAGTACAAAAGCATCCATAGACAAAGCATAAACAAATGGGCATGGCTGTGTTTCAATAAAACTTTATTTACAAACATAGGTAGTGAGTGGGATTTTACCTGGCCGTAGTTTGCCAACCTCTGTTCCAATTATCTACAGAGAAAAACACCTGGGCATTATTTTCCAGGCCCATCCTCCATCTTACTAAGCTTACTACTTTGGAAGATGATCCTTACGATGCACCAGTAGTCGGATATGCACTTAAAGTTGATCTTCTTTCTTTCAGTGTTAAGAAGGAATATACATTCCCTCCATCCACTTGCATTTGCCAGGAACCAGAAATACAGTGGGGAACAAGACTTACTTCCCTTAAGAGGCTTAATGATGAAGTAGACTAACAAGGGCTTTACTAGGGTAAACATTAAGGGCTATGAGCATATAGCAGAGACCCCTAGGATTTTTCAAGTTTGAGAGATATATATGAGGAAGTCTGGAATGGTAAAGTGTTAGGAAACAGCAAGCACAAAAACCAAGAAGTCATGGAGAACATACTGTGTTTGGGAAATTGGGTTGAACTATATTACCTGTTGGATTAAGGTGGTGATTTTAGATAAATGTAAAAGATAATAGCCAGCATCAGGAGATGAAGACAGGAATGTAACGGGGGATTAAATCATGATCAGATTTGTGTGTCATGCTGAAGAGTTCAAACTTGTTTCACATGGCATGAGGGCAAGAGGATAATCATTCTGCCAACCTGTTCATATACCCTCCGTCTAACTACCCCCAACCTCCTCATCGATTAATAGCAAGGGATTATTTATGATAGCAAGTCCCAGCCAGCTATGAGCGCAACCTCTAGCCAACAACAATGACAACACTGCACCAATGAGAATAAAACATATGCATGTAGATTACAGAAGCAAATTGGTACAATATGCTGTGTGCTATAAAGTGACATAATTATATATATTTATTCCTTAAGGAATAGAAATAATAGTATAATCCCTAAATAAGTGCCCAGATATTTGACACAGCTCATCATGTATGTGATACTACACCCAATGCAATCATACCTAGAAAAATCACAAAATCCCCTAGACTGGAAATCATTGACATATTTAATCCGCATGTTCCTAAAGTCAGTAGATCCTTCTGGCATTTGTAAATTATTTTAAACTGTTGATAGGATTATATTACAGTGCAATAATGGAGACTTAAAGGAATTGACATGGATGTAAAATATGATAAGTAAAAGGATGTATTCTGGCTTCTTTCATCCCTACCCCCCCCAACACACACACATAGAAAAGCTGTAGCCAAATAAAAGTTTTATGAAAAAAATAGGCATTTTAGAAAGAGCACAATAATACCATCAATCTTAGGTTCATTGATGTCATGTCTCATGTATGTCATGTCCCCAAATTTTTGTGGGGGTTTTCCCTGGTGGCCTAGCAGTTGAGGATCTGGCATTGTCACTGATGTGGCACAGGCTGGCTCCCTAGCCTGGGAAGATCCACATTCCTTGGGTGTGGTCAAAAGAAAAAAAAAATGTGGGTTTATGGATTTGTAAACCATATGGTTACTTTGCAAATACCTCAAAATATTAGCTGCTATAATTGATTTATCAGGTCTTGGTTAAATGTCTCCTTCTCCAGGAAGCTCCCCCTGACCTCTCCATGTTTGTTGCTGCCCCTCCTTTGCATTCCTGTGGCACCCCACATTTCTGCTATCACAGCACTCAACACGATGCCTGGCTACTTATCTATTTTCTAGGTTGTATGCTCTTTAAAGACAGACCCATGTCTGTCATTCACCCTCATATTCCACTGCCCTGCCCACGGCAGGACGATAATGATGATTTTAATCAATACTAATTTGGTGGAAAAATAAAGGTTTGGGGAATTAAGTTAATCATTTAGTGTTCTACTACAATATTTTGTTCATGATCAATGTCTCTCTTATCCTCCCAGCCTCAGTGAACCCTCCAACAGAACCTCTGCTCGGTGCTACAGAAGTTACCCATGGCAGCCACCCTTCTCCAGCCAACAGCACATCTCCTGCAAGTAAGGATATTTTTACTTTAATTCTTTAATTCTGTTAATTCTTTAACTAAGTAGATTGATAAAAATATTTCAGAAAATTTGTCGGATTCATGCCCTATTCTTATTTATGGCATTTTATTTTTTTAATGATTTTTATCTTTTCCATTATAGTTGGTTGACAATGTCCTGTCAATTTTCTGCTGTACAGCAAAGTGACACAGTCACACGTACATATATATTCTTTTTCTCACATTGTCCTCCATCATGCTCCATCATAAGTGACTAAATAGAGTTCCCAGTGCTATACAGCAGGATCTCATTGCTTATCTATTCCAAAGGCAATGGTTTGCATCTATTAACCCCAGATTCCTAGTCCATTCCACTTCCTCCCCCTCCCCGTTGGCAACCACAAGTCTGTTCTCCAAGTCCGTCTAGGACATTTTAGATAAACATATTAGGTACTATTCCCCTGGCATAAAAGAGTTAGTACAGTTTCAAAAAAAAAAAAAAAAAGCCCTTCACTGGAAGACCTGGAAAAATCTGGGCCAATAAATATTCAATGAGAAATTTAAATTCTGTATTTATTATTAAATAAGTTAGTAAATTGACAGTCCTCCTCCACAACTGTGTTCTCAATGGGGTGTTTAAGAAATTGGTTGTAAATGGGAATCCTGTGGACCAGAGGTAGGTAGATCGTTTTAAATTTAAATCTGTTCTGGTTCAAATTAATTTTGACAGAGTTGACTGGTAAGGACTTGAATGCAGCCTCCCAGTGGCATTATTAATAATGGAGTTCAGGCTGGGTCAGTGTTACTGTGACAGAGGGGTAGCAGTAACTTTCAGAAGTTGGCATTGATGCAAACAAATCATAAGTTTCCATGTTCATAGCCTTTGTATTTAACAAAGATCTAAGGTGACTTTCTCTAACATGAAAAAGTATGGCCTACATAGAGTAGAAGTATGGTTTTTATTTCTTGTTTAATTAAAACCATCAATTTTAGCTCAAAATGAGAACTGAAAATAGAATAAAACAAATATTCAGTAGGAATGAACAATTTATTTAGCCTGTAGCCTTTGGCATATAGCCTGCAGTCGCTGTCATAGGCTGATACTTCTCCAAAAATGAAGCATGCAGCAGGGTGAGAAATGCCTGCAAATCACCCAACAGAAGTTTTATATCCATCAGATTTTTCCTAGTTCTTACGGCTTTGTAATTTGCTTTTGTATATAAGCTTATTTTTCTTCTACTTCTAACTAATCATTCAGCAGTATACCATAGTAGATTATGATTTTCTTTATTCAACAAATATTAGCATATTCAACAATAACATTTTAAATCTCTTCAGTATTCTATGTATTTGTTGTCCATTGCTGTATAACAAATTACCCAAACAAAAATTAATTACTTATAACATATATTGTCTCATGTGGTTTTCAGGAGTCAGAAATCCAGGAGCAGCTTAGCTGAGTGGTGTGGCTTAGGTTCTTCCATGAGGGTGCAGTCAAGTTATTGACTGGGACTCCTATCACCTGAAGGCTTGACTGGAGCTAAGGGTTCTGTGTCCACCCTGAGCATGTTGGCAGGAGATCTCAGCTCCTGTCCACGTGGACCTCTCTATAGTGATGCTGCTAATATGGCAGCTGTCTTCCCCCAGACCAAGTAATTCAAGAAATAGAGTCACCAAGACAAAAGCCATCCTGCCTTTTTTAAGACCCAGCCTCTAGAGTTGCACACCATTACTTTTGCTATATTCTATTTGTTAAAAGTGAGCCTCTAAGTACAGTTTATACTCAAAAAGAGGAGAATTAGGCTCCATCTCTTCTAGAGAAAAGTGTCAAAGAATTTGTGGACAAATTAAAACAATCACATCCTGTTACATAGAAAATATTCGCACATCAAGTTTAATGTGGTTTAATCTTCTTTATTGTGAGGGGTAGGGAGAGTAAGCATCACCGTTTCCATTTTCCAGTTAAGATCCTGAGAGCTTAAATGACAACATGACTAGTAAGTGGAAAAGTTAGTATTCATACCAAAATCCTCTGACTATAAATCTATAAATCTCCATATATTAGATGCCATCTTTTCTCCAACTGGCCAAAACACCTTATGAGGACAGGGACTATATTTGTTTTGCTTCCTCGCACATGCCTAGCACAGAGCAAGCATACAAAAAGCATTAGTTGAATAAATGAATTAAAAAGAATAACTGAAAATAATCTTCCTTTACTATGTAGATATCATTTAATAGATTCTATGGAATCAAAAAAGATGATAGTTTGTGCCTTCAAAAACGTTGTAGTGTACTTAAAGACAGATGACATACAAATATTAAAATGATAACTCCAAACAGTAAGGTGAAAGGTGCTTTGTCTTATAAAGTTAAAATGCTCAGGAAGAAGTACAGACCAAGAGTCTTAGACTGAGTATGGAAAGGTCCCTATGAGCCCATGGATTTGGGAGATGTTACAAAGAGATTAAATAAGCTGACCCTTGAAGTATGTATTATATTTATCTAAGTTGACTGTTTGAAAAAACATTTTAAACAAGGAGAGCAAAGTAAGCAGTTGTACGTTGGTGATGATATTTTTATTTATTTATTTATTGTCTTTTTTTTTTTTTAGGGCCACGCCCATGGCATGTGGAGGTTCCGAGGCTAAGGGTCTAATTGGAGCTGTAGCCGCCGCCCTACGCCACAGCCGCAGCAACTCTAGATCCGAGCCACGTCTGCGACCTACACAACAGCTCATAGCAACGCCAGATCCTTAACTCACTGAGTGAGGCCAGGAATCGAACCCACAACCTCATGGTTCCCAGTCGGTTTTGTTAACCATTGAGCCATGACGTGAACTCCCATTGCTGGTGATATTCATGGGAATTTGATATAATATTAGTAGATAACTTTGGGTCATAAGAGTGGGATTGTGTAGAAGGGAAGCAGGGATGAAGAATGGTAAGTGCGGAATAAAGGTAGCCTTAAACCCTGGTCTAAGGATTCTAAATGTTATACCTTAAGAAATGGGAGGGACCCCATTAAATATTTTTAGAAAGGGAGTGACATAATTCACCCACGAAATATTTATTGAGCCCGTACTATGTACCAGATATTCTTCTAGGTGCTGGAAATACAACAGTAAACAAAAGAGGGGAAAAAAAAACATGCCATCATGACATACGTTCTACCAACTGAAAGCAGAAATTCATTTCTTCCAGTTGAATTTTCTATGGGGTTAGTTGGCATACGGTAAATTCTTCCATCATATCAAACACCATTCTTATTTCTATGAATAAATTCAAGCAAAAGAAAGGGACATTTATTAACCCTTAAGGAGTCTACAATCTAATATAGCTCTTGTAGTAGACAAGTTGAAAGAACACAGTCAAATGTATTTATTGAAAAGACGAAAAAAATGCTACCTGATCTATTATCACAGTAGGGTGATAACTGCAAAATTTCTAGAGAATCAAACAACCTTCTTAAAATAATGTAATGGCCCTCAGGACTGTTTCAGATGGATGGTTCTCACCAGGGTGCATTTGCCTCTGCCTCCCTCCCAGGGACATTTGCAGTGTTTGGAGACATTTTTGGTTGCCAAGATGGGAAAAGGGGTAGTGCTACTCGAATCTGTTATGCAGAGGCCAAGGATGCTACAACACAGGACAGGACAACCTCTATAACAAACAGTTATCTGGTCCAAAGTGTCAGTGGTGCTGAGATCAAGCAATGCCGAGATCAAGAAATGTCCACTGACATTTTGTACCAGATAACTTATATAATAAAAGCAGCTATTTACAAAATTGTACTTCTGTCAAGCTAATAACAAGACTACGTTTGGAACAGTTTTCAGTCTGATTTTCATATGTAAAAAAAAAGAAAACATGTTAAGTCAATGGCCAATTAACTGAAACTTACATGTTTAGAATAAAACACTGAATTACAACTGAAAAAAATCTAAATTTTGTCTTGGCAATCTGGAGGATAATTGTGAAATCAGATGATGACTAGCTGCCCCAGAAGCTGGTAGGATTCACCCTTGTGAAGAAAGCAAACGGGATGGGACATGTCATGGAAACCAACTTCAAAAGACTATGGTTTCATTCCAGAATCTAAGATGTAGTGAACTATATCATGCAGTCATAATTATCTTGTTGCAAACATCCAACTCCTACTCTTTGTTTCTTTAAACAAAGATATTCTTAAATCCTTTTAAACAAAGGATATTCTTTAAACAACTGTAGAAAGTAATGGAAATAATGAAACAATATAACTCATAACCAACTGCAAGAGTTACCAGGGAAGCCCAGCTCAATTCACCCTGGACTAACTGGTGTTTTGAGTCCCAGCTGCGTCCACAGCACTGTCCTAGAAAAAGACAGGAGACTGACAAGCTAAGTGGTGAGATGAGGCAAGCCCACATGGAGCCATAAGAGACCCAAACAAATCTAGGTTGGGACAGTACTGGCGTAACTCTGGACCTTCCATTGCCCTTACCTCCTAACTCACTGGGTATGCGTTGGCTCTAGGCTACAGGAACTCAGGGAGAAGGCCTCAGAAATGCCAACCCGCACTGTGGCAATCATCCAAGACATTGTTTCATTCAACAAGTAAACACTAAGTGCCAACAATGAGCCAGGAATTTTTGAGGTGCTGGGGCACAGCGATGAGTGAGACAGACTGACCCCCAGCTGCACAGAATTTACAGTCAAGCCAGGCCCACTTGCCTAGCCTCCCCTTTCACCGGTCAGCAGGCCATAGACCTTTCGGCTCTGCCTCCTACTTTTATGTATCTGCACAACTCCTGGACCTGATGGCACTGATTTTGATAATAAGCCCTCGCTAAAAACTTAGCCCATCCTTACTTACAGCCTGGATCTTCCTAGTCCTGGAAGTTCTGAGTAAAATACCAGGAACAGTCTGATTCTAACCACTGGCCAGTTCTCCAAGTGAACACACCTGGTCCTTGGCAAGTGCGGGTTCAGACTGAAGGAAGCAGTTGCCTGGGAGATGCAGTGTTAGTAATGATATATGAGTAGCCATGCCAGAAATGGGTGGGGATCAACCTGGAAGGCATACTATTGGATATGATTAGTTAAATAGAAGCTATAGGGGAAGCAGATCCAAAGATCAGTTGGAGGTCTGGATACTGAGCTCTGAAGTTAAGAGGGGAATCCTGGAGAGACTCTGCAAGGCAAATGAGAAGCCTCTGAGATTTGTTTGTGAGCAACTTCTGACTCCTTCACTGGTCATGCTATACCTGTCTTCAAAAGTTAGGACACCTCTGTTGCTGTCTCCTAGTTTCTGCCTTTATCATATGTATCCAAGCACTGAAAATTAAGAAAAGTAAATCAGTTCTGGGGGCAGGGAGAGTGGAATCAGGGAAATTGCCCGGGGGGTCTGGAAAGAAATATCGACTCAAATGGAAGAAAGATGAGAGCCAGAAAATCTTCAGGCTATGGTCTTGAGCAGACGTAAAATAAAATGAGTGCAGGACCTGAGAAGACCAGCAGGCTAAGTGCTGGCATTGCTTGTTAGAGAGGGGGTTGCGTGTTGCTTAGGTGAGGTGGAACCAGATGGAGGTGAGCTTAGGTTAATGGGCTATGGATTGGGGCTGCGATATGAACATCTGCAAATAGCCGTTGTGCGTTTTTGAGTATGTGAAAAGTGTAAGTGAAAGAGATGATCAAATGTTGTAGATTTAAAGTGATAATTGTCTGAACTAGAATGGGCATGCATGTTGAAATGGAGAGTACTGTGTGTGACAGAAGACTCACTGGGGTTGTCTGCCTAAATGTGAGGGATAAATAAAAGAAATTTATAAAGCTCTCATACAAAGATCTTCCAGGTTTCTTTTTCTTGTAATTACCTAAACATTTTTACCAACTGCCATGATTGTGTTATAGTACTAAGCAATAAAGATAACAATGTTTGTTAATATCTAAGTGCCTCTTATGTGTTTGGCACCATTCTAACTAGTAAATATATTATCTAATTTAATCTTCACCAAAAATCAATGGTAAAAGGGACTGCCATTGTCCCCATTTTACAGATGAAGATACTGAAGCACAAAGAGGTTAAATAACTTACCCAAAGTCATGCAGAAAGTGAAGCAGCCAGGATGGAGCCCAGACAGTCAGACTTCAAAGTCTGAGTCTTACTGCCTCTGAGAACACATGATAGGTGCTCAATAAATGTCTTAGGACATTGAATAAATCCCTTCTGGTGTGAAGCTGGTATCACTGCTGTGAAGAGGTCAACATGACGGCTATCCCTATATTAATCTTTCCCTTTTCTGGAGCAGTGATTTCTGAGAAATGCAGCTGCTAGAAGTGGGCCTAACATTTCCTCAGTTGGAAATAAATTGGAGGAAAAGACCCTCCTCCATCCATTACCCCTTCTTCTCTTGATATTATTATACTATAATTCTTATTGCCTAAAGATACATACAGAATCCATAGAAAACCCCAGTGCTCTCTTCTGAATTGTAGGAAATTCTGGACATTCCATCTTCCTTACCACCTCTCACCTGGGACACATGTTACATGTTGATAAGAATTTTTCTAACCCTGTCACCCATAGGGCGAAGTGGCCTCCTAGATGACTGAATAACTTTGGGTCTTTGTTCATTCCGTTTTCCCCCTTTGGGATGAGGTACCTCTGGGGAAAAGCTATCGAAGATCCCATTCTTGAGTTCATTTCGTAATTACTGTGTCTGCAAATGCACCATATGATGTGTGATCAGCTTTGTCGTGCTTGCTGTTATCTGCCCCCAAGGGAGTCCTGAAAATACTCTCTAGACCAGTAATTCAGCAGTACACATTGCCTTTAGCCCTTCAGTAAGCACATATTCCCCAAAGTATCTGCCTCCCATGGGAACACAGTCACATGCAGAAATTGCAGTTTCACACCACCCATCTCCTTCAGTTGACTTGAGAGTCATTACCTACCTCGTCTTGACATCTGGGATTGATGAGGCTGACTCAGATGTGTTTAGATGTAGTTACTGACCTATATATTCTTTTAAGTGCAGTTGTCCAGTTAATGCCATCGGGGGTTTAAAGGCTCTTTGTGAACAGATGAATTGATGGAGTACAATTATGCATTTGTCAAGAAGACTAGGCAGCTGTGTTGATAAATGCTATGTCAGTAGAGTGGAAGGTCAAGTAAAATATTGCTGTTTGAGAAAATAAGTTAAATTTCCATGTTTGATTTTTACATAAGAATAGGCAAAGTCTTGGACAGTTGAGCTTGATGAGCCAGATCACTATGACAGCAGCAGCCTGAACTTTCAAATAACTTTACCTCTATGTTTAGTTGAAGAAATAAGCTGAACTGGGTAGGTTAGCAAAAAATAGCTTATCTTTTTCCCCATTATTCCCTGTCCAAATGAACTCTGTTGAATTTGTTCCTAGCCTCTAGAATAAATTTTAGGTAATTTTTCCTTGGCTATTTTTTTGGTGATTTTCATATAATAAATATTGTCTGGTCCTTTTCAGACACGAGAACAGATTTGTGTCAATAATTTTAAAAGCTCGTCAATGTAACATCAAAATTTGCAAAAGCTAATTAAATTTAGAATTTCTCCCCCTCCTCCCACTAAGTGTGGGTCCGCCTCCGCTGTGGAAGCCTGGGATGTGAGGTTGTGTGTTTTATGTCTGTGGGGGTCAGGGAGAGATGTGGAAGATGTCTCTGAGATTTCCTGGCTTCATCCTCTCCTCCACTCCTAGTTATTGCTTTAAGACTCTCTTTGGGGATCATGAAATGAGGGACAAGGGGGAAGGTAAGGAAAGACCTTCTTTGTCAGTCTGACTGTAATCTGACTAAGGTGCCCGCAGGACAGAGAAAAGAAAAGTTACCATCTTGACCTCATGGGACACTTTGGCAGGTTTCTCAGAGTCTGAGAATGGTCTGTGGCTGTTCTTCCCTTGGTAGGGGCCTTGCCTCTCCTTCAATCTCCTGTTTACCCTCCTCCCCTCAGACTGTTTGCTTCTGAGGTTTGTCTGCTTGAAAGCTTTTTTTTTTCTCTTGATATTTTTACGGGGTGAGATTTATTTTTATGGTATCCTCTTTTGTCAGGGAGAACCGACTTAGACCTCCTGTTTGGGGGAAGTGCTCCTCTTCCCCTGTATGGACAAAAGACCTGACTAGAAACAACCTATTTAAAAATGAACAGAAAATCCAACTAGACATTTTTCTGAAGAAGACATACAGATGGCTCAAAGGTATATGAAAATACGCTCATCCATCACTAAGCACTAGGGAAATGCAAACCAAAACCGCAATGAGATATCATTTCCCACCTGTTAGAATGACTGTCATCCAAAGAATTAAAGATAATAAGTGTTGGCAAGGATATGGAGAAAAGAGAACCCTTCCTTGTATGCTGTTGGTGGGGATGTAAATTGATGCAAGTTTTAATGGAAAACCATTTTTGAAGTTCCTCAAAAATTTAAAAAATGCAACTTCTCTTTGATCCAGCAGTCTCTCTTTTTGGTATGTAAAGGAAATGAAATCAGCCACCTTTAAGAGGTACCTGTGCTCCTGTGTTCACTGAAGCGCTGTTCACAATAGCCAAGATATGGGAACAGCCTAAGTTCCCATTGTTGAAAAAATATATATTATGTATGTATCAACCTCAAAAAGGGATATCCCGCCAGATGCAACAACGTGGATGAACATGAAGGACATTAAAATGAGTAAAATAAGTCAGACACAAGAATAAGAAAAAAACTGCATGATCTCACTTATACATGGAATCTACAAAGAGTCAACACCTGGAAGCTGAGAGTAGAATAGTGGTTACCAGAGGCTGGGAGGTAAAGGAGTTGGGATAATGTCAGTCAAAGCATCAAAGTAGGAATTAAGTAGGATTAATTAGTCTAGAGATCTAATGTGTAGCATGACAACTACAATTGAAAATACTGCATTGAATGTTGGAAATTTGCTTAAAGATTTCTCATGCTCTCATCACACACACAAAAGTAGCTACATGAAAAGAGATGACATGTTAAGTGGCTCTCTATAGTAATCATTTCTCAATGTATATCAAATTGTGATGTGTACACATTAAATATATATGATTTTATTTAATTTTTTTAAATTAATAAAATAAAATAAATTCAGTGAAAATGAAGCAAACATGATGAGGAAACTGTTTACTCAATGAGGTGGTCCACAGAAAGCTGTAGTCTTGGCAACAGTGTGATGGATTCACGAGTAATAAACAGAGTACTAAAAGTGTAACCAAGGTGAGGATGCTTGAAGAAAATGGGGACGACAAGAGAAAGAAGAAAAGGAAGAGTGTTCACAGGGGTTATTAAAAGCAGAAGAGACTAGGTATTAAAAATACCTACTATAGTACCTGGTTCATAATAAGTGTCAAAATATTGTATTTTATTATCAGTTCCCTTCAGTCCCTTTGGAAACATAGTAGGAACCCAAGGTAGGAAATAGAGTAGTTGATTAATTAACCAGTCTGTCTTTGTCTAAATTATTTGTGTTTTAATAAAAACAAAAAAGTCTGGAATGATATGTCTGCTTCTACTGGAGATGGATTCAAATGTCAATAAACCCACCAGCATCATGGTCACTTGAGTGGAGGAGAGAAGAAGCAGTGAGGAAGGGCAGATATCTATAAAGCTGGCCTAAAAGGTCACAGATTGTATTCATTTACTATATTCTCGCTACCCTGCCCGCCCCTTGCTCATTGTGCTTCACCCAAATTAGCCTCCTTGCTGTTCCTCCAGCATGCCCCGGTTGCTCCTACGTCACTTGTTCCATTTACCTGGAAATTTTCTCCCCTCCAAAATCTACATGGCTCACACCCTCATCTTGTCCTAGTCCTGGTTCAGATGTCACCTTCTCAATGTGGCTTTCGATGATCAATTCATTTAAAATTGCAGCACCCTCTATCCTACTTGCTGTCCCCTTTCCCTGTTATATGTTTTCTTATAGCCTCTTTTAACACCTCATATAATGTATTTGTCTGGCTTCTCCCCACAGGAAAGTTAATCCCATAGGGCAGGGGTTTTTATCTGACTTGTCTACTGATATATCTCCATCATTTAGAACAGTGATAACACATGATTATCAACAAGTAGTGATAACTCAATAAATATTTAGGGGGAGTTGTTAAGGATATTTTCTAAAGTACAAAGGAGAAAGTGATTAACAAAGAAAATGTTTCAGAAAGAGCAGAAGACGACTACCTAAAGAAAAAGGCTCCTGGTCAGGGCCCAGAGACTGGGTAGTCTCATCACAGGAAACTGAGAAGTGATGTTGGGAGAGCAGCAGAGGCTATAAAGTCCTTCTGTTCTGGGTGGTTGTATGTTAGGGACCATGTTTGAGCTCTTCCGTGGCTAAACCCTCGTTCTCAAAAAATTTCCACCCAGTGGATCTGCCACGGAACCTCTAGCATTTTCCTGCATGGCATTACAAGGCTAACTATACTTTTTTAAAATTGAAAAAAGTATATATTTTGGTTTTTAATATATTGAAGTATAGTTGATATAACGTGCTAATTTCTGCTGTGTCATGAAGTGATTCAGCTATTGATATATATACATCTTTTTCATATTCCTCTCTATTATGTTTTATCACAGGATATTGAATACAAACAAACTAAGAAACAGACTTACAGACACACAGAACAGGATTTGTGGTTGCCAAGGGGGAAGGGTAGTTGGAGAGGGAAGGGTTGGGAGTTTGGGATTAACAGATGCAAAGCATTATATATGGAATGGGTAAACAGCAAGGACCTACTGTATAGCACAGGGAACTATATTCAATATCCCATGATTAAACCATAAAAGCGAACTATACTTTAAGGCTATCAGAGTGAATGAATTTAGTCTTTGTTGTCAGACAGACTTGGGTTCAGTTCTTACCTCTGCCTAGCTCTGTAACCCAGGGCAAGTTATTTCACTTCTCTAATACTATTTTCACATCTTAAAAACAGAAGTAATATCCTGTAGTTCATAGGATGATTATGAGTATGAAATGTGATAATACGTACAGAGCAACTATAAAGCTAAGGCTCACACAGTCCAGTCCAAGAAGTCATGCTGTGATCAAAAGAAGAGTCCAGTGAGCAAAATTCATCTTAAAATAAACATGTACCTTTACTTGTATTTTTTAATTCCTTGAAGGAGGAATCAGTGACCAAATCAATAAGTCTTTTTTGTTGTTGTCACTGCTTTATCTCTTGCCTTCTGCTTACTTCACGTCACAACTGCTCAGTTGTCTTTTTTTATTTGGCACATAGTAGTCCATGTTAAATAATTAATTTAAATTGTCTAGGAAATATTTCCATATTTTCTCCAAATTAATCCCTGCCTTTCCTTTCTCTGGCAGTAGGAGAGGCAGTCACTGGGAAGAATGTAGGAATCCCAGGTTAAGAGATTCAGTTCTGCTTCCTAATGTCACAAGGAGCCACCTGGAATTAGCTCTTACAGAACATGTTTCTGTCTCCCCGACTCAACTCAGAACTGACTAGAGAGGTCTTCTGACTTAACTGCATTATATTTAACATTAATGAAAAAATGTTTTAAGTTTTAATAGAAAAGGACTTTAAAAAGTTTCAAATATCATGTAACCTCATAACAGTTTATGAATTGCTATAGCAAGACATTTCATACAAGGTGGTGTTTTCTTCTAAACCCCTTCCTCTTTCCTGGAAACAAAAAGATCATTATTATGTATATCTGGATGTGTACAAGGTTAAATAACAATAACCATTCAAACTTCAGAAAGAAATAAACAACCAGCAAACAAAGAAAACAACTGTCTGTCACGGGGTTTGGCATATTACTTGCCTACAAATTATGTCATAATGTGAAAGCAACTATTGAATGTTGAAGAGGTTTTACTGGGTTGTGAGTGTAAGCATAACCTTGAAAAAGAAAACAAGCATGGCTTATTCACATAGTGAAATACATAATATGAATCTTTTAAAGACTTGACAGAGAGGAATATGAAGACAAGTCTTTTAAAATGCTATATTTGATGTCAAGAGATTGTCAGGTACATACATCCTCTTATAGTTACAGAATCTCCAGGTCAGGCTCTAGGAAGGGGTTGCTTTCAAAAACAGAAGCAAAACAAAACAAAACAAAAAAACTCTTAGAAATAAGCAGTGTTGGCCGCCACCCACATGCCACAGTTTGATCACTGCCCTGCTGCCCCTGAGGCCATGGTGTGCTATGTGACAACACTCAGTTCAGTTCAACACACAGAATGAACATCTCTGAGGGCTTGTAAAGGCGCAGTCCTGGAGTAGACAGGTGCCACACATTGCTGTTACTAAACCACAGAGTGCAAAGTCACCACAGGGCCTTTGCGCTCACTGTGCCCTCTGCCTGAAAGTTCCACGACCCCTCCCCTGCCTCTCTTCTCCCTCTACATTCCTCAGGGCAGTCTTCCTGTGACTCGTGACTAAGCCTTCCCTCCTTCATGTATTCACATATTTGGGATATTTTATCTGAGTCTCTGGTTAATGTCCTTATCCTCCATGAACCTAAACTAAACTTAAACTCCAGGGGAGCTAATCATTGTATCCACAGTGCCAAGCACAATGCATAGAAGATAGAGGCTCCCAAATGCTGGACAAATAAATGGGAAAAAAACCATACATGTAGGCAGGGAGTAGCTAGAGATAACAATGTGAAGATTGTTAGAGGTTGGGTGATGTATCACCAAGGGGCCTTAACCTTGAACCATGGTATGAATGCAAGGGGAGTGGGTGGATTTACTGTACTGGGGAAGTAGAAATAGTTCTCTAGATGGCTCTGACTTTTGCATGATGGGCAAGGATCATTCTTTCAATAATCTAAGCAACCTGGTGCAGACCCTCAGGCCAAGGATGAAGCAAAATTCATCTGGAAACCAATAAGACCGAAATGATCTTGGGCTCCCTAGAGATAGTGATGGATGTTATTGATCCTTTTATTTCCAGAAGCTTATTGGCACATACTCAGCCCTCAACCAACTCCACAAGCCTGCCTGTGAGAGGAATCACAGGGGTGCTGATATCTGAGCCAGGCAAGAGACACAGCATCTCAGAAATCAAGGCAACATGCACGCCCAAGGCAGTGTCCCCCTTCCCACTTGGTACACGAACAGCATGCCTTAGGTGGAATCAAATGAATGAATTCTCCTTCCCCTGCAGTAAATCTGCAGCAAGCAAGGATTTATGTCACATTATTTTGTGACCTCCAGAGAAGAACATTTAATCAGTCATTTTAATATAAATGAAATTCCCAGTTATTATACTTCGTCAGGATTCCAGTGAATCCTGCCAGAATGAAATCATATGTTACTAACCAGTGCCAGTATCCAGTGTGGGCAATCAGAAAATGTTACTTATAAGTAAGAAGCATTCCATTTATTTGTTTATCTTTTATTTTTTGTCTTTTTTGTCCTTTTTATGGCCACACCCGCCGCACATGGAGGTTCCCAGGCTAGGGGTCTAACAGGAGCTGTAGCCGCTGGCCTTCGCCACAGCCACAGCAACGCAGGACCTGAGCCATGTCTGCAACCTACACCACAACTCATGGCAATGCCGGATCCTTAACCCAGTGAGCAAGGCCAGGGATCGAACCCGCAACCTCATGGTTCCTAGTTGGACTCATTAACCACTGAGCCACGATGGGAACTCCAAGAAGCATTTTAAAAGGTGGCTGGCAGTTGCTTATTAGACTGAGATTTCTAGATTTTAGTGGTATAGCTCACAAATAAAGCTCTCTTTTTCCCATTACTTAATGAATTTTATTACAATTATAGGTGTACAAAAATCATCACAACTCAATTTGATAGCATTTCCATCTCAAACCCTGTGTGCATCCCCCACCCCCAGATTGTCTTATTTGGAAACTATAGGTTTTCCAGAGTCTGTGAGTCATTGTCTGTTCTGCAAAGAAGTTCATTGTGTCCTTTTTTTAGTTTCCACATGTAAGCAGTAGCATTGGATGTTGCTGTCTAATTGTCTGACTGGTTTCACTTTGCATGGTAATTTCTAGGTCCATCCATGTTGCTATAAATGTTATTTCGTTCCTTTTAATGGCTGAGTAATATTCCATTGTGTGTATGTACCATATATTCCCTATCCACTCCTCTGTTGATGTGCATTTAGGTTGTTTCCATGACTTGGCTATTGTACAGAGTGCTACAATGAACACTGGAGTACCGGTGTCTTTTCGAGTCATGGTTTCCTCTGGATAGATACCCAGGAGTGGGATTGCTGGATCAAATGGTATTTCTGTTTTGAGTTTTCTGAGGAATCTCCATACTGTTTTTCCACAGTGGTTGCACCAATTTACATTCCCACCAGCAGTGTAATAGGGATCCTTTTTCTCCACACCCTCTCCAGCACTTATTGTTTGTAGACTTTTTGATGATGACCATTCTGGCTCGTGTAAGGTAGTACCTCATAGTGGTTTTGATTTGCATTTCTCTAATAAGGAGTAATGTTGAATATCTTTTCATGTGTGTTTTGGCCATTTGTATGTCTTTGGAGAATTGTCTGTTTAGATCTTCTGCCCATTTTTTGACGGGGTTGTTTGTTTTTTTGGTATTGAGCAGTAGGAGGTGTTTGTAAATTTTGGAGATTAATCACTTGTCAGTCAATTCATTTACAAATATTTTCTCCCATTCTGTGGATTGTCTTTTCGTTTTGTTTAGGGTTTCCTTTGCTGTGCAGAAACTTTGAAGTTTAATGAAGTCCTATTTGTTTATTTTTCTTTTTATTGTCATTACTCTGACAGGTGGATCTGAGAAGATGTTGCTATTATCTATGTCAGAGAGTGTTTGGCCTATGTTTTCCTGTAAGAGTTTTATAGTATCTGGTCTTATATGTAGATCTTTAATCCATTTGAGTTTATTTTTGTGCATGGTGTTAGGAAGTCTTCTAGTTTCATTTTTTTACATGTGGCTGTCCAGGTTTCCCAGCACCACTTATTGAAGAGGCTGTCTTTTGTCCAATGTATATTCTTGCCTCCTTTGTCATAGATTAGCTGACTGTAGGTTCGTGGGTTTAATTCTGTGGGTTCTATCCTGTTCCACTGATCTCTGTTTCTGACTTTGTGCCAGTACCATATGGTTTTGATGACTGTAGCTTTGTAGTAGAGTCTGAAGTCAGGAAGCCTGATTCCTCCAGCTCCATTTTTCGTTTTCATGATGTCTTTGGCTACTCTGGGTTTTTTGTGTTTCCAAACAAACTTTAAAATATTTTGTTGTAGTTTTGTTGAAAAATGTCCTTGTTAATTTGATAGGGATTGCATCGAATGTGTAGATTGCCTTGGGTAGCATAGTCATTTTGATAATATTGACTCTTCCAACCCAAGAGCATGGTATGTCTTTCCATATGTTCATGTCATCCTTGATTTCTTTCATCAGCATCTTTTTATAGTTTTCAGAGTACAGGTCTTTTTTCTCTTTAGGTAGGTTTATTCCTAAGTATTTGCTTCTTTTTGATGCGATGGTAAATGGGATTGCTTCCCTAATTTCTCTTTCTGATCTTTCATTGTTAGTATATAGAAATGCCATTGATTTCTGTGTATTACTTTTGTATCCTGTGACTTTGCCAAATTCATTGATGAGCTCTAGCAGTTTTTTGGTAGAGTCTTTAGTATTCTCTAGGCATAGTATCATGTCATCTGCAAATAGTTACAGTTTTACTTCTTCCTTTCCAATTTGAATTCCTTTTATTTCTTTTACTTCTCTGATTTCGGTGGCTAGGACTTCCAAAACTATGTTGAATAGCAGTGGTGAGAGTGGACATCCCTGTCTTGTTCCTGATCTCAGCGAGAATTCTTTCAGCTTTTCACCATTGAGAATGATGTGAGCTCTGGATTTGTCATAGATGGCCCAGGATGTTGAGGAAGTTTCCCCCTATGTCCACTTTCTGAAGGGTTTTTGTCAGAAATGGGTGTTGGATTTTGTCAAAGGCATCTATGCCTTTGCATCTATGGAGAGGATCATATGGTTTTTATTCTTCAGTTTGTTAACGTGGTGTATGATACTGATTGATTTGTGGATATTGAAGAATCCTTGCATCCCTGGGATAAATCCCACTTGTTGGTGATGTACAATCCTTTTAATGTATTGCTGGATTTGGTTGGCTAGTATTTTGTTGAGAATTTTTGCATTTATGTTCATCAGTGAGACTGGCCTGTAATTTTCTTTTTTTGTGATATCTCTGTCTGGTTTTGGTATCAGGTGATGGTTGCCTCAAAGAATGAGTTTGGGAGTGTCCCTTCCTCTGCAATTTTTTGGAAGATTTTCAGAGGGATAGGTGTTAGCTCTTCTCTAAATGTTTGATAAAATTCACCTGTGAAGCCATCTGGTACTGGACTTTCGTTTGTTGGAAGTTTTTTAATCACAGTTTCAATTTCAGAACTTGTGATTGGTCTATTCATATTTTCTATTTCATCTTGGTTTAGTCTTGGAAGATTGTACTTTTCTAAGAATTTGTCCATTTCTTCTAGGTTTTCCATTTTATTGCCATATAGTTGCATATAGTAGTCTCTTATGATCCTTTGTATTTCTGTGATGTCTGTTGTTATTTCTCCTTTTTCATTTCTAGTTTTATTGATTTGTGTCCTCTCTCTTTTTTTCTTAATAAGTCTGGCTAAGGGCTTATCGATTTTGTTGATCTTTTCAAAGAACCAGCTTTTAGTTTCATTGATCTTTTGTATGGTTTTCTTTGTTTCTATTTCATTGATTTCTGCTCTGATCTTTATGATTTCTTTTCTTCTACTAGCTTTAGGTCTTGTTTGTGCTTCCCTTTCTAGCTGCTTTAGATGTAAAGTTAGGTTGTTAATTTGAGCTTTTTCTTGTTTCCTGAGGTGGGCTTGTATTGCTCTAAACTTTCCTCTTAGAACTGCTTTTGCTGCATCCCAGAGGTTTTGGGGTGTTGGGTCTTTGTTGTCATTTGCTTCTAGGTATTTTTTAATTTCCTCTTTGATTTCTTCAGTGATCCATTGGTTGTTTAGTATCATGTTGTTTAGTCTCCATGTGTTTCTATTTTTGGCCATTTTTTTTCTTGTTGTTGATTTCCAGTCATATAGCATTGTGGTCAGAAAAGATGCTTGCTATGACTTCAATTTTCTTAGTTACTGAGGCTTGATTTGTAGCCCAGGATGTGATCAATCTTAGAGAATGTTCCATGCACACTTGAGAAAAATGTGCATTCTGGTTTTTTTGGATGGAATGTCCTATAGATAACTATTAAGTCCATGCTTCATTCAGGGCCTGTGTTTCCTTATTGATTTTCTGTCTGGATGATCTATCCATTGCTGTAAGTGGGTTGTTAAAGTCCCCCATTATGATGGTGTTATTGTTGATTTCTCCTTTTAAGGTTGTTAGCAGTTGCCTTATATATTGTGGTGATCCTATGTTGGGTGCATAGATATTTAAAATGGTTATATCTTCTTCTTGGATTGATCCTTTGATCGTTATGTAGTGCCCTTCCTTGTCTCCTAAAATGTTCTTCATTTTAAATTCTATTTTGTCTGATAGGAGTATTGCTACTCCAGCTTTCTTTTGATGCCCGTTTGCATGGAATATTTTCTTCCATCTTCTCACTTTCAATTTGTATGTGTCTCTAGAAGTGAAGTGGATCTTTTGAAGACAGCATATATATGGGTCTTGTTTTTGTATCCATTCGGCTAGTCTATGTCTTTTGGTTGGGGCATTCAGTCCATTAACATTTAAGGTAATTATTGATAAGTATGTTCTTATTGCCATTTTATTAACTGTTTGGGGTTTTCGTTGCTCTTTTTTCTTTCCTTATTCTCTTATTGTCTCCTCTCACAAGATGACTATTTTTAATGTTGTATTTGAGTTGATTTTTCTTATTTGTTTTTGTATCAATTGTAAATTTTTGGTTTGCGGTTACCCTGAAGTTTTGATATAGGAGTCTGTATATAAATGAGATTGTTTTAAGTTGTTGGTTTCTTAATTGTAAGTGTGTCTCCAGTGTCCTGCATTTGTGCTCTCTTTTCACTTTTTCTGATATTGGTAGCACAATTTTGCATGGATGATTTAGTATCTTTACTGTATATATGACTTTACTGGAAAGCCCTGTCATTTTTAGTGTTTTTGTTTCTTTTTATGGCCTTTTCTTTTCTGCCGAGAGAAGTTCCTTTAGGATTTGTTGTAAAGCTGGTTTAGTGTTGCAGAAATCTCTTAGCTTTTGCTTATCTGTAAAGGTTTTGTTCTCTCTTTCAAATCTGAATGAGAGCCTTGCTGGGTAAAGCAACCTTGGTTGGAAGTTTTTTCCTTTCATCACATTAAGTATATCATGCCACTCCCTTCTGGCCTGCAGAGTTTCAGATGAAAAATCTGCTGATAACCTTATTGGGGTTCTCTTGTATGTCATTTGTTTCTTTTCTCTAGCTGCTTTCAACATTTTCTCTTTGTCTTTAATTTTGGTCTATTTGATTATTATGTGTCTTGGGGTGTTCCTCCTTGGGTTTATTTTATATGGTACTTGTTGCACTTCCTGAATTTGACTGAGTGGTTCCTTTCCCATATTAGGGAAGTTTTCGGCTCTTATCTCTTCAAATATTTTTTCTATCCCCTTCTCTCTCTCTTCTTCCTCTGGCACCCCTGTAATATGGATGTTGGTGCATTTGACATTATCCCAGAGTTCTCTGAGACTCTCCTCACTTCCTTTCAATCTTTTCTCTCTTTCCTCTTCTGCGTTAGTGATTTCCACTAATCTGTCCTCCACCTCGCTGATTCGTTCTTCTGCTTCCTGTATGCTACTGTTGGCTGCTTCTAATGAATTTTTATTTCAGTTATTGTATTTTGCATCTTTTCTTCTTTAAGTTTTACGTCTTGTATTTCTTTGCTCAGTATTTCCTGTAAATTATCAATCTTTGCCTCCATTTTATTTCCAATATCTTGGATCATCTTCAGCATCAACAGTCTGACATCTCTTTCTGGGAGGCTGGTAATCTCCTCATCACTGAGCTGTTTTTCTGGGCTTTTCTCTTTCTCCCTTATCTGAGTTATAGTTTTCTGTCTTTTCATTTTTATAGGTTTTTGGTGTGGTGACATTTTGCAGACAGTAGAGTTGTAGCCTCTCTTAGTTCTGGTGTTTGCCTCCCCTGTGGCTAAAGTTGGTATGGTGGGGGCGGAGGGGCTTGCTGTAGGCTTCCCAATGCAGGTGCCTGCCCACTGGTAGATGGGATTGATTCATGTCCATCTGATGGGTGGGGCTTTGTCTCTGGGTGAGATTAGAAGCTGGTTGTGTGCCTGAGGGGTCTTATTGCAGCCTGTTTACTGATGGGTGGGGCTGTGATCCCACCTGGATTATTGTTTGGCCTGGAGCTTCTCAGCGCTGATGAGAAGGACCAGATTTTCCCAAAAATGGCCACCTCCAGAGAAATGCAGGCTGATGAACGTTTCCGAGAGCTTCACTTCCAATGCCCTTCCCACACAACAAGCCACAGTCACCCCTGTTTTCCCAGGAGACCCTCCAAGAATTTCAGTCAGGTTCTACCTGGATTCCTATGGATTCTTTGCTTTGCCCTGGGACCCAGTGCATGTGAAAGTCTGTGTGCACCTTTCAAGAAGGAGGTCTCCTCTTTCCCCCAGTCCTGTGGAGCTCCCGCACACAAGGGCCGCTGGCCTTCAATGCCAGACGTTCTTGGGGCTCTTTCTCCCTGTGCCAGATTCCCAGGCATGGGGACTTGACATGGGGCTCAGAACTCTCAGTCCTATAGCTGAGTCTCTGTGAGAGTTACTTTCCAGTCTGTGGGGCTTCCCACCTGGGAGGTATGGGGTTGCTTCTATCGTGTAATCGCCCCTCTTACCTCTTGGTATGGTCTCCTCTTTGTCTTCTGGAGTAGAATATCTTTTTGAAAGTTTACAGTCCATTTGGTTGAAGGTTGCTTGGCATTTGGTTGTAGTTTTGTTGTTTTGGAGAGAGAAGTTGAGCTCCAGTCGCTCTATTCTGCCATCTTAATACAGTCTCCTCCCTGTATTAAAAAATGCAGTCTCCTCTGCCTAGCATTCCCTCTTGCCTCCCCCATCTTGCCCAACATAAAGTTCTTTGATTATTGCTTCCTCATTCTTTTTCTTCATCATCATCACCATTGTTATGATCATATCACCACTATTAAAACCATTCCTTTCTGTGACTTACTAAGTCATTTGGTGAATCCTGTGGAGGTCAGTTCTCAGAGTAAAAGAGAGGAAGTAAGGGAGAGAGGAAGAATGAATGAGTAAATGAATGAATGGTGCTGGTCCATGGGAGGGGAGATAAGACACTTCTGACTGACAGTGAAAGCTACACTTGCTCCTAAATGAGGAATGGAGTCTCAGGGTAAAGGGATCATTCTTTTTTTATCCTTCTGAGAATCATTTAAAACATAGATAGATGTTGTTTTTTTCCCTTCCCCTCCTCTCTTCCTCTTTCACCTTTTTTTTCCTTTGTTAGGAGGAACACATCCGGTCTCTCAGTATCTTACAGTATCCTGTGATTACTTATGACTAGCTGTTTTCTTCTACACATTTTTTACCTTGTCTTATACAGATAGGAGGTAACTTACAAAATATATAACCATAAGAAGTTTTAAAAATAGGTAACTGAGGAAATTACTGCAAATAGGGACAAGCAAAAACCCATCTTGATGAGAGAAATAAATTCAAATTCACTCTGTGACCCCTAGGTTTATAAAATGATAATGGACCAGTCGTGGAGAAGCACAGCTTCTCTTGATGGAGAGACTTCCTGAGCCCGCCTCCAGGGGGCGTGGTGGAGCACAGCCAGCAGAGTTCCCATAGTGGCTGACCTCCTCCAGCAGCCCTGCTCTTAGACTGCCTGCCAGGGTGGGCCAATGGGAGAAAGCCATTGCTCAATTCCCTAAGCAGTTCTGCAGTGACCAGGAACGGGATCCCAATGCTCAGTCTGAGACAGCCTGAGCTTACTCTCCATATCCTACAGGATTCTTCATATATCCTGTAGGCAGTCTTTTTGTGCATTTTTCCTTCACTTATGTCGATTAGTGGTGGGAGGCAGTGAGCTGGAAGTTACAGTGACCACCCAAGAATCTGAACCACTGGTGGCTCAGTGAGGTGAAAGAGGAAAGTTGTAGGTGACTCTGCCTGTAGAGCTAATGCCCAGAAAACTGCTACTCTTCAACTCAGACAGTTAGTCTTTTTCTGGCGCAGGCTTTTGGAATGTAGTTATTGATCTGGGCAGGCCTGCGAAGGGAGAAATTTGTTACTTTGAAGTGTCCTCCTAGAAAAAGCAAGGGAAATGGGGCAGTGGCAAAAATCATCAAGAGGTTCAGACTGTCTATTGCTATGATATACATGTATTTTCAACACCTGAACTAAACAGCAGATGACCTGTTCTAAAATTAAATTTTAGCACTTAGTCCATACCAGGCGCTCATCTAAGTGCTTTATATGTTACCCTGCTCAAAAAGTATTGTTATTTTACAAGTGAGGAATTTGAGAAAGAGAGAAAGATCAATAGATTTTCCCAAGATCATACATCTAATTTAGAACTAAGCCAAGATTCAGCTCAAAGTATCTGGCTCTGGAATTCATGCTGTTAATAACTAAGCTACACAGCTTTTGCAGATCTACAAGTGGTTTGCAAATCTGTCTCCTAGAATCTGTATCCAGGTTGATGGGTCTAATACAGTGGCTTCCTAGCAGTTAAGAGCTGTATGGAAATCCATCTTCTTGGCAGTGTTTGACTGCACAGCCCAGCATCTGGCACACACTGCTCGCTCACAAATATTTGCTGAATTGGACTGGCTGGCCGTGCTTCTGGAAACTCTCCATTCTCTTGGCTTCTTTAAGCCATAGCCCCTGGCTTTCTTCCTGCCTCTCTGGCTTCTCCTTTTCCATCTCCTCCTCTGCTGCCAGGACCTTCCATGGAAGTGTTCCTCATTGTTCCATCCTAGGCCCCCTTGTCCTTTCCCAGGACCCACCCTCCTTGGAGCTCTCAGTTTCTCCAGTTACTGATTACATGCTGATGTCTCACAAATAATCATTTGCAGCCTAGTTTCACTCCTAGTATTAAGACTCATGGGATCAACCCTCTGCTGGAATTGAATATCTCATATGCACACAAATCAGTCTCTCCAAAATTTAAATCATCTTTAGGCCTCTGGTCACACATTTTTCCTCTTTTTATTTTCTCAGATGATGATGCCATGATCCCCAAAACTGTCCAAGCTATAAAACTTGGAGTTATTTTAACTTCTCTCTCTTCCTTATTTCCTACATTCAGCCATTCACCAAGCCCTGTTGAGCCCACATTTGAAACCTGTCCACATCTCTTCCTCCCCACAGCCTTCACCGTATAGTCCAGGCCACCCTTCACTTAGCCAGCAGTCAGAGCATCTTATGAGGACTAGCTGGCTATTTTTCCTCGGTGGAATCTTCAGGATGTAGGTTCTTTTTACTTCTCCATCCTCATCTCTTTTCTTTGTATAGAGTGCCTCCAACATTCTGATCAGACTTCAGTTCTCTCCCTCCTTTTCTGTCCACACTGTTTGGTACATTCTTCACCTTGCTTCCTCTCTTTCTTCAACTTGTCTTTCTATTTCCTGTCATCTTTCAGGCCTGATAGTTGATATGTCACTTCCTCCAGAAAGCCTCCCTTGACCTCCTATGTCATGGTTATGTGTTCCTCCTCTGGAAGGCCACAGCGCAGTGTATTTTCTCTGTCATAGTACCTTTTTTTTCTTTTTTAGGGCCACACCTGTGGCAAATGGAAGTTCCCAGGCAAGAGGTCGAATCAGAGCTATAGCTGCCAGCCTACACCACAGCTCATGGTAACGCCGCATCCTTAACCTACTGAGGAAGACCAGGGATCGAATCTGTGTCCTCATGTATGCTAGTTGGGTTCATTACCACTAAGCCACGATGGGAACTCCCTCTGTTATAGTACTTACAATCTCATACTGCAATTCTGTTTTTACTGTTTGTGAGGGAAAGGAAACGAACTTCAGTAACAACAAATTCCAAATTTTCACTTGGTTCATTTATACTTGATACAACATAAATTAATTTATCCTAGCAGAAAGAGCTAATAAAAAGCCAAGCTAATAGCTGAGTGCTCTGCTTTGTAATTATTTAACAACCCAGGCTGCAGCCACTCTGTCACTTTGAAGTTGTGACTGCCAAGTCACTCTGTGTAATTCTATCTGCATAGCTCAAGAGGAAAGATCACTGAGGATTGTTTGTGGGATGTTTTATAGGACAGCCTTGAAATGACAGCCGTCACTCTCACTCACAGTTCATTGCCTGGGACTCAGTACATGGCCACCACACCTAACTGCACAAGAAGTGTAGTTTCTTGGTGCCAGAAAGAAAAGAACTGGGTTTGGTTATCAACCACTAATCTGTCACACTGACCTTTGTTCTCACTAAACTTTGCTGGGCGAAGATTCCCTTTGTCTGTACTTCCTCCCCAGTTCTAGTGCACACTGGGAGCTTGCTAAGTGTGTATTGGATAAATGAAGTTGTGGGTCTCCTGTCTTTAGAACACTTTTTCTGCCTAACTTTTGTTAGGCAGGCTGCCCACTTTTGTTCTACATGTGGGGTCGTCTTAAGCAACCTTTAACACATCTCACCACATCTGACTGTATTCGTAGAGCTGGGGTGTCTGAGGTGTCGATTGGTAGGCTGCCTTGCAAAATGCTTGTTGTTGATCATGTCTTACGTGAACTACTTACAAACCATGGTGTAAATTTATTTATCTTAATATATTGATTTCAGAGTTTTGATTACCCATGCTTTCTAGTTAAGGCATGCCCTTTCCCAGAATTGGGGTACCTGGGAAGTTGCTACATTATTCACTACTAAGTAAAGCTTGAGGATGAGTGAACACGTCAGCTACTAGGCTGTAAGGATGTTGTTAAGAATATCGTATACATTATCGCTTCTCGGCTTTCTGGCTAAGATCAAGAATATTGTACACATTATACAGTATGCTTTTTATAAAGACTGGGGAGGAAATTCTTTTTAATCACAGTAAAAATAGCTGTGTTTTTCTTAAAAATGGACTGTTTCAACTTATAATGTTTATCAACGATAGAGCATATACTTTTTATTTCTAAGCATTGTTACTAGAAATTTCTGACCCAGGTGAAGCCCATATCTACTAAGAAAACACTACATCAATACACATTTTATGTAACATCCCCACTCTGGTTTCAACAAAACTCCATATTCTTTTTCTAACTTTATTTTCCTTGCCCTTGTTTTCCCTTTCTGTCCACTTCTTTTATCTTCTTGCAGTGCATGTTTATATAAGCCACCATAAGCGTGTTCTGGAACAAAGGAGAAATACATATAAATAAAATCTATTAATGATTTGTCTTCCCAAGAGACATAAACATGTTTCAGGGGGCTGTGGTTGGGTATTTTTCTACTTTAATCTACCTTGCTTGATCTATAGAAATATTCTCAAATGAATATGAATTAGTTGTTGATTTTGGTGGAAGTGAAGGGGGAGGAGAATGAGAAATAATAGTTTAGAAAGATAGAGATGATTTCAAAAGCTAAGAATTGAAGTAAATATGAAACCATGTTTAGTATATGAAAATATATAATTGTGGGAGTTCCCGTCGTGGCGCAGTGTTTAATGAATCCCACTAGGAACCATGAGGTTGCGGGTTCGATCCCTGGCCTTGCTCAGTGGGTTAACGATCCGGCGTTGCCTTGAGCTGTGGTATAGGTCGCAGATGGGGCTCGGATCCTGCGTTGCTGTGACTGCGGCGTAGGCCGGTGGCTACAGCTCCGATTAGACCCCTAGCCTGGGAACCTCCACATGCCGCGGGTGCGGCCCTCAAATGACAAAAGGCAAAAAAAAATATATATATATATATATATATTTAATTGTGAAAATTCACTGCAAGATAAATTCCGCAAGGATGAGGGCCTTGTCTTCATTGTTCATGGCATGTCAAATAATCTTGCACACAGTAGTCACTAAAATAATATGTTTTTAAAGTGTGTATGTAATACACTTGAAGTTACGAGAACTGGGCTAATATCAAATAAATGATATTGAATATTGGGTATGTAACCAGAAGTATAGACCTTTTGGACTCAGTTTCGTAATTTATAAAAATGAAGCCATTAGGCTATGTATACACTGAGATTCTTTCCAACTCTAATACTCTGTGCTCTGCTTGTCGCTCCTGTTAAGTACGGTGGCATATTTAGACATGTGAATATAAATACCTATGACAGTTTGGGGATTTTTGTTTTCAAAACAGGCTTTGCAGCCTCATCTTCAACAGCCTTTGTAGATGTGAGTACATCGACTCCAGAAGTCACCCCTCAGAGCGCTCAGAGTGAGTATAGCAAGACTTTCCTCATGTGACTCAAAAGAGACAACACAAGCACAGGTTTTACTACGGCTATGATAATATTGAGGTTTCGGCAGAAGGCTGTATTATTCCATTTGATATTGATATTTTGGTTTTGAGTTACTCTGTGACAAACTGTAATCCAGTGACTATATATTGATATGACAATCACTGTAATCTTAAAAATATGGGTTGGTGATTTGTTATTTTATTGTACCTTTCATTTGTCCTGGGATTTTAAGGTAATTTTAAAATAATATTGACAGTGTTCCTGTGATATGAGTTGGTGACAAGAAAAGAAGAAGAAAATCAGTGACAAGTTGGCATTAAACATAAACTACAGACTTTGCTTAATATACCAGCTAGTGTTCCTACATAAGGAGGCATATTTTCAATTTGAGATTTCCCCAAAGTCATATAGATTAAAAATTCAACACATCAAAGTAAAATTAAATTACAGCTTTAGAAGAAGGCTGAATTCTGAAAATTTTGTCTTTCAGCCAGCGGTTCCAGTATGACTACCCGAGGCTTCAATTACTCCCAGACCTCCAGTGGGAAAGACCCCAAATATTGTAAGTATAACTGTGAGCCCCTTGGGGTCCTCCAGGCCTCACTCATTCATCTGATACATATACTAAAAAACTACTGTGTCCTTTGTTTATAATTGTATTCGCAAATTTTTATAAGGCATCGACCACGTTTAAAACATTGCTGCCCTTGCTGGGGACACATCTGTAAGCAGAATAATGATTAGGATATGAAAAAAATAAAGCAGAGAAAGGAGACAGTGAGAATCAAGGGTGATGGGCATTGCCATTCTAAATAGTGTCATCCTGAAAGGCCTTACTGAGAAAGGCGGCATCTGATCAGATAGGACCAATGGAAATGCAAAAGCAAAGGATAAGTAGCTCTAGGGAAGGAGAGAACTAGCTAAATATGCATATCACTAAAAAAAGAGGGAAAAGACGTATCCCAGTGTGAGGCATAGAAATGGTTTGTTACTTGTAATCTGACCAAGTAGCAGCAGCATCTGTTGATGCTGCATTAGCAGGTATTGACAGGGTCTGATAGGGAAATATACTGCCTCCTAGTGGTACAAGATGAGGATCAGTGTGGTGAGAAGTGTCAAAGCATATGGCTGAAGCAAAGAGAGGGAGGCCAAATCCCTGGGTACCGCAGGGGCCGGGCTCTGAATTTAACTCCTGGGCCCTTTGCCAAAGATGAAATGTGTGTATCCCTTTTGAAGTGCATTTAAGTTGTACATTGAAAACCTCTACAAGTCTCTTATAGCCGCTGGCTCAGTCATCTCACTGCTGGGAACTTGTCCTTAGGAAATAAATCAAATAGAGAAAAGAAATCTGTATAGTATCTCTCTTTGAGCACAATTTATTTACTTTCTCTCTTTTGTGGACCTCAGGGTTACAGATTCGCATTAATCATAATCTTTAATTCATGACACCTTTTCATCAGTAGTCTGGGCACGACCCTCTGTAATTTAATATAACCTATTTCTCTTAAGAAATATGTTGATAATATAATAGACACCCATGAACTTAGTACTCAAATACAAGACCAGGAAAGCAGTATCAGAAGAGAAAGCACACAAAGAGGTGCACAGGCAGCATGTGTCATGTCTGTCAGAGGTGGCACACAGAGTACAGTGAACAGGAGAGATTGTTCAACAAATGGACCTGGAAACATTGTTTATTTATAAGAAAAATGCATTAAGATGTACCCCACCATACATATTATACACAAATAAACTCCATGTCATTGAAGGTACTTAGTGTCAAAAGCTCAATATTAAAGCATGTCATAAAATCAGGGTGACTTTCTTTATGGCTTCGAGGTAGGGAAGGGATTAAAGAAGAGACACAAAGCACTAGCCATAAAAACAATTGAAAAATTAGAATACGGTAAAATTAAGAAAATCCTTTTCACCCAAAGACTTCTTAAGGAAAGTTTAAAAAAAAAAAAAGGGCAAGCAATTATCTGGAAGAAGATGTTTGCCACACGTTTGAAAAAGGATTAAGAGTGAACAGTTGACAAAGGATCAACACTTTAAATCGAGAATAAAGAATGCCTACGAACCCATTTTTTGTGGCTCTGCCCATGGCATGTGGAAGTTCCTGGGCCAGAGACTGAACCTGTACCACAGCAGTGACCAGAGCCACAGTAGTAACCATGCTGGGTTCTTAACCCACTGAGCCACCAGGGAACGCCCAGCCAATTTTTTAAAAGGCAAAAAGCAGTAGGAAATGAACAAGTAAGCACATCACAAAAGGTGAAACAGAAGTAGCTAGAAAACATCTAAAGATTCTCACCCCCAATCAGGACATGACAGTGAAGAATCAAGTCATGCTACATTTAATCAATTTGCAAAAATTGTCTGAAATTGCCAAGTGATATATAAGATGCAGATCAATACAACTTGTTATCTGTTTCTGGTAGGAGTATTAATTGGTACCAGCTCCTTCAACCATTAGGTTTTATAGCTAAACACTTTCACACCAGATAAGCCAACAGTTCTATGCTGTACACCCCCCAAAACAAATTATTCCACGTGTCCAGGAGATAATGTATACAAATGGTGGAAGAGAAATACCTCTCATAATAACAACAAAAAACTGTCAATGATCTAAATGGACATAGTAAATAAATAATTGTAATATAATAGCATCATAAAATACTATGGAGCAACAAAAATGAGTAAATGTCAGCCACATATGACAGCATGAATGAATCTTGATAACACTGTGTTGAGTCAAAAAAATTAATGCCAGGTGACAATATATTGGATGATATTTTAAAATAAAATTTAAAAGCAAGTACGACCAAACACTATATGGCTTAGATGTAATATGTGATAAAAATTTTAAAACTATATAAATAAGTAAATAATAGATACCATTCAGAATAGCATTTGCTTTTGAATAGGCATGCAAGGGATGGGACAGGGAGTAAACATATATAATGTTAGTTATTTGCAATAATTCCAAAATCCATATGTATGAGTTGGGGAGGGTGTTAAGGAAAAATATGTCTAATAATAAGATAATGAGAATAGAATGAGATAATAATCCAATGGATATTATGAAACGAAACACAACAGCCATAATGTACTCAACTATATAGAAAAGGACTTTGTGAGATGGAATTTTCTTTACCAATCAGATATTAATTGAGAATAAAAGCATTGGACTAGGCACAAAAGTTCATACTTAGTAGAGTACCATTTATCCTGTATTAATATAAAATTGAGTTATTTATAATAAACTATGCTGAAACTCTACCTTCACTAGTTTGTCACCCTAGTATAGTACTCTTGATACTATAAGTAAATTCCATTAGATTTTTTGTCCTTTTTATCTTTTTAGGGCCACACTCGCAGCATTTGGAGGTTCCCAGGCTAGGGGTCCAATCAGAGCTGTAGCCGCGGCCTACACCAGAGCCATAGCAACTTGAGATCTGAGCCACGTCTGCAACCTACACCACAGTTCATGGCAATGCTGAATCCTTAACCCCCTGCACAAGGACAGGGATCAAAACAGCATCCTCATGGATGCTAGTTGGGTTTAACTGCTGAGCCACGACGGGAACGCCCATGAGATCTTGTTTGTTTGTTTACCTGTACCCACAGTGCCTGAAATAATGCCTGACATGGAGTTTGTGCTCAACAAGTATTGTTGAATTAATAAATGAATTAATACTTCTTGGTTACATGGGGGAAGTCATGTAACAATGGTGATAAAAATTTATTACACATGAAGTTTCTGCTATGGTGCAATGGGATCAGCAGAGTCTCTGCAGCGCTGGGACACAGATTCAATCCCTGGTCCGGGACAGTGGGTTAAGGATCCAGTGTTGCCACAGCTGTGTCATAGGTTGCAACTGTGGCTCAGGTCTGATCCCTGGCCCAGGAATTCTATATGCCATCGGGCAGCCAAAAAGAAAGGTGTTCCCATTGTGGTTCAGCGGATTAGGGACCCAGGATTGTCTCTGTGAGGACGCGGATTCCATCCTTGGCCTCACTGAGCGAGTTAAGGATCCGGTGTTGCCACAAGCTGTATTGTAGGTTGCAGATGTGGCTCAGATCCGTTATTTCTGTGGCTGTGGCATAGGCCGGCAGCTGCAGCTCCAATTTGACTCGAAGCCCAGGAATATTCTTCAGGTGTAGCCATAAAAAGAAAAAAATTCATTGGACGGCATTATAGAAAGAAGCTGAACTTCAACTTAAATTTGTGCTACGATTGCGTATAAATTATCCCGTAGTTTAATTCTCAACATAACCCTTAGAGTCTGATGTTTTCCTTTGTTTATGTGAGTTATTTGATTGTCTACTGAAATTATACTTGACTGTAAGATACACAAGAACAGGGACCTAAAGCTTTTACTGTCTTGTGCATTGTAGTATTCTAATATCTGTGACAGTGGCAGGCAGACAGTTGGTGCTCAGTATATATTTGTAGAATGATTTAAAAGATATGTGCACATATGAGCAAGAAGAACACACACACATACACACATGCTGTGAAAAGAAATGATCTGCTTAATTGACAGTTTTGAACTTTTTATTTGCTTGCTTTATTTAAATTGTTCTTACAGTATCATGTGTGCCCAGAATAAAAGCCTTTCATCCTGTGCATCGCATCAGTATGAAGCACAGAAGTCACCCAAGGCACTTTTTGCCTGAGAAACTAGAAAACTGAAAGTGTTGCTTGAAAGTCCCTCATAATTTACACAAGTATACTCTTGGTCTTTTTAATAGATTTCATAGTGAAATGAACTATTGTAATCCTTCACATTTTCTGTCCTTCCCTACTTGAAAACTTCATTTATCCTTAGATGTCTCCTCGTCATTCTTACCATAAAGAAATAGCCTTAGAAATTATGAAATCTAGGAAGGAACTCTAAAACCCAACAAACAACTTTTTCCTGGCAGTGAAAACCCACCTTCTTATATATGCAAAAAGATCTTGTTAACCAGTTGCCATTTTTTATCTATAAGCTTAGAGAAAAAATTCCCCACAGTGAGTTTCTCTGTTTATAATCATTCACAAAAAACACGTTAGGATCCAACAAGTTAATATTGATTGCTCACTCCAAAACTGTTTTTGAAACATGTTTCTACTCGTTGAATTAGACTGTAATGTAACATCCAATATTAGATGATGCATTTGGCAAGATTCATGGCAGGCACTGGTAATGGGATTTTTTTCTTCTCCCAGTATGTTTATTTCAAAAGATTTATGAAATGTTCAGAGGCAGAAAACGACTGATAATGGATGAATTTCTGGTGAAATAAACCCACTAGCAATGTTTCTAGGGTAGGGCACTTGCTATTTATGAACACAGTCTATGGGATATTTGCTTATTCATGCATTTTATGTAGCTCATATATATTTGAATGTCACTAGAAGGTTCTGAGTACATTGCATTTACACTAAATTTCTAAGTGTATGTTTTAATACATTCTTTTCTTGTTATTTTATTTATTTACCTGAAGAGGTGTGGGCTGCGATTCAAGAATATTGGAATCTAATCCTGGGTCTGCTTCTACATTTCCTATAGTCTAGAATAGGAATGCACATTTTATTTAGCTACCTAGTAAGTGAAGATACCAAACATGACCACCTAATACCCAGAATATATGAGGCTGATAACATCCTGGGACACATTTTCAACCTGAGACTCAGGTGATGAGGCCATGAAACAGAAAATTGAAGCTTAATTATTTTTTTCTTTCTGGTTTTTCCAGTCATCCATCTGGCCCAGTGGAGTCTAAAGCCACATTGAAATCAGTCAGTCTGTCTCACTTAGACAGGCAGAAAAATGATATGAGTCTCCATGGTCCCTAAGCCTCCAGTTTATCTCATTACCAAAATCATCAAGTTCACTGTCACCACATGTGGACACGCATCGTACCTCCCCCACCCCACATACACACACACTCACAAGCCTCAGAGTTCCTCTTGTTGATCTATCTCACTTGAGGTCTTTATTCTCTTCTTTAACCTTGTATCCCTTATTCATCAAAATTTGCATACTCTTCTTAAATCTGACAAATGTATTGCTTTTCCTGTCCCTGGTCCTAGCTGGTTCTCCCCAGGCTTTTGGTGGCTGTGCCTAAGAATTTCATAGCAACCCCTTCTACTCTCTGCAGTCAGAAAGTGATGGAGAGGTTAGAACTGGGGAGTTGAAAGTCAGTGGCTGGGACACAACAGTTCCAGGACCTACAACAATGCTGGGCCCTATCTCATCTGCACCGTATCTCTGCAGTTCCTCAGTTACCTGTTGGCCAGGATGCTGATTCTCTAAACTCACTGTTCCTCAAATTCTAAAATCTAACATGTCTCAGATCACATTCAGTTTTCTCTTCTCTAAATACTGTTCTGCTCCCATTTGTCACCTAGTTCCTGATTAGGTCGGTCTCAAATTAAAGACGTATTCCTCTGATGTAAATTCTATCCTCTTTTAAAATACCGATTTTGGGGGGCTTCATAGGCTTCTCCAGGGCTGGCACACAAGCTCCACCCTTCCACAGCTCATTAGCATCATCTTCATTTTGTGGTAGGAAGAGCATAAATTTCCCATTATAGACTAAATAATCATGGCAAGAGTGGACCCAGTAGCTGGTGTCAATATTTTTATCTGGTGGAAGGAGTGGTGCTGGCCCAGTATATATTCACCTTGAAAAGAAAGATGGGGCAGAAGACCAAGGTCAGTGAGATTCCTATGTCCAAGCCCTGCATCTGTGGTTGTTGCTTGCCATCTGATGCCTTTGTACTAGGACAAAATTAAGGACAGAAGAGTTTGGAGTGCCTTAAGGAAGATCAGTTACCAGCTATAAAGTCTATACATATAATGCTGGAATTTTAGAAAAGTTCAGTTTTCCTCAAGAACTCTGTACAAGTAACAGAAATTATATGTGGTTTTGTCAAAAGAGGAGTTGCCAAACCCTATAATCATGGACTTTGATGTGACACTAAATAGATTTTCCTACAAAGGGAAAGATGCCTAACATGTCAAATATTTTTGAGTATTGTAAGCTGGTTATAGACAAATGTCAAAAAATGTTATTGCAACTTGAGGAAAAAGACAATGTTAGTGAACTTGATCTTGTTTTTACCATAAAAGAGAAGTACCCTTTTATGGTGGAATAATATGCCAAGTCACATAGTCTCCTTCTGGAATAACCTTTATCAAAAGCTAAATTTAAAGGAATTTTGGAAGAAATTGATGTTATCCTAAAGGAGAGATACAATAGTTTATTTGAGAAACTCAAACAACACAGCATCCCTATGTTCATATTTTCAGCTGATGCTGATGAAGATGATGTACTCGACAAGGTTATCCATCAAATTGGCATTTATCATCCAAATGTCAAAGAGGTATTCATTCATGGATTATGATGAAAATGTGTTATCAAAGGATTTAAAGGACAATTAAATCATGCATTTCACAAACATGATCATACCTTGAAGAACACAAAATATTTCAATCAGTTAAAGGACAACTGCGATTTAACTCTACTAAGAGACTCCCAAGGAGATTTTAAAATGGAAAATGAAGCAGCCAGTGTTTAACACATTCTGAAAATTGAATATCTAAATGATAGAGTGGATGACCTTTTAGAAAAGTATTGTGTTAGTGAAAGACAAATCATTGGTGATAGCCAGCTCTATCTTCCTGAGGATTCTATAAACAGACATTTTTTAGGAAGACCTCTCTCCTGTGGGAGCAGTTGATATAAGAACTGCTCATCTCCTCATCCTGCTGAAAAGTTCTTAATTATTATATATTCTTGCTGTTGAAGTGTTTCCTTTACATTTCTTAAGTATTTTCAGACATGAATTCATCAACTGGAAGCTTCCTTTTCTTCTCTCAACACAGTCTTCAGTTTTTTAAACATATATATTTTTTTAATTTTAAAGGCAAAATCAGAAGAACAACACTTTAGTTTTCCAAAGTGAATTTTGTAGTTCAATTTTATCACAGCTTTTTTTGTGTGTGTGTTTTGTGTGTGTGGGGGGTGCTGCAAGTGTGGCATATGTAAGTTTCCAGGCTACGGATCAAATCAGAGCTGCAGCTGTAGCTGCAGCTGCTGCCAGCCTACACCACAGCCACAGCAGCATGGGATCTGAGCTGCTTCTGAGACCTACACCACAGCTTGTGGCAATGCCAGACCGTAACCCACTGAGCAGTACCAGAGATCAAACCCACATCCTCGTGGACACTGTGTTGGGTTCTTAACCCATAGAGCCACAATGGGAACTCACTTATCACACATTTTTGAGAAGTCTATTTATACTTGGAAAGTTCTCAGAAGACTAAAAATTTTGTGAAATGGTCAGATAATTTACATGATTTTAAACATTGCCATTTTTGCAATTTGGAAGGATCATGCTTATAGTATTACTATCTCCAAAAATTGTGTTGTGTTTGGTTATTTTGTTTGGAGAAAATCAATATTGACCAGAAAGGACTGAAACTGTATTTGATGAAAAAAAACTGTTGGTGTCCACATGTAACTGATTGTCAAACATTCTATGTTGACTTGCTGATCATAAATGTAAAATATAAAATCTTTTTTTAAAATACCCATTTCTGGAGTTCCTGTTGTGGTGCAGTGGAAATGAATCCTACTAGGAACCATGAGGTTGCAGGTTCAATCCCTGGCATAGCTCAGTGGGTTAAGGATCCAGCGTTGCCGTGAGCTGTGGTGTAGGTTGCAGACACGGCTTTGGTCTGGCGTTGCTGTGGCTGTGGCGTAGGCTGGCAGCAACAGCTCCATTTAGATCTCTAGCCTGGGAACTTCCATATGCCGCAGGTGCGGCCCTAAAAAGACAAAAAGCCAAAAAAAAAATACCCCTTTCTTTCAAAGTGATATCATTTGCTAAACCATGTATATCTTAGCATAAATTAATTTGATATACTTCCTTTCAAACAGACTTTGAAATGATAAGAAATAAAGGGTTCAGGCCCTAAAAGTAGAAAATAAAGGAGACACCATGTTTGAGGGGGGAACTAAGGTTATTCAGAATAAACTGCTTTCTTCATTCAGGCCTATTTCCAGTTTTATTAAGTTGGTTTTTTTGTTCTTGTCAATCAAAATCCTGGCTTAATTGGCTTAAACATCAAAAATTGGCATTTTAAAAAAGTGCTCCTCATCTATAGACCTTGGCAATCAGCCTAGAATAGGTAGAGTCAGGATCACATGTTCAGGGTAATAGAACTATACTGAAAATACGAACATCTCCTTGACCTAGACAAACTCAACATCGCTGTATACAAAATCATCCTCACCTCAGGGGTGACCACAAGTGGAGGAGCTATGACTGACTGTCCTGAGAGCAATATCTAGAAGCATTGACTTACACCTCTTCTGAAGGGCCTGATAACATACCTTTGTCTGCAGCTATAACTCCCATTAGCATCCAGAGAGAAACCAAGAAAGTGTCAGGCTAAGGGGTTGTTTATGTTTGTTTTACTTTATTTTGGCTCTGCTTGCTTCTTTTGGTCTTGACACAGAAGAAAGTGTGTAACTGGGAAACTCATGTATAGTAATGCCTTAAATAAATGAGGATAATGTCTTTCTACTGATTGTAAGCATATACTACTGTAGTTATTTTACTTCACATTACATTATACACCTGATATCAAATACAGATAGGTGGAGCCTGCCAAGAAGCAGAACTTTCTTGCCAGAAATGGAGAACTAAACAAAATGAGTTGATAGATTCATTTCAAGGGCCATATGTGCTGCTGGAATTTGCTGCCATCCACTCAAGGGGAAGGTTTGCTTCTGAGTGTATCAGAAGGATTCACCCAGCAGCTAACAAGGCCCGTAACCATTGGGGTCCGATAATTCCCTGCTGACACAGTTCAGTTTTCATAGTCAAACAAGAATGTCAGCTTACCCACAAGTACAAACTACTTTGTTCCCTTGCACATGTTCTGCCAAGGTCTTCAGAAGTCCTATTGGCATCTTTCCCTGACTGGAGGCCACCATAGCACACCTGGGCTTTCCTTATCTCCCATTCTTTTACCTCATCCATGGCATAGAGATGAGAATGGTCACAATATACTCTCTGTGGCTGGAGAACCTCTTAGGACATGAAATAAGGGATTAATTACATTTAGCATTGACAAAATATTCCTCCCATTTCTTCTTCCTGTTTTTAAATAACTATCATCAAAACCTTTCCTATTAGAAACATTTGGACCATAAGCATTCCTTTAACTCCCACTTTATTTGGGGACACTCTAATGTGTGCTGCAGATTAGTTTGATGATCTCGCTTTAAATGTTCATTAATATCCCTTTTTACTGGATTCAATTAAAGGTCAAGAAAAGACAATAAAGTAATTAGACTTACATAGATTAACTTTTCCAGTATCTTCTTCCATTGGTAGCTTCGTGGATGCCGAGTGAAACATACAGTCCATCCTCCTTGGGTGCAGGCTCAACAGTTCATGGTGAGTACTTGGCGGAGATTTAGAGTCAGGAAGGTAGTGGTTGGCTTTATTTGGACAGAGGTGGAAAAACCAGAACTGATATGAAGCCAGTCTCAGGTATTTAAAAGCGGATCTTGATGAAAACGACAGTGACGGTAAAAATGACAATGAATGAAACAAAACTCATCCCAGCCACTGAGAAGAGATAGTCAGAAACCAAGTCTTAGATTTGTCTCTGTTTTATTTGAAAATGAAGTCTACATAATAGTATTTGGGGACCAATTAAATACATTAAAATGCATTTTAAGTGTTAATTTTCCATTGGAAAATAGAATGATTTATTGACCTGGATTTATCTACTCAAATGTTGCAAACTGACTTTATCAAACATGTTAGAGTGGGGAAAATCAATATTTCCATCATCTGGATTTCTGATAATCTGGGACACTATGCCACTTTCTCATGGAGTTTTGGTTTGGTTTTTTGTCTTTTTAAGGGCCACACGCATGGCATATGGAGGTTCCCATGCTAGGGGTCAAATCAGAGCTGCAACCACAGCAACGCCAGATCTGAGTCGAGACCTACCCCACAGCTAGGGGCTGAATCAGAACCACAGCCACACCAACGCCAGATCTGAGCCGAGACCTACACCACAGCTCAAAGCAATGCCAGATCCTTAATCCAATGAGCGAGGCCAGGGATCAAACCTGCATCCTCATGGATACTAGTCAGATTTGTTTCCATTGAGCCACAACAGGAACTCCATCTCGTGGAGATTCTTTAGCAGATATTATTTCGTTTTATGTGCTGTGTTTTTCTCTTATTTTCTTTAAACCAGTAGGAAGTTTTACTCATTTGATAGCTGTTAGATCCACGATAACTAGCCTTGTGTAAACTGGCACTTAGTAAACTTTACACCTAGTATTTTAGGAGCATTTACACCATTCACATTGAGCTCTTTCTAATAGTAAGTGAAGTCCAATCATTATTTTACACCTCTGGACCTGGAGATCACTTCAGATATTCCCTTTACATCTCTAGGTGACATCTTCACCAACACAACCACAGCATTTTCAGAAGTTCCCATAACTGCCAATGGATCTACTGAAAATAATCAAGTACACACCCCTGGTGAGTCATGCCATTTTTAAAATTTTTATTTATTTATTTTAATTAATTAATTAACTTGCTTTTTAGGGCCACATCCACAGCATATGGAGGTTCCCAGACTAGGGGTCAAATCAGAGTTAAAGCTGCCATCCTCTTCCACAGCCACAGCAATGCAGGGTCCGAGCTATGTCTGTGACCTACACTACAGCTCATGGCAATGCCAGATCCTTAACCCATTGAGCAAGACCAGGGATCAAACCCACAACCTCATGGTTCTTAGTTGGATTCATTTCCGCTGTGCCACCACGGGAACTCCAAGTCACATCATTTTTAAAAAAATATATTTTGTTTATAAAATTCATTTATTGAATACCTACTGTGACTGGCACTGTACCAGTTATTGGGTATACATTGAAAACACTGGTCTTCTGAAGCTTATAGCCTATTATAGATTATATGGAGTATATAAATAACCATGCAGTGCAATTTATTTGTGACAAATCTTATGATATAGTACAAGGTATTATAAGAGTGTAACAGGAAGACCTGATTTTAATTGGGAAATAAGAAAGGATTCCCTGAGGATATATTTAAATTAAAATCTGAAAAATAAGTAAGAATTAGCCATGTGAAAAGTAGTAAGAAACATTTCAGTTTTGTGAAAATATAGTCTGATTGTTGGAACAAAGAGTATTCCTATAAAATTTTGTCAATGCTAAATGTAATTAATCCCTTGTTTTATGTCATAAGAAGTCAAGGTATTGAGTAAAGTTAGGACCTTCCCAATGCGGATCTTGTTTGTAATTCATAGGCATAATCAACTCTTTCACTTCAGAAATTTATTCAGTTAACTGGTGAACTCCACCTGGGTACTCAGTTGATTTTATATGGAAGGTCAAACAATGACTGAAGCATCATCCTGCATGGAGCACGGCAATGGAGCTGCAAACTGAAGTCCTACAACATATTTAAACTCTTGGTGCCTTAAAGAACTGCCTCATTGAGAAATAGGGCAAGTTTGGAGCTCTGCTTCGCCACTAAGACTTTCTTGAAATTAGTGGTCTTATTTTCTACAGTAGGTTGGGAGAAAATTTGTAAGCATCGATATAAGACCTATTTAAAACCTTTTGTTTTTCCATTTCTCAAAAATGTTGGAGGTAAAATGATATGTCCTATTATATTACCAGTGTAGAGCTTGGTAAGTTTTAACTTTGCTAAACCAGAATTTTGTGTAGTCTGAAATTGACCTCTATATGACTATTTCTTTTGTGATCATGATAATCTAGCCATTTGAACTCTGTGAACTCTCTAGCCATCTGTGCATACATTGAGCCACATAGTTATATATTATAGGATTGTGTGAGCTTCCAGGGGATCCTCAGGGTCTGCTTTGACACTAAATTAGTGTCTGCTTAGGGTAAGCATCAGGAAGACCTGGCATCCCTGGATGTGTGTTTTAAAAGGAAAAATTTTCAGCACCGGTAACCAGTGTTAACATGACAATATCATGTGGCTGCCATCTAAACTATGGAAAACTTTAGAAAAGATTTAATAACTTAATATATTAAATCTAGTTTTTTGGCCTGTATTTTTTTGAGACTTCACTTTGTGAAAAGCAGTATAATAAATCTGAGGCTGTCAAAGAAATTGAAAAAGTAGTCTTCACCACAGGTAGTTTATAATCTAGTTGTAACAGTGAAAGAAAAGTAGTCCAGATAATTTTGAGAGAAAAATGCACTTTTTTTTCTCCCAAATGGTCTATGTAATCTAAAGAGGTAAAGACAGATCTTTAATATATAAGAAATTTTACTGGAGTATTGTTACATGTAAGAAAAGCCTGGAAATAATTTAACCATCTAAAATTGAGACCAATTAAAAAAAAACCACAGCAGAATACATTGGAGAACTATCCAGTCATTTTATCAAATGAGGTAAACTTCTATGCACTTCCATGAAAAGTATTCCAAGAATGTTTTTTAAGAGAAAGAAGCCAGCAGAACAATATGTGCAGTATGCCCCCACTTGAAATAAGAAGGGATATGTATTCATGATACATATATTTGCTTATATATGCATAAAAATTTCTGATAGGATACATAATGAACTATTAAAAGTTATTGCCTCTAGTATGGATAGCTGACACCTAAAGTAGCAAGGTTGCTTCTTTTTCATAGTAGTTTTATATTTCTTCACTGTTTGAATTGTTAGCATGATCATAAATTACTTTATAAAAAGGAAAAAATTAATATGTAATTATAAACATTCCCTGTTATTCTTTGCCAAGCAGAACCAGACAATCTTACTTACTAAGAGAATTCATTTTCTTAATTTTTTCCTTCACATTAAAGAAAAAGTCAAATAGTCCAGAATATTGTGCTTATATTGCCTCTGGTCTAGAATCCACAATATTTGAAAGTTTTTGATTCATGTACTTTGATTTTGTGTTCAGAACTGTAATGAATGAATTGACTATGGGTACAGACATCATGGATAAGTAAAATCAGTCCATCAATCACCCCCCAGTGTAATTTGCAGCAGCCCTCTGCTTTCAACTTTTTCTCTTTTCAAATAATAGAAAGAGTAAAACCAACTGGCTTCAGTTTGGCCCTTTTTGTCTCTTCCCTTTTTATTGCCGAGATGGATGGGAGAGAAAGAAAGAAAATAGGGGAAGGTGATAGAAAAGGATGAGAAAGTTGCTACTCTGGATTTCATTCCTTGAGTGAAATCCAAATGCAAAATCTTGGATGATAGTTTTTTGAGCACTCCAGCTCCACGGGTATTAGCTAGGCCCCCTTGGCTTTGGACTTTCAAATCTTTAGGTGGTTATAATGCTTTTTATTCTTTTGTCCTCCTTCTAACACACTAATGTTTCAGAAAGAATTTAATAACTCCCAAAGAATAAGAAAGCCCAAAGCTAGACCAGTACTTCACATACACAGTTTTCTTTACTGGACTAAATTTGGAAAACAGATTTACAGATTATCAGTTTTACATATTCATTCTTACAAATAACATTTCATTGAATACCGTGTGCCAGGAATTGTCCAGGGCCTTGGGAAAATGAAAGAAAAGATTAGTCCTGGGGCATTCTAACAAGAAAGATATTCATGTTTAAAAAAGCAATAGTATAAATGCAAAAACAGAAAGGAGAATAAGGCATAGATATGATCCCAGAGCATGACTGTGATCAAGGAGTACCCACGGTAAGCAAACTAATGTAGTTCACCCTACTTTCCAGTTGCCAAACTTCAGGACTAAAGTTCATCTCTCTTTATGCCCTTTTCAGGGATTGTGGTCAGTAAGCCCAAAGATGGAATGTCCTGGCCAGTGATTGTAGCAGCTTTGCTCTTCTCCTGCCTCGTACTGTTTGGTCTTGGAGTAAGAAAATGGTGTCAATACCAAAAAGAAATGTGAGTACAATACTAAGATTTGCAGGAACAGATACTTTCTTCAGAGTGAAATATTCACTCAGCACTTTAAATGTCATTCCTAAATAGAGTTTCTCTCAAATTTGACTGAGGCAAGAGGCTCAGAGAGGCCACCTAGCTTCCCCAGCACTGCACAGTTGAGACTGAATGCACAACTTCAGACTTGGTCCCCCCTCTCCGCCCCGCCTGTTCAGGCTGGAACAGTCATCGGATGGAACAAGTCAGTGGGCATGAAATGAGAACTGGGTCTCACTTTGCCTCAAAACTGAAACTGATTTTTCTTTTAACCTTCATTATTTTTTTCATTTTCATGCATCTCTGAACTGCCTGGGCCCAGTTGGACCTAGATGCTCAAGTGTGAAATTGAGTGAGAAAGGTAATTTTAAGAAATTTCCAGCTGCTTTTCAGCAGAATGGGCTTTTACTGTCCCCCCCTTTCCCCAAGGGGAAAAGAAAGTGAGTAGTAGGTTACCCCTTTTTTATCTTATTCAGATATTTCCCAAAGCTTTTCCCCTACCACTTGGCAGTCTGAAATGGCATGTAAGGTCAAGCCTCAGTTTTCTAACTGGGCTCTTTTGGATCAGTCTGGATTAATCTTTGTGTAGAGGAGACCCTCAGAATACTTTGAGCTGCTGTGTGTTTACTGCTACTGTCTCAGATAACACTGACTGTGTGCAGTACCACAGTACCACCTTCTATTTTTCTGAGGGGATCCTCGAAGACTCTGTAGCCACATGCAGGGAGTGTTTGTGGTGAATAAAACACCAAAGCAGTGGTCAGAAATTCTGGATTCTTGTCCAAGTACTACACTTTGACCGACGGGTGATCCTGAGAAATTCTTAGTTTCCCTGAAAAAGGAGAAGTGCACATTTGCAAATTTCTTAGAATTGTATCCATCTTCTTTATTAAATCATCAGAAAACCAGGTAATGGGCATTGAGAACTTTTATATTCAAATGAGAAAATAGGAATCTGATAATATGAGTTGATTTTTATATTGTTCTGTATTCAAATGTCTGTTGAGAGGTAAGAAACACCCCCCACACACACACACACACAGATACTCTGGGGAAGTTAAGGTGCTATGGATTGACAAGGAACAGAAGTGTTTGAGTCATGGACATAAATCTGCTCACAGATATACTTCTATTTCCTGACATCAAGAGAGCTGGAGCATATGTACAGCTAATTCCCACACTCACCTGGATGCTTGATGCATTTTTAGACAAAGAGATGAGTTGTGCTAACATAGAGCAGTACTTTATACAAGGGTGACTTTAGAATGCTCAGTGATACAAGTGGAAAAGATTTGGGCATTATCCATCCAGTACCAATCAAATTAGGGACTCAGGAGAGCTTTACTTCTCACCTCCATCATTTCACACAGAACCCAGTGAGTGGGTGGGTGAGAGCCAGGGGTAAGTTTGGCAAAGGGACTGTTTGAAAAGCTTCAGTCTTTTGTCCCAGAATTTTAAAATTTTTGTCTCTGAAGGAATGTTTTAACCCGTAAGAGAAACAATTCTTCTCTTAGGAGGCAGTTGCCATGGAGAGTGTAGGTTCAGATTAAAAGGCTTGAATTGTTGGTCTGGTTCTCTTGAGCAAGTTGCCTAAAACCTCTGAGCCTCAGTTTCATTCGTAGAATGGTGACAATAATATTCAGTTCCTAAATACAAATTAAATAATGCTATGATTAAAATGCTGTGCAAACTATAAAACACCACATAAATGTTAATTAACGATCTCGTAACAGGACTAACAAGCAGGTTATGCCAGGAAAAATTCTGAGAGAACCAGGGAAACATGTCTCTTTCACTTTCTGTTTCCTACTTTAAAAACTAAAACATTATACACGCATACGTCATCCACTGACATTCTTAGCAATGAATAAGCAATGTTTTGTTCTAGAATGGAAAGACCCCCGCCTTTCAAGCCACCGCCACCTCCCATCAAGTATATTTGCATTCAAGAGCCTATTGGAAGTGATCTGCCTTGTCACGAGATGGAGACACTCTAGTCCTTTGAGACTTTCACACACAGCAGAATTCTGCTACAATCTTATTGAAAAAGTATATATGATACTTTATTAATGTAATCACCCTCTAGCTAAGCCTCCACTGCAGCTGAAATGGATGTCAGAAGTGAATGACCTGTTTTCCCAGCAACTCACCATCTTTCATCTGCATATGCCTGAAATTTAAACAAGAGACTGTGTGAAGCTGACAGCAGTTGTGATCTACAGGGGTTTTCTTACTTGTGTAAGAAGTGCAGAGTGGGTTGCTGTCATTAAAAAATACTTACGGTGGTTTTATTTTTCATTTTAATTCTCTGATTGAGGTGATGACAGTGGTTTCAAACTTATGCCCATACCAGATCCTGTTCTCTTTAAGCATCTGCCAACATTCTACACTATCTGTCAAAATTATGATAATCTCTAAGGTTTGTTGCATTGCCTAGAAAAATTACAAAAGAAGAAAATGTGAAAGTTCAAATTCCAAATAATGGGAAAGTGCAGTTAGTCTTTGTACTGAAATTCAGTTGTTTGTTTTCACTGGAGGAAAACAGAATTCCTTTTGCCCAAGAACCTCAGTTCCCATCTTCCTTCACTCTTCCTCCGTCATCTCAGCCCAGGCTTCTGCCCTTAGAATGAAGAAGGAGAACAGGGGCAACTGGCCAACAACCACCTGGCCTAGAAGATAAAACACTCCATTGACCTCTAGAATTTGAGCTCAGAGTGGTTTCATTCTCAGCTTTACCTCTGTGTGTATATGTGCATCCGACTACTGGCACAAAGTTGTTATATACCTAAACAGGCAGCCTAATCCCAGTCCAACTCATTGAGTTCCCGTTATACTCATTTTCATCTGGGGACTTTCCTGCTCCTCCAGTCTGCCTATTTGGATCTTTCCTTAAACAAATGAAGAGCGCAAGTCAGACTAGCATTGATGAATTAACCCTGCTTCTACCAATCTTTTATATAACAGTTCAAACAGAACACATATAAGTGATGGAGAAAAAAACCTAGTCAGCCTGACCTGCTCCGTATTCAGCACCACTCAGTGAATGAATAAATTACGATGCCCCTAGTTCCTCTAAACCTCCCCTGACACCCCTGCCCTAGGAAGGCAGAACAGGTGTTGCTTCTGCCCATAGGATGAAGAAGGAGAACGCGGGTAACTGGCCGACAACCACCTGGCCTAGAAAGATAAAACTCTCCATTGGACTGTGTGGACTTCACAATCAATTGGAAACTTTAGTTCGTTTGTAGTGTACTTAACCCTGGCTACACATGAGAATGAATGGGAAAGTGTTGTTTTTAAAACATCATGACAAGAATGTCAGCACACGCAGAATACAGAATTTCTCCACAAATAATATATAACTAGGTTCTTAAATGCAGAAATGCATTTAAGTTCATACGGTTAAAAGATATAGGATCAAATATTGATGAAAATGCAAGTTCATCATAAATTTCTTTGTAATTATTTCTTTTCTCTGTTAATCTTATTATAAAATTTTTATCCTATCATTTGCTTATTTCCCAAACTTGTATTAAAATAATGACAATGACTTTATTTAATTGAGGTATAGTTGATTTATAATGTTGTGCCAAAAAAACAAACAAACAAAAAACATCATGGCTGGAGTTCCTGTCGTGGCTCAGCAGTAACGAACCCTACTAGTACCCATGAGGACGAGGGTTCAATCCCTGGGGTCACTCAGTGGGTTAAAGGATCTGGTGTTTCCCTGAGCTGTGGTGTAGGTTGCAGATGCAACTCGGATTCCATGTTGCTATGACTATGGTGTAGGGTGGCAGCTTCAGCTCTGATTGGACCCCTAGCCTGGGAACTTCCATATGCCATAGGTGCAGCCCTTAAAAAAAAAAAAAGATGAAAAGAAAAAAACATCATGTGAAGTCAGAACCTCTGTGGAGTGAGACCCGGGCATCAGTACTCCTAGATTCAAGTTTTCAGCCAAATTTGAGAACTGCTGAACCAGAGGAAGTCCCTTCTCATTGATCAGAATCTTGACTGAGTGTAACTCTTGTTATGGCTAGCCTCCACAATGTACCCCAGGATTCTGACCTTTTATGTAGTCCTCTCTGACACTGAATACACCTGACTCATATAGCTGGTCAGAACTAGGATAAGGCAAACAAAGCACCCTGGGGTATAAAATTTAAGGAGGTATTCACACTCAGAGGCATGGATTTGTATAATCTTGTGAGAGTACCAATCCCAGGCCTGGTATAACAATAAGATACCACAGAAATAACCAAAGTGTGCATTCCAGAGCTAGGTCATAAAATACTTTGTACCTCTGCCTCCATATCTCTTTGATCACTCGCTGTGGAAGAGGACAGTTATCATGCTGTAAGGACACTCAAATAGCGCTACCAAGAGGTCCAGCAGCCGAGGAACTGAGACTTCCTGCTAATAACAAGAACCTCGAGCCAGGCTCTTAAGTAAGCTATATTGGAAGCATATCCTCCAACCCGCATTCAACTCCTCAGATAAATGCAACCTCACTTGTTGTTTTGACTGGGACCTCATGAGAGCCAGAACTACCCAGCTAAGCCTCTTCTGAATTCCTGAGCAGCAGACACTGTGAGATAATAAATACTTATTTTTTAATAGTTTGTATATAATGTATTACACAGTAATAGGTAGCTAATACAGCTCAATAAATGGAGAAATAACCTAATGTTTACTTGTATTAATTACCCTCAGTTTCTCATTGTTCTCAAGAAAGAAATGACTAATTTCAAATATACGTATATATATACACATACACAAACACATATGACTATTGCTTCATGTATAGTTATTTTTATTTAATATAACTTAATCATCAGTAATTTGTATAAAGGTCATTGTGGCTTTATTATTTCATTAGGAGACATGGATACAAGTAGAAATATTGAGGTAAAAATTGGCAGAGTTGGAGGATGTTTAGATTGTTTCACTAAAGGCATAGACAGTTGTACAGTACAACATTAAGTCATGCAGTTTTTTAATATATCATATGACAAGTGTTTCACAGTGTTTTTGTCTTAGCTTCCTCTTTGAAGTACCCCCTTCTGATTTTATAAATAAGTTCTGATAAGCATTTGTAAATTCATCTCCAACTCGAGTAGAGTTAACAGTTGCTTATTCATGGGGGAATATTCATCTGTGATTCAGGGGAATTTTCTGTAAAATTGAAGGACTCTAGATGCTTTTCAGGCAGTGTTATGATCATGACCTCCCTCATTTGACTAAAATGACACTTTAACCTGGACCTTAAAATCGTGTGCAAGTAAGTTCATAGAATCTGTTTCAAGCAAGCAACACTTTTTTCTAGAAGTGGATTTAGTTCTGTCCCACAAGAGAAGTAGCAACATTAGACTCTAATCACTAAGATTTCTGCATGTCTTAATCATTGGCTTTGTTTTCACTGAGAAAAAGCCATACGTAGGCATTTTCATCACTAATTTCCAAAACACAGTGTGTTAGATAACATCGTAGTTCAGAAATATTCACTTCTTTACTCACCTGCATCATGAGCACTCTTGACCTAAGACTTGGCCATGCAATTTGCTTTGGACGATGGAAAATCATGGACATGAGTAACCCAAGATTTTAAAGTTGCTTGTATGATTGGACTTACTCTCTTTTTCTCTACCATTACTGCAAGAAGAACATTTTCAGGCTAGCCTGCTAGCTCCAAGAAGAAAATGAGACTTCTGGATCAGAGCAGAACCACCCAAGCCAGGCCCGGTCTAGATCTACCAGTCTCCATCCTAACTCAAATGTGCATTGTTAGATACTATTAAATATTGTTCCAGGCTACTGAAATTGTGTGATCGTTACATAGAATTATTGTAGCAAAAGTTAACCTATGCACATTAAGTCCTGAGGTAGGCACATTTTAGGTCATATGCAAGAGCCTAGGGTGAGAGATAAATCAAATTTAATTGAAATAGTCTTTCCCTTGATTCAGCATAAATTTATTTTAACTGATGAACATATAGTTGGCTTGATAAAATTAATTTTGCAGTGTAGATCTTTAAAATTATAAAATATTTTATCGTGATGGGCATTAGAGGTCATATTGCAAATAGAGACTGTGTGAAATTGACTTGCCCAAGGTCACATAATTAGAAGTGATTGAGTCAAAATGATAACCCAGCTCCCTGACTTCTAGTCCAGATTGTGATCTGTCTCCATTATATCATGGCATTTAATTGTGGTATCTCCTTTTACTATAGACAAGTGTTTTGTGTGTGCTTAAGTAAATATTGAATGTTTTAATGCCCAGGTAGTATATTCCAAATGTGGTAATAGAAGACAAAGAAGGAGTTCCCATCGTGGCTCAGTGGTTAACGAATCTGACTAGAAACCATGAGGTTGCAGGTTCAATCCCTGGCCTTGCTCAGTGGGTTAAGGATCCAGCGTTGCCGTGAGCTGTGGTGTAGGTTGCAGACGCGGCTCAGATCCTGCGTTGCTGTGACTGTGGCGAAGGCCGGCGACTACAGCTCCTGTTAGACCCCTAGCCTGGGAACCTCCATATGCCATAGGTGCAGCTCAAATAAGGCAAAAAGACAACAACAAATAAAAAGAAGACAAAGGAAAGTAAAAATAATTGCACCCTGGAGTGATATGGCCAGGAAAGTGTTCAAAAAAAGAAAAGAAAAATGACTAGGAGATGAAAAGAGAAAAGAAAGTAGTCTTTAAGACCAAAAGCTAGAAACTAACCAAGGCCAGAGATCGTGGAAAGGGCATTGTTTCAGAGGCTCTGAGCAGGGAAAGAGGTTCTCGAAGGCAGCCCTCTGGGTACTCTGATTTAGGAGAATGACTTTGGCTTGAACTTGAAGGTTGAATCTGCAGAAACATAGAAACTTTGTTCTTTGAGGGCTGACAGACATAGCCTGAGTTTTTTGGCAGTAGCAGTCATGGCTGTGTTAACCAGCTGAAATTTGTCCAGCAGAGACACCTGAAATGGTGAGTGAAAGTTGCCAGAAATGGGCTGAGGTTCCTGCCAGAAACATATGGTGAAATGGAGGGAATGGAGCATTTTTATTTCTCAGCTCTTGGAAAAGGGCTTCTTTTCTGGATTCTATGATTTCTACCAAGGTTGTATGCTATAGCCAGGAAGATGGAATCAGATAGCATATGACCATGGACCAAGGAATGTTTTTGAAATTACTCTAAAACACTGTGTAGTGCTTCCATGATGAGTCTAGACATTAACAAATTAACAAAGGAGTGAGAACAATAGACTCTAAATTTTTCTCCCCAGTCAGCATCTCTGTACTCTTCTGATCTCTATTACATTCTTTCTCTAGTTTGCTCACTCAGATCCCTCATGTTAGCTCAAAGATTCTGTGAGATTGTGATTATAAGGAGAGTCACTGAGGAAAATAAAGGAGAAGAGTAACAAACCCAAGATCACAACATAAAAAAGCGATCAAGGATGGGATCAAATCTAGCTACCCTTAGTAAATGCCAGGAATGGGCCTGCATTTGCCCTGAGTTCTGTCAGACAACTCCCTATTTACTGTCCAAAGAAGCATTACCACCAAACAGAACTGATCACAGTGTGCCTTTCAGCTGTCATGAGAAAATACTCAGATGTGCTGGGAAGGCAGGAGTGAACAGAACAATAGTTACATGAATTGTAAAGAGAAATTTGACGGTGAACCTGAGAACCGTGTAAAGAGTTAGCATGCTAATCTCTTAGCAGTGAAACCATACTATATGATACCATAATGGTGGGGCCATGCCATTATACATTTGTCAAAACCCATAGAAGGACTGAGACTTAAGAGTTCTCAGTGTGTCTCAGTGGAAATGAATCTGGCTAGTACCCATGAGGTTGCAGGTTCGATCCCTGGCCTCGCTCAGTGGGCTAAAGGATCTGGCATTGCCATGAGATATGGTGTATGTAGGTCACAGATGCGGCTTGGATCCTGTGTTGCTATGGCTGTGGTGCAGGCAGCTACAGCTCTGATTTGACCCCTAGCCTAGGCACCTCCATATGCTGATGGTGCGGCCCTTAAATAGATAGATAGATAGATAGATAGATAGATAGATAGATAGATGATAGATAGATAGATGATAGATAAAATAAAGGACTGAGACATAACATAAAGTTTGGACTTTGCATGATAATGGTATTGTGTGGGTCACTGAGTGTAACAAATGTACCATTCTGGTGCAGGATGTTGATCGTGAGGGAGACTCTTGGGGGTATGGACCAGGAGGAAGTAAAAACTCTCTATTTTCCACTCAAGTTTTCTATGAACCTAAAAGCTATCTAAAAAAATAAAATCTATTTTTCTAAAAAGAGAGTCACTCTCTCTCTTGAAAACATAAATACACGTTAATGCTGGGTGGGAAGAGAAATGGGGATTTGACAATTTTATCTATAGTAGAACCATTTTTGTACCACTAGTTTAGGATCCACATAAATCCACTCTTATAGATAATTGAGTGGCATTAGTTTTTTGTGGGTTTTTCGTTTTGTTTTGTTTCAGTTTTTGTTTGTTTGTTTTGGTTTTTGGCCATGCTCACAGTTTGTGGAAGTTCCTGGGCCAGGGGTCAAACCCAGGATCCCATGCCACATCAGTGACAACACCATATACTTAACCACTAGGCCACTGGAGAACTCCTGGATTTTTCTTATATGGAAAGCTCTTGCACTGGCTCAAAGGGATATGCTTTGATGCCTAATAGGTCAGAATCTGACATGATTATAAACATGAATTTATGTTCATTTCTGTGGCTAGTTAATGGGAAAGTGTGGCAAGCACTGCTCCTGAGTACCTCTTTTGGATGGTCAGTTTAGGGTCTGTAGATTTTTTTTTCCATTGCTTAATGAATTTTATTACAATTACAGGTGTACAAAAATCATCACAACTCAATTTGATAGCATTTCCATCCCAAACCCTCAGTGCATCCCCCCGACCCCCCAGATTGTCTTATTTGGAAACCATAGGTTTTCCAAAGTCTGTGAGCCATTATCTGTTCTGCAAAGAAGTTCATTGTGTCCTTTTTTAGTTTCCACATGTAAGCGGTAGCATTGGATGTTGCTGTCTAATTATCTGACTGGTTTCACTTTGCATGGTAATTTCTAGGTCCATCCATGTTGCTATAAATGTTATTTCGTTCCTTTTAATGGCTGAGTAATATTCCATTGTGTGTATGTACCATATCTTTCCTATCCACTCCTCTGTCAATGGACATTTAGGTTGTTTCCATGACTTGGCTATTGCATGAAGATAAAAATATGTACAACGAAGAGAAATGGATAAAGAGGGTATCATATCAGGGACAGAGTATGAGAAATATTTTTGCCCTTTTTTTTTTTTTTTTGTCTTTTTAGGGCCACACCCAAGGCATATGGAGGTTCCCAGGATAGGGGTCTAATCTGAGCTACAGCTGGTGCCCTGTGCCAGAGCCACAGCAACGCTAGATCCAAGCCGTATTGGTGACGTACATCACAGCTCATGCCAACGCCGGATCCTTAACCCACCGAACGAGGCCAGGGATTGAACCAGCGTCCTCATGGATACTAGCTGGATTCGTTTCCACTGTGCCACAACAGGAACTCCAGTATGAGATATTTTTAAGAGGCTATAGAGAGGGGAGTGTTAGTAGAACAAAGGAAGTTCTGTATAGAAACTTGATATCTGAGACATAGTGTGATAGAACTTGAAACCTTACCTATGGATTATATCAGGAATCCAAGGAGGTCTCACTAATAGAAAATCTCTTAAATTAATTTACCATATAGATAGGGTTTAGGAGGAAAGGTGTAGGATTAATTTCCATAGACACATTAAAAGCCTTTGGCAAAATTCAACACTCATTCCTAATAAAAACTCTTGAGAAAATGGGATATTTCCTTAATTCTATATATACCTAATAGGCGTGTGTGTCTCTATATATTTGTATATAGCTATATCTGTATTTCTGTATTTACACATATACACTATTGTAGTGTATAGATATTAGAACTATATAGTTATGTATATACACACATATCCTAGAGTATATGTACATATACACATTGCTGTAATATATACCATACTATAGTTATGTACACACTATAGCAATTACTACATCTATAAATACATCCTTGCATCTGGATATATGAAATGATGAAATGAAATGAACGATGGATAAATTCAACTACTTGAAAGTAATTTGCATTCAGAAAAAGCAAAATGAAAAGACAAGTGATAATCTAGTAGAAAATATTCACAGCATATATCATAAATAAAAATAAGGAACTTACAAATTAATAATGAGTTTTTAAATATTGAGGATAAAAAAGCTGAAATATCCTGTGGAAAAAATGGGCCAAATATATCAATGATTCACAAAAAAAAGATATAAAAATAACATTTAAACACTTGAAAAAAAATTTGAATTCATTCATATTAAAAGAAATGCAAATTAAAACTTCATTGAGCCATTCCCATAGTGGTTCAGCAGTAGTGAACCCAACTAGTGTTCATGAGGATGCAGGCTCAATCCCTGGCCTTGCTCAGTGGGCTAAGGATCCAGCGTTGCTGTGAGCTGGGGTGTAGGTTGCAGATAGTGCTGGAAGCTGGCATTGCTGTGGCTGTCACGTAGACCAGCAGCTGCAGCTGCAATTCAGCCCCTAGCCTGGGAATTTCCATATGCCATGTAGGCTGTGGGCATGGCCCTAAAAAGCAAAAAAAAAAAAAAAAAAGGCAAAGAAAGGGCTTTTGGCTCTTGCCTGTAGTAGTGTTGAGAACTGACTAGAAAATACAGAAGAAGTAGTTGAAAAGTTACTATTTTGTAATCATTATGGTAAAGATTGAATCAAGCTAGATGCATAACCAAATACTAAATAAGAAGGAAATTTTGATGACAATCAGGGTGTTTGCATGGTCTCTAATGGGCTCCTTAGTTACAAGGGGAGAAAAAGAAACACTAATTATGTAGTGGAGAAATTAGACAACAACTTGACCAAGTGATCAAAATTAACATCAGTGAAGGGCAGATGGACATCCTGCTTCTTCAGATGTGATACCCTGGGAGAAACACAATATCCCCTTTGCAGTATTAGGGCAGACAGTTCTCGGTTAAAGCAGTCCCTGATGCAACATCCTGCACCCAAGACGGTAGTCGGTGTTTTGGGACAGCCTTCCTACTGGGGGCTCCCTAAGCAGAAGCGGGGGCCAGTGACCCAGCAATCACTTCCCCTTCTTCTAGAGAACTTTATTCATCTCTCCAGATTTTTAGTAAACAACTTGACTAATGTGTTCGTTCTGTAAATTCTTCATTTTAAGATACTATTTTACTGAGACCAAACTTTTTAGTCTGGCGTGTTGCTTTGGTAATGTTCAAATCAAAACTTGCAGTTAAGGAAATGCAGGCTGTGAACTTCTCTGTTGGACTGGAATGCCCACAGCCCAGCACCCTCAGAGTGAGGGCAAGGCCTGGGACAAGTTAGCACTCAATTAAGTAGTGTACGGGTCAATGACAAGTGGTAACAGATGAGTGAATAGGGGAAAGAAAACTGTCTTATGGAACAGAGAATTGAGCTAAGGTGGACGGCAGTCTCTCACTCGGTCTGGTCAGCTGAGATTTTTTTTTTTTTTTTTTTGACTCACTCCAATACACCCACTTGACAAATACGTTCTTCAAAATGTTCTTGATGTGGAAGGTCAGTCGGGCCAGGGGAGATCAGGGTCTAAAGCTGGGTGGGTCAGAGCTGAACCAAGAATCTTTGCTGTGTCTAATAGGATTCTTGGTGCCTTTCCCTCAGAGCTGAGACTTTCATATTAGAGGTCAGGGATGCCCACTGAGGAGTTCTCCCTGGCGCAATAGGATCGGCAGCATCCTTTGAGTACTGGGATATGGGTTCGATCCCTGGCCCTGCACATGTTGCTTAGGTCTCAGCTGCAACTTGGATCTGATGCCTGGCCCAGGAACTCCATATGCTGCAGTGTGGCCAAAAAAAAAAAAGGATGCCCATTGATTTTAGATGTGCCATGAGGGATGTGAAGCCACAGAACAAACATAACACATCTAGGACATCAGTTTTAGTCAGGTGTAATATATATACAACAGAATTTATCTTTTTAATTTATTAAAATATTGTTGACTTATAATGTGTTAGTTTCTGGTATACAACAAGTTTTTTTTTGTGTGTGTGTGTGTGTATATACATGTGTATATATATACACACATATACACACATATAGACACACACATATATTCTTTTTTTTTGTATTAACAATTTTATTTCAGTTATAGATGTACAAAGATCATAAGTCAATACGATAGATTTTGTGCCCCAAACCCACATTGCATCCCCCCACCCCCCAGATTGTCTTATTTGAAAAACCAAGGTTTTCCAAAATCTGTGAGTCATTGTCTGTTCTTCAAAGAAGTTCATTGTGTCTCTCTAGTTTCCACATGTAAGCGTAGCATTGGGTGTTGCTGTCTAATTGTCTGACTGGTTCCACTTCGTATGATAATTTCTAGGTTTATCCATATTGCTGTAAATGTTATTCTGTTCCTTTTAATGGCTGAGTAATATTCCATTATGTGTATGTACCATATCTTCCCTATCCACTCCTCTGTCGATGGGCATTTAGGTTGTTTCCTTGATCTGGCTTCTTCCCTCTCTAGCTGCTTTAGATGTAAAGTTAGGTTGTTTATTTAAGCTTTTTCTTGTTTCCTAAGGTTGGCTTGTATTGCTGTATACTTTCCTCTTAGCGCTGCTTTTGCTGAATGCCAGAAGTTTTGGAGTGTCGTGTCTTTGTTGTCATTTGCTTCTAGGTATTTTTTAATTTCCTCTTTGATTTCTTCAGTGATCCACTGGTTGTTTTCTTGTTTTTGTATCCATTCAGCTAGTCTATGTCTTTTGGTTGGGGCATTCAGTCCATTAACATTTCAGGTAATTACTGATATATATGTTTTTATTGCCATTGTATTAACTGTTTGGGGGTTTTGTTGCTTTTTTTTTTTTACCCTGAAGTTTTGATATAGGAGTCTATATACAAATGAAATTGTTTTAAGTTGTTGGTTTCTTAATTGCATATGCGTCTCCAGTGACCTTCATTTGTGCTCTCTTCTCACGATTTCTGATTTTGGTAGCATAGTTGTGCATGGATGATTTAGTATCTTTATTGTATATATGCCTTTACTGGTGAGCCTTGTCATTTGTGCTGTTTTTGTTTGTGGTTGTGGCCTTTTATGCCTAGAGAAGTTCCTTTAAGATTTGTTGTAAAGCTGGTTTAGTGTTGCAGAAATCTCTTAGCTTTTGCTTATCTGTAAAGGTTCTGATCTCTCCTTCAAATCTGAATGTGAGCCTTGCAGGGTAAAGCAATCTTGGTTGGAAGTTTTTCCCTTTCATCACATTAAGTATATCATGCCACTCCCTTCTGGCC
>PVHT021183694.1:3331716-3346296 GCA_004024745.2 Catagonus wagneri | reverse complement strand
TATTTCCAATGCCTTGCATCATCTTCAGCATCAACAGTCTAAAGTCTCTTTCTGAGAGGCTGGTAATCTCATCATCACTGAGCTGTTTTTCTGGGCTTTTCTCTTTCTCCCTTATCTGGGTTAGAGTTTTCTGTCTTTTCATTTTTATAGGTTTTTGGTGTGGTGACCTTTTTGCCAACAATAGAGTGGTAGCCTCTCTCAGTTCTGGCGTTTGCCTCCCCTGTGACTAAAGCTGGTATGGCGGGGCTTACTGTAGACTTCCTGATGGGAGGGACTGATGCCTGCTCACTGGTGGTAGGTGGGGTTGATTCCTCTCCCTCTGATGGGTGGGGCTTTGTCTCTGGGTGAGATTAGAGGCTGGCTGTGTGCCTGAGGGGTCTTTAGGCAGCCTGTTTAGTGATGGGTGGGGCTGAGATCCCACCTGGATTATTGTTTGGCTTGGGGCTTCTCAGTGCTGATGGGAGGGACCAGATTTTCCCAGAAATGGCCCCTTCCAGAGGAATGCAGGCTAATGAATGTTCCCGAGAGCTTCACCTCCAATGCCCTTCCCCCACAACAAGCCACAGTCACCCCTATTTTCCCAGGAGATCCTCCAAGAATTGCAGTCAGGTTCCACCCGGATTCCTATGGAGACTGCTTTGCCCTGGGACCCAGTGAACGTGAAAGTCTGTGTGTGCCTTTCAAGGATGGGGTCTCTGTTTCCCCCAGTCCTGTGGAGCTCCTGCACACAAGCCCCACTGGCCTTCAATGCCAGATGCTCTGGGGGCTCTTTCTCCCTGTGCCCGATCCCCAGGCGTGGGGTTTTGACGTGGGGCTCAGAACTCTCAGTCCTGTAGCTAAGTCTCTGTGATGCAGTTACTTTCCAGTCTGTGGGGCTTCCCACCCAGGAGGTATGGGCTTGCTTCTATCGCGTAATCGCCCCTCCTACCTCTTGATGTGGTCTCCTCTTTGTCTTCTGGAGTAGAATATCTTTTTTGAAAGTTTACAGTCCATTTGGTTGAAGGCTGCTTGGCATTTGGTTTTAGTTTTGCTGTTTTTCAGGAGAGAAGTTGAGCTCCAGTCCTTCTATTCTGCCATCTTAATCCCATCTCTAGACGCACACATATATTCTTTTTCATATTCTTTTCCATTATGGTTTATTAAAGGATATTGAATATAGGTCCCTGTGCTATACATTATGATCTTGTTTATGCATTCTATATATAATGGTTTGCATCTTCTATCCCAAATCCCAATCCATCCCTCCCAACCCCACCTCTTCCTTGGCAACCACAAGTCTGTTCTCTATGTCTGAGTCTGTCTCTGTTTTATAAATAAATTCATTTGTGCCATATTTTAGATTCTACATATAAATGATATTTAATGGTGTCTGTGTTTCTCTTTCTGAGTTACTTCACTTAGAGTGATAATCTCTTGCTCCATCCTTGTTGCTATCAGTGGCAATATTTCATTCTTTTTTATGGCTGAGTAGTATTCTGTTGTGTATATATACCTCATCTTCTTTATCCATTCATCTGTTGATGGACATTTAGGTTTTTTCCATGTCTTGACTATTTAAAACCGTGCTGCAGTGAACATTGGGGTGTATGTATCTTTTCAAAATAGCTTTCTCCAGATATATGCCCAAGAGTGGGGTCATTGAATCATATAGAAACTTGTTTTTAGTTTTTTGAGGAAACTCCATACGGTTTTCCAAAGTGGTTGTACCAGTTTACATTCCTACGAGCAGTGTAGGAGGGTTCCCTTTTCTCCATATCCTCTCCAGCATTTGTTATTTGTAAACTTTTTATTTTTTATTTTATTTTTTAAAACAAAATAAATTTATTTTTTTACACTTCTGGTGGTGAGAAATACAAACCCCAGTCTCAATGGGCAGAAAAATCATTGTGGTGGCAGAACTTGTTTTCTTTGGAGGCACTCGAGGAGAACTCATTCATTTCTTGCCTTTCCCAGTTTCTAGAGACTGCCTACATCCCTTGCATTGTGACTCCATCACTGTTCGGCTTCTGTCATCACATCTTTCTCTGATTCTGACCTTCTCCTCTACGTCCTTTTTTTAAATTAATGAATTTTATTACTTTTATAGGTGTACAACAATCATCACAACCAAATTTTATAGCATTTCTATCCCAAACCCTCAGTGCATCCCCCCACCCCACAACCTGCCTCATTTAGAAACCATAAGATTTTCAAAGTCTGAGTCAGCATCTGTTCTACAAAGAAGTGTACTGTGTCCTTTTTTTAGATTCCACATGTAAGTGATAGCATTTGATGTTGGTGTCTCATTGTCTGACTGACTTTGCTTAACATGATAATTTCTAGGTTCATTCTTGTTGCTGCAAATGCTGTTATTTCTTTCCTTTTAATGGCAGAGTAATATTCCATTGTGTTTATGTTCCATATCTTCTTTATCCACTTCTCTGTCAATGGACATTTAGGTTGTTTCCATGTCTTGGCTATTGTATATAAAGTGCTGCAATAAACAGTGGAGTATATATTTATTTTCAGTTCATGGTTTTCTTTGGATAGATGCCCAGGAGTGGGATTGCTGGATCAAATGGTAATTCTGTTATTATTTTTCTGAGGAATCTCCATACTGTATTCCACAGTGTATGGAATTTACATTCCCACCAACAGTGTAATAGGGTTCCTTTATCTCCATACGCTCTCCAGCACTTATTGTCTATAGACTTTTTGATGACGTCCATTCTGGTGGCTATAAGGTGGTATCTCATAGTGGTTTTGATTTGCATTTCTCTAATAATTAGTGATGTTGAACATCTTTTCATGTGTATTTTTTGGCCATCTGTATGTCTTCTTTGGAGAATTACCTGTTTAGATCTTCTGCCCGTTATTGATGGGGTTGTTTGTTTTTTTGGTATTGTGCTGTAGGAGGTGTTTGTAAATTTTGGAGATGAATCCCTTGTCAGTCGATTCATTTGCAAATATTTTTCTCCCATTCTGTGGGTTGTCTTTTCGTTTTGTTTAGGATTTCCTTTGCTGTGCAGCAACTTTGAAGTTTAATTAAGTCACATTTGTTTATTTTTGTTTTTATTGTCATTACTCTAAGAGGCAAATCTGAGAAGATGTTGCTGCTGTTTATGTTGGAGAGTGTTTGGCCTATATTTCCTCTAAGAGTTTTACAGTATCTGGTCTTATATTTAGGTCTTTAATCCATTTTGAGTTTATTTATGTGTATGTTGTTAGGAAGTGTTCTAATTTCATTTTTTTACATGTGGCTGTCCAGTTTTCCCAGCACCACTCATCAAACAGTCTGTCTTTTCTCTATTGTGTATTCTTGCCTCCTTTGTCATGGATTAGTTGACTGTAGGTGCATGGGTTTAATTCTGGGCCTTCTGTCCTGTTCCACTGATCTCTGTTTCTGTCTTTGTGCCAGTACCATGTGGTTTTGATTACTGTAGCTTTGTAGTATAGTCTGAAGTCAGGAAGCCTGATTCCTCCAGCTCCGTTTTTCTTTTTCAGGATGTCTTTGGCTATTCTGGGTCTTTCATGCTTCCAAACAAACTTTAAAATATTTTGTTCTAATTCTGTAAAAAATGTCCTTGGTAATTTGATAGGGATTGCATTGAATGTGTAGATTGCCTTGGGTAGTATAGTCATTTTGATAATATTGACTCTTCCAACCCAAGAGCATGGTATGTCTTTCCATCTGTTCATGTCATCCTTGATTTCTTTCATCAGTGTCTTATAATTTTCAGAGTACAGGTCTTTTGTCTCTTCAGGTAGGTTTATTCCTAAGTATTTGATTCTTTTTGATGCGATGGTAAATGGGATTGCTTCCCTAATTTCTCTTTCTGATCTTTCATTGTTACTATATAGAAATGCCGTTGATTTCTGTGTATTACTTTTGTATCCTGTGACTTTGCCAAATTCATTGATGCACTCTAGCAGTTTTTTGGTAGAGTCTTTAGTATTCTCTAGGTATAGTATCATGTCATCTGCAAATAGTGATAGTTTTACTTCTTCCTTTCCAATTTGGATTCCTTTTATTTCTTTTACTTCTCTGATTGTTGTGGCTAGGACTTCCAAAACTATGTTGGATAGTAGTGGCGAGAGTGGACATCCCTGTCTTGTTCCTGATCTCAGCAGGAATTCTTTCAGCTTTTCACCATTGAGAATGATGTGAGCTCTGGATTTGTCCTATATGGTCTTTATTATGTTGAGGTAGTTTCCTTCTATGACCATTTTCTGAAGGTTTGTTTTTTTTTATATCAGAAATGGGTGTTGGATTTTGTCAAAGGCTTTTTCTGCATCTATGGAGAGGATCATATGGTTTTTATTCTTCAGTTTGTTAATGTGATATATCACACTGATTGATTTGCAGATATTGAAGAATCCTTGCATCCCTGGGATAAATCCCACTTGATCATGATGTACAATCCTTTTAATATATTGTTGTATTCAGTTGGCTAGTATTTTGTTGAGGATTTTTGCATCTGTGTTCATCAGTGAGATTGGCCTGTAATTTTCTTCTTTTGTGGTACCTTTGCCTGGTTTTGCAGAAGTGAATCCGACTAGGAACCATGAGGTTGCAGGTTCGATCCCTGGCCTCGCTCAGTGGGTTAAGGATCCAGCGTTGCCATGAGCTGTGGTGTAGGTCACAGTTGCGATTCAGATTTGGCATTGCTGTGGCTGTGGCATAGGCCAGCAGCTGTAGCTCTGGTTGGACCCCTAACCTGGGAACCTCCATATGCCATGGGTGTGGCCCTAAAGAGACCAAAAAAAAAAAAAAATGAATGCATTCCCCTGGGTGTTGAACGTCAGGGGAGGGGATAGAGAAAATTGTGAGCTATCTCAGAGGCTAGAGTGTGTAATCAATATAAAGGCTTTATTAGAAAACTGCTCCTGGGGAGTTCCCATCTTGGCTCAGTGGTTAACGAATCTGACTAGGAACCGTGAGGTTGTGGGTTCGATCCCTGGCCTTGCTCAGTGGGTTAAGGATTCGGCGTTGCCATGAGCTGTGGTGTAGGTTGCAGACGCGTCTCAGATCCCACGTTTCTGTGGCTGCGGCGAAGGCTGGCAGCTACAGCTCCTGTTAGACCCCCTAGCCTGGGAACCTTCATATGCCACGAGTGCAGCCCTAGATAAGGCGAAAAGACAAAAAAAAAAAAAGAAAGAAAGAAAGAAAACTGCTCCTGAAACCAAAACTCAGGTTTTTGCTTGTAGCAGTATGATTTTGGAATATCAGTTCCATATTTATATAAAAAGATGTTGGAGTAGTCCCGACCCAGCAAAAGAAGTCAAAGATTTGAGTAAATCAAAGTTATAAACAAGAGAGGAAGGAATAGCTTAGGTGTGTAAATATACAATTTTACAGCTGGAGGAGGGAAAAAACAGAAAATGATTGGGAAAACCATAGTGCTCTTGTGGTTCATTCTTCCACTGAAGCTTCCACCACCTGTCTTACTGTCTTATTGTTACCAAACTTGGCTTGGCTGCCTCCAGCCATGAGGACTCACTTCCTCCCTACTTCATCATCATGCCTAATTCTTAACATCTGGAACATTCTTCTTTGTACTTGGCTGAAACAGAAAGATATGTAGAATAAACTTTACTTTCTTCTTTACTTCTGCTACTAAAATGAAACAGAAGCTGTGGGCACAGTTTAGGAAGGTTGAAGCAAGACCTGTGACTGACACAGAGGGTTAGCTGTAGAGATTTAAGCAGCTCGGAATCCTTTGAAACCAAATCATCAAAAGGCCAAGAAACATACTAAAAGTTCAGACTAGAGCCTAACATTCAGAGAGAGTGGATAAGGGAAAAATACTAAAGATTCATTATTTTTATTTACTTTGAAATTTATTTACTTTGTTTTTAAAGAAAGAATTGTGTGGGTTGAACTTGTTTTTGCAAACGTGTAACTTTAATAATAAAGTTGGGAGAGAATGATAGTATCTGCTCTCAATTAACATATATAATTCTCAGATGATGTGGCATCATGCTATTTCCAACCAATGTCAGCAGCCCAAAATGCAGAATCAGATCATTAAAAAGAATGCATTAGGAGTTCCAGCCATGGCACATTGGAAACAAATCTAACTAGGAACCATGAGGTTTTGGGTTTGATCCCTGGCCTCGCTCAGTGGGTTAAGGATCCAGTGTTGCCATGAGCTGTGGTGTAGTTCGCAGATGTGACTCAGATTTGGCATTGCTGTGGCTGTGGCATAGGCCGGAAGCTGTAGCTCTGTTTGGACCCCTAACCTAGGAACCTTCATATGCCACAGGTGCAGCCCTAAAAAGACCAAAAAAAAAAAAAAAAAGGGAACGCATTCCCAGAGTTCCCACTATGGTGAATAGGTTATGAATCTGACTGCAACAGCTTGGGTCACTGTGGAGGAAGTGGGCTCGATCCCCAGCCCTTCCAGGCACAGTGGGTTAAGGATCTGGTGTTACCACAGCTGGGTATAGGTCGCAGCAATGGCTTGGATTCAGTCCTTGACCTGGGAACTTCCACATACTGCAGGTGCAGCCACTAAAAAAAAAAAAGAAGAATATACTCCCTTTAAAGATTAAAGATTAAATTTTAAATTTTCCAAATGAATAACAAATGTGTAGAGACCATTCTAACTGTGACTGAAGGTCAAGTGAATACTAATATACACGATAGTACACACAAGTTCTCCAAATAGCTGATGTCAGTCTCATAATTCCAGCAACCTTGGGAGTTGGGTAAGTAGAGAGCTCAGTTGACTTTCCTGCCAGTTAAACCAAAATATTCTTCTCTGATTGCTTACATTTACATACAACATGGGTAAGAACTGCCATTCTACCTATTCCAAGTGTTTTTTGTTTTTTTTTATAAGAGAAGTTGATTGATATTTCAAAGTCTTGCTCTAAAGCATCTGGGACATAAAAACCCCCGGAGAAGTTTTCTTTTAAAGGCAGAAAAAAGATACCACCCCAGGAGATCTGATTCAGTGGGGTTGGAGTATAACCCAGAGTCTGTATTTCATAAACTCCCAGATACTCCTGCTGATGCTGGTGATGGTGATGTGGAGACCTTTTTTTTTTTTTTTTTTTAGAGGAATTGAAAGGAAGCTTACTGTGCGAGTGAAGTGTGCCCTTACTACCAGAAGGTGGCTCCATAACATACTAAATCAAGCACTACCACTAACTGGCTAACTAGCTGGAAAAGAAAGGCCTGGAACCTCTCTCAGTTACCTGTTTTAGCGATGGGGTGGGTGGGAATGCAGAATGGAGGAGCCTGCAGGAATAAGGTGTGCTAGAAAGAATAAATGGACCTTAAACTAATTTTACAATCATCACTTGTCATTAGCTTCTCTCAAAAGTGTTATAGCAACACCATGCTGCTAAAGGAGATTTTCTTTAGAAACACTTGATTTCTAATAGGCTTAAAAGGCAGAAAGGTTCCCAGGATCTTCGTGATTACCAAGCTTTCACATCCGGAGGACAGTCTTATGGCCACTGCTGCTTCATTCACTCTTGTCTCATGATGGAATCCTGGTCGTGGGCCACAAATACCGGGCGGACATGAGGTGATGCCACATAGGACAACTTCCTGTCAAAGCTGCTGCTGCTCTCTTACTCAGATTCTTAAAGACACTCACCTGGGTATGAGCAGGTTCTGGCTGAGTCACAATCACATGGTCCCAGGCTCCAGCCCTAGTTATGAGCAAAAAAAAAAAAATTGCTGATCCCTAGCTCCTGGCTCATGCAGATATCAGGAGTGTCTGAGATGTGTCATATGTGTTCACAAGGCAGTGACCTCCCTTCACACAGAGGCTCCTGAATGTCCTAAGCTGCTACAATGATGTCATTCTTCCTGGAGATAATTGTTGCTACCATCATCACGTCCCCAGCACCACCCATATTGGTGACTTACCTTCATTCTATGCTGAACCTTATCACATAGTTATTTGGGCTTGAATTGGGATAAAGAGGTTGGGAAAGACTAGGGATAAACTCTGCTGATTGGAAGCCCAAAGCAAAGCAGGCTTACACTTCACCTCATCTTTCATTTTCCTGGCTCTTCATTTCAGTTCCTCAACCTCCCTGCACCCTCCATCCAGGAAAAAACAAACAAACAAACAAACAAATGTGAATGAGACGTCACTGTGGAACTCAAGCATCTTACACTCTCTTACCTCCAGGCAGTGTTCCTGGACCAAACATGTGCCTGGTTCTTGTGCTTGAATCCGTTCCCATCTAGCACACATACTGGGAGGTAAGACAGCACAGGGTCTGATGTGGGGGCCAGAGTTGGCCCCAGCCACAGGATCATTGTCAGTGTGTTTCCCCTGAGGCTTCTATGGTGTCGCTAATCAAAGAAAATCCGGGCCACACTACCCTGCCAACCACACACACACACACACACACACACACACACACACACACACATCCAAATGGCAAGCTGTTTAGATACTTGCTCTGGGACTATCAGTATTCATCTATGAAACAATTCCAAAGGAAATGAATCATTTTAAACATTTCCAAAATATAACGTAGCCTCCAAGAGAAGCAAAGCCTGCAGTTACCTCCTTAGGAATTTGGAAGGGTCCTTGATCAAGTAATGGAGAACATTTCTAGCAAAGAAAGCAACAATATATATAGCAAAGATATATTCATAGAAACAGTTTCGGTTGCATTCAGTAAAAATGGATAAAAAATTTGATGAGATTTTTCAAGTGATGAAAATAATTCCAGAGTCAGTCAGGCTGTCCACTCAGGTCCTTGGAGATGAGAAGTGGGAACAGGGAGGCAAGTGTCATAGTTGAAAAGGCTGTGCACTTAGGCTCCTTTACCAGGGTTCTGAATGTTTTCTCATTTTTTTCTTGCTTAGATAAACGGTTTCAATTATTTACCTAAAAGACTATGTGTTTCCAATAGTTATTCATTATGCCGGATTTATTTCTCTAAAATACAGTCGTTTTACTACCGTTCTCAAAAAGCTGCAATGGCGTCTTTTATCTTTAGAAAAAAGTCCAAACTCTTTAATGTACTTTGATCATAAATATCCTTAACCAGGTTTACAATATAATAGGTAACAGATAATGAGAAACCACTGGCACAATGATCAAGAGATTGGAGTCATAGCCACTAAACCAGCTATGAGCTCGTGGGCAGAGTTATATAGCCTCTAAGCTTCAGTGTCCTTTGCAAAATGGGGATGGACCGAGTACCTAACTCACTGGTTCTCGTGAAGATTCAGTCAGAGTAAATGAGTTCTGTTTCCCATGTGCTGCCATGCTTGAGTTTTTTCTGTTTTTCACATCCCCCATTCATTGTCAGCTTTGCTTATGCTTAGTGTTTGCTTATGTTTTCTCAGCTGCACGGTCCCTTTCTCATGCCAAAACCCTCCATCCATTTTCCACTTGCTGAAGCTTTTCTCAGAACTCCAGACCTAGCTCAAATGCCACCTCCTCTAATAATGCACCCCTGGGCCCTTTCTCCATCAAAATGTACACCTCTTTCCTGTCCTCCACTTGCGCCTCTGTTTTCCCTTCATGCAGCCTCTCATTACATTTTGTAATTCGCATATTTGACTCTCTTTTCTATTGGATTATATATTACCTGAGGTCCATCAGATTCCAACTTTTATTTAACTTTTCTTCCATTCCCAGCACCTATCAAAATGATTTGTACATAATAAACACTCCCTTGGTTGTAATTGTTAATTAAAATTGACTTGCTTTAAAAATTCAGTCCTCCTATTTAGTCTATTCTATGTTCGATAAATTTCATAATATAGGACTAAGAAAATATTAACTATCCAGACTGTAACTATTAATTTTTTTTTTAAGGTCACACTCATAGCATATGGAAGTTCCCAGGCTAGGGGTCGAATTAGAGGTGCAGCTGCCAGACTACAACACAGCCACAGCAACGCAGGATCCGAGCTGCATTTTCACCCTACACCACAGCTCATGCAATGCCTGATCCTTAACCCACTGAGCGAGGCGAGGGATCAAACCATATCCTCACGGATACTAGTCGGGTTCATTACCGCTGAGCCTTGACAGGAACTCCTGTAACTATTCATTTTTATTTTAAAATTAGTTTTTCCAAAGCAACTATGGCAGAGTATAATATCCCACTCATAAATTGGTTTTCATTATGTTATAATGACAAAACAGTTATTCTCTAATTCTTAGAAATTCTTAGCTGGGATTTTTAATACAATTTTTTTTCATTATAAAAGATAAAAGTATTATAAAGCCTTGGAAAAGAGAGACAATGAAATACATATTCCCATCTAGCAATGATGAGCTTATTTCCTAAGGCCTTGTTACTCAGTGTGGGCTGAACCAGCAGCATGAGCATCAGCTAGAATCATGTTAGAAAAGCAGAATCTCATGCCTATCTCAAACCAACTCCATCAGAACATGGTTGATTTGCACCTTAAAGGTTGAAAAGCAGAGCTCTAAGGTACTACCTAGAACCCAGCAGAACATGTTTCATCAAGCATCTCCCTTCTAACAAGTATTTATGGAGCACCTGCTATAAGCCAAGTCTTTTTTTCACCTGCAAAATTTCTTCCAGGACTGATCAAAATATGGAGAGAGTGTTGCCTTCTTTTGAATGGTTTTCTTAGATAAACTAAGTAGCTTTGACTGAAAGCTGGCAGAGGTGTAAAACATCTCATTCTGAAGTGGTTCTACTCTTGTTTTCAAGTTCTCACACAATGATGTCGCTAAGTCTAAGGCTTAGTGCTTTCTTATTATACTCCTTCTTTCCGGTAAGAGCTGAAAAATGAGGGGAAAAAAATCATTGAAATTAGCATTCCACAGTAAAGCTTAAAGAACACATTTTGTTTGCCTTAGGCAGCTTTTATAAAGTTTGTGTTTGGTAATTAAAAAAAAAATAAGTTAAAGGGAAACCCAGAAAGGTGACATTTCAAAAGAAAATCTTGGGCTATTCCTTCATAGTGTGATTTGGGGGTGGGAGAGAGGGTGAATTTCATTGACTTAAACAAGTAGGTGACACAGTTCCAGTATGTAGAGCACAGCATTGAAGTGCTGTTGAAGCATCAGAAGCTCTGTGATAAATAATATAGATTTTCTTTTTTTAACCACGGCATACTCCTCCAGGAAAAAAAAAAAAAAAAACTTTTGGTAATATTGCACAGCTCTAAAGGCTGAAAAGGAGATTTAAATGAATGTTAATAATAGCCCAGCAAAGGAAATTTAATAAGATGCCAAAGGGGGCAATAGTCGGCAGGGGTTAGTCCTAGAAAAGTAAAGGCATTGCTGCTGTGTAGTTACCTAGGAGATGGGGTGGGGCCACTGGGCATTATGTCCCCTGACCTGCAGATCAATCTGTACCTGAGCCTGCAGTCTTCTGGTGGCACAGGCTGCTGTTTCCTTTTCCCACAAGCCCATCCTGAGTCACTGAGGAGCTGCCTGGCCTGAAGCCCTCCGGGGGCCCACCATCAAGGTCAGGTCGTTGTTCTTGATTTGCCTGTTTTCCAAGTCGTTCCTGTGATTATCACCAACATGCAACGTTCTCTTATCATTAGCGATCCTATAGTTCACAACATGGAAAGGGATCATTTGAAAGTGTAGGGAACATTGTGGAAAGCAGATAAATGGATTGGGATGTGCTACAGGTCTTGGGGCTCATTCCAAAAATGGAATCTCATTCCGAAATGGGATTTCCAAATAGGGCTTCTGGCTTTCACTGTCTATGAAAAGGGGATCTGATCAGCAGCCTTCCCTGGGGATACTGTGAAGACCAAGTGGGACAAAGAGTTTGGAAGAAGGTTCCAAACAGGCGATGTAAGCGTAAAGTATCGTTATTTCTTTCTCTGTAAATGAGAATAAGGGTCATGTGGGTGAATATGAATTAGGCAATGGTGGAGACACATATCGTCCCTGATGTATGTATCCAAATAGGATACATTGCACCTTGCTCAGCCTCTTTACCTCTCATATTTCTGCTGCCTCTGTGGTTTATAAAGAATGTAATAATACTCTCTGTGTAATAGTGTGTGTTTAGGAGGAAGAAGGAAGGGAGGAAACGTGTGGTTGCGTTTAACATCTGAATGCTGACTGCGTAAAGAAGACGGTGGAAAGAAGACCTGCCTGATCCTAGACCTGACTGGGCCAAGCGTGCAGGTCCGCCTGCCTGCAGTCCCTCCGGCTGCGGCCGGCTACGCGCAGGAAGGCGGGAGGAGCCGAGCGGGTAGGCCGGACAGCGGAGGGGTGGGCGCCGCTCGAACTGGCAGCCCGGGAGGGCGCGGGCCAATCGGAGCGCGCTCCGCCAGCGACCAATCACCGGCCGCCTCGCCCGGCAAATCTGCCCAGCAGTGCGGGGCGGGGCTGCCGGGAGTCCGGGTGCCGCCGGTTACACTTCTGAGCGCCTTCGGGAAGCCACAGGGTAGGGAACCTGTGCAGGGGAGCCGGGGAGGGATAGCAGGCAGGCCCAGCTTATGTGCCAGCCCAGTGACCCACACAGAAGCATAAGTCAGGCTGAGGATGGTGCGTCCGGCCGCTCACGTGTGTATTACAGACCCACCGGCAGGACTATTTGCGATGTGGACACCTGTCGTGTGAGTGGCTCGGGGCGTGGTTGCTAATGGGACGTTCAGTTTTTGCATGATTTATCTCGAGGGGCCTACCTTCCTCTGGCGTCAGAGGAGGAACCTAAGAAGTTTAGCGGAGCCGGGTTTGAGCAGATTAAGGGAGTGGAGCAGCGGCTGGGCCAGAGAGGGTGGGGACTGCAGGTGCCGGGGGCTGGGGAACACCTACTTGCCCCGTCTCCCCACCAGAAAGGCCTTTGGGGCAGGCTGCCTTGACGAAGGTGGCCCTTTTAAAATGCTCGAGAGCCCGGGCAATGATGATCGCTGAGTGAGTGGCCCTGGGCTCAGCCTCAGCAGTTGACTGACAGAGAGGGATGCTAGCAGTTAGGAAGGTTAGGAGGAAACTCAGGATGGGGACCATCTGCTCCCCCAACCCCAGCGGGACGAAGACGTCCTTGGAGGTCTGCAATGCTGACTGGATGGCCTCGCTCCCTCCTCACCTCCACAACGTCCCCCTTTCCCATCTGGCAATCCCAGGTATTCTTCTATTCCTACTTGTTCCCACTGTGTTTGCTTCTGCCATTTTAGTGTTGTTAATGGGTTGGGCTGCTTTTCCATTGTGCTGAGAAAATAATTGTCAGTGACCTCACTAAACCTCTTTTTATTTACAACCAAAAACTTAACACTAAAGCGACTGCTGTTAAGAGATTTGAGTCCCCTGCATCATTGGCAAAGAGGACTTAGGAGAACAGAAGCACCATTTTTTGTTTGTCTGTTTGGGGCTTTTTGTTTTGCTTTTACTTGAAAGCCTCATTCCAAGAACATTACCTTCTTAATTGTGGGGCCCCGGTCTGTAAGAAGTGTGTTTACTTGAAATCACTCAAAAAGGAGAGGTCAAGAATAATGAATAAAAAGTCATTAACGATTTTAGGTCTGAATCAAAATTAACACTTTTGGGTATTTCCTTTCTCATTTATCTGACCTTGCATAGTGGGGAGAGAAACAAAAAACGGATTAGCATTAAGAATGGGTTCAGAACCAGGACTGAGTATAAAAAAAAAACATTTTTGTTGTTGGAAAAGCCAGAAATAGAGAATGCAGGCGCTCATCGCAGGCAGTCATTAGGTGCGATGAGGTGGTGGTGTTTGAAGCTTTGTCTGTATGTATACAGATGTCTGCCTGGCTGATCTAGAACTGAAGCCTTGAAAAGCACTTCTGCACCAGCCACTCTGTCTCTCCTGGGGGTTTTGTACTGTGACATCGCTCTCATTAGATTTGTTAAATGTGTCCTCTTCCTTCCTCTCAATAGCTAGTTAAAACATGGTTTCTAGGGGAGGAGGTTTGGACTACAGGAATCTTGGTCTCTTGTGCTGGGCAAAGTCCTAGATGCTGATACTTGGAAAGCACTCCCAGGAGCAGGAGATGGACCACTGCCAATCCTCTCTCTCACCTGGAGGCATAACAAATGACTTCACCCCTAGACTACCAGACAAACTCGCAAGCATCCCTGGGAGCAGTCAGCTTTTTGGTGGCAGACAAGATGACCTCATGCAACCCCAGATCTTTGCTTTCTATGCATGAGAAAGAGCCAGGCTGGCTTCAGATGCAGCCTTTCCTTACTCGCCTCTTCTTTTGGAGGTCTTCCAGGTTCATTGTCCTCATGGGCTCTTGTTGCTTTTGAGCAAGGAGAGAGTTGCTAAATCTCTTTATAGTTATGATCACTTGTGTTTTATCAGCCATTGACTACAGCTCCTTGGGAAATGCCAGATGGTTGTGCTTCAGAACACGTCTTTTCCATGTTTAATTGACGCCTGTGGAGTCATCCCTGAAATGATGCACTGGCCTCTTTTAACATGAGTCATTTGTCTTCAGGCTTTCTAATGGAATTGTTTTGTCAGGTGGTACAGCAAGTAGTATGTGTTCGCAAACAGAATGGCATCTTAGGCAGGCGCTAAATGGCTCTATCATTCGGGGCATATCCGGGTAGGCTGGGGCGTCCTCCTTCCTGTTGTATTTTGGACCCTTCAGACCACATCCCTGCCCATGGCGTGGCTATGCACTCTGAGTCCAGGACTCCAGAA
>PVHT021183694.1:3286259-3330716 GCA_004024745.2 Catagonus wagneri | reverse complement strand
TCCCCCCGCCTCTCCACTAGTTGTCTTTTCCCTACCTCAAGCTTTGTATTCTCCAGCTAAGGATGAGCAGTCAGGTTCTGCCCAGACTTACTGAGAGATTCTGAAACACAGACGACGTTCAGGAAGTGGAGGCCACCATCTTCCTCCCTCTTCCTGTCTTCCTCTTCTCCCTCATCATCACCTCCATCATAATAGCCATTATTTCCTGAGCACTCCCATGCAGCACCCACTGGCATACATTACCTCAAGTCCTTATACCTCCAAGATGCGTATTAACATTCTCAATTTAGAAAGAAGAAAATTATTATCCAGAAAGATAAAGTCATTGTCTCAAGATCACACAAGTCGTAAACAGCAGAGCTAGTATTTAAGCCCCTAGGGCACTGGCTCCAAAAGCCTATGCACTGTCCCTGTACCCTAAGGAGGACTTTGGGAGTGCAGAGCAGCTGAGGGGCTGGGGGAGAATTCTCTAACTGAAATCCGGGTTTCCCAGGCTATCTTCTGCAACAGATGAAACGATTTTCAAAACTAGATGGTCTTTATCTGAATGGTTATGTATCTCTAGCTAGCTAGAACACACATAGATGTGTGTATATCTTCTACCTCTGAATAATAGAAATATATCTATTTCCCCTTTTTATATATAAAGATGTATATCTCCCTATTCAGAACTGCAACCCAGTAAGTTATCCTTATTTGGAATTGGAACCCAGTAAGTTTTAAATTCAAATTTAATGTTTAGACCTATTCAGTGCGGGCATGTGTGCTTATGTGTGCCAACCCAGGGCATCTGTAATATTGGGTCAGCTCTCTCAGGGTGGGGGTGGGGCAGCAGTGATGTGGGAAAGGTTGGGGAAAAGGCAGGGGTTCTGGCATTGATAGCAGAACTGGGATGGAGTGAACTATGTCAGATTTGAGTGCATCTGCTGCATTTGCCTAAATCGTGATGGGAGGGAACAAGTGTGAATGTGCACCTCTCAGCAAAGCCTTGATGTATTATTTTCTTTCCACAACTGTTAAGAACACCTGTTAATCACTAGTGTCACCCAAACAGATTGGCATAGCTCGGAGAAGAACCTCAGAACAATTCTCCCTGCCAACTGCATAGAATGACTGGAGACCCTACGGGTAAAAAAAAAAAAAAAACCTGCAAGCCGCAAAAGTCACATTTTTAAATTAAAACTTTAAACTTGACAAACCATTTTGCTGATGTTAGTGAAAGCAAGGCTTGCTTTATGGACAAAGGACTAATAAGAAATTTTTTTTTCTGTAATGACTACAGCTTTTCAGTGAATTCTTTTTCTCTGTATTTTTTAATGCTGTTTCTGCTTTTTAAACCCTGCTCTTTTCCCTTCTTTTTATTAAAGGTAAACTATTTGGTCTGTTGGAAAGAGGCTTGAACATAAGGGTCTCGAGATTTGATATTGTTGATTCTAGCCGAGTGATACCAAAGAATTTCTGTATTTGAATTTCTCAGAACTTAGTTTCCTCATTTGTGGTAAAGATGTTGGATTAATTGAAATGTAGAGTCCTTTCCCAGTTAAAAATCCTTTGATCAGTTTTAAGGTTTTTTTTGTGTTTTTTTGCCTGTTTGCCTCCAAATATGGAAGAATGAGTGGATCATTTTTGGTCTAAAGGCCATTTCTTTTATGCGTCTTTAGAACAAGAAATTATTTTTGGCATGTGCAAACAAGGACTCACAGGTGCCAGAATGAAGCAAGGTCTTCTCATTTACCATCCTAAAAGGGACTATAGAATAGTTCAAATTGAACAGACTCTTGATTACCTTTTAAGAACCTCTATGCTCAGGCCTGTGGGAGTCCCCAGGGTGAATCAGGCATCAACCCTGCTGTCAAATGAGCTTACAGCCTACTGTTGGAGATGTTTATACATGTCTTATAGCTATGTATGTATATCGTCACCATACACAATTAAAAAAAACTAACTGCGGTAAATACTAAAACAGAGATGTAAGTAAGTGTTACAGAAGCACACAGAATGGAAATATTAATTCAATGTTTAAGAGTCGGAAATACTTTCTTGAAAAAAATGGCATTTGACCTGGGAAATGGTCAAAATTCAAGGAATGCGGCCTGGGGGTCAGAGCAGGGAAGGGAGCTTTCCAGGTGAAATAAGCTGGTTGGCCTAAGGAATCGGGGGATACTTGGGAAATGGCCAGAGGACCCCCTCTGCTGCCCTCCAGAAATGCTATGTTAATATCTTTTTTTTCTTTTTTTTTCGGTCTTTTGCCTTTTTAGGAGGTTCCCAGGTTAGAGGTCCAGTCAGAGCTGTAGCCACTGGCCTACGCCACAGCCACAGCAACGCCAGATCTGAGTCACGTCTGCAACCTACACCACAGCTCACAGCAACGCTGGATCCTTAACCCACTGAGCGAAGCCATGGCTCGAACCCGCATCCTCATGGATGCTAGTCAGTTTCATTAACCACTGAGCCATGACAGGAACTCCTGTGTTAATATATTGCACTTCTCCACACATTTCTATTTCTAGCTGTCTCCCATATGAACAACTGGTACACGGAGAACATGGCCTTTTCCCTATATAACCCTAAATCCTAATCCAGGTGGCAGCTCTGTCACTGGTGACTGTAGAGTGAATGGCTTAGTCCTTGGAACTGGAGAGCCGGAGAAGTGGCTTGTAGCCACTCTCATTTTCAGCTGTGATCAGAGCTAAACTGAATAGATCGGTTAGGGTCACCTTCTATAAATGCCACATGAAACACTCTGAACATTTCCAGTCCCTTTCTTGTTATCTCTGCAGAATATTCCTATAGTTTGAGATAAGGCTCGGCACTGAGCCCCAGTGGAAATGGAAATTCTGAGCCCCACTGGAAACGGAAATTCAGAGTAAGATGGTCAGAGGGTCTGAAGCAGATCTCTGGTGTCACTTGTGCCCTAGGATCAGTTCTCTCACCCTGCATCGCTTCTGCCTGCCTTCTTCCCTTGTACAATTTGAGCGTCTCATGTTTCCTCTTTGGCTGCAGCCTCAGCCTGCTCTTGTTTCTTGTTCCCCCCTTCCCCTTTCTTCCCATGACCTGGCCTGTCCCCAGCCTCTCCCTTTCCAGTGCTGGCTGTTGCTCAGACGCTCCCAATACCCAGAGCCTTCTCTGTCCTCATCTCCCTTCTTTCCTTTTCTAACTTTCTGGAATCTTGTCTTTTTTGTTTGTTTGTTTGTCTGTCTTTTTAGGGCCGCTCCCGGAGCATATGGAAGTGCCCAGGCTAGAGGTCAAATCTGAGCTGCTGCTGCCAGACTATGCCACAGCCATAGCAACACCAGATCTGAGCCACATCTGTGACCTACACCACAGCTCACGGCCACACCGGATCCTTAACCCATTGAGCGAGGCCAGGGATCCAACATATGTCTTCATGGATCCTATTCAGGTTCATTTCCACTGAGCCACAATGGGACTTCCCTGGAATCCTATTTATTTCCTTTCCAGTCCTGCATTTGACCCCTTGGTGATTTCTGTAGCTCTTTTCTTGTCCCACACTCACTCCCCATGTGTGTGGCATGGAGACAAAATCACTATGGGGGCAGGAGGTAGGGAATCATTACTCAAATCCTGCGTCTGGAATTTGAATCAGGTCTGGTGTATCTCACAGAGGTGGAGACCCCAAAAGTGTGCAAGACACACTGAGACACAAGAAGTTTAGGCTGGCACCACTTTGGGGATATCCTGAGCTGTGAGTTGGCCCTGGAAAAGATTTGTTCTCCTGTAGGATCTGAGGCTATGGGAAACCAGGGACCGAGCTGAATCTACCAGGGCTGACCCAACCAAGGAAAAAAAAAAAGAAAAGAAAAATCACACAGGACCAAAATGTTCTTAAAAGAAGTGGGTTTTTAATGGGTTTTTGTTGCTGTTGTTTTTCATGTTTTTCTCTGGGTGGTTCTGGTGAGGATTAAAAAGAGGCTATGGTTTGGTGTTTGCATTAGTGGGTTTCTCTTCTCAGAAGCTCCATCACTTCCTAAGATCTTCTCGAAGCCCCAGTCTCAAAAAAGCCAGTCAGGAATCACACGTGTCTGTAAGAAGCAGAACCATGGATTGGCTTAGAGTGTTAATGCTAGAGCCACAGTGTCTGTATTTGAATCCCAACTCTGCCCTTCATGACTCTGTGACCTTGGGCGAGTTACTTAACCACTCTGTGCTTCAATGTTCTCTCTAAAACAGATACTAATGATGCTACCTCCTTTGGTTAGTGTGAGAATTAAATTAATTCATATAGTGTGCTAAGAACAGTCTCTGTCACAAAATAATGTGTCCTTAAAAAGAAGTAATTATTACTGTCTCTTACTGAAAGCCTGTGTCTGGAATGGACAAGAAAAAAGAGGTGTAAAATGCAGTCTATACCCTCAGACTAGTTGCAGTCTAGTTAAGGAGCTGACCTTCCTTAAGCCATGTGGCTCAGTGTTCTCTGTCCGATCAGATCAGGATAACTTGAATGATCATCCCTTCAAGGGGACTTAGCATTAAGGGAAGGCTACATGGAGGGCTGCCCGGGATGCGAGGGTGGCCAAGGGGATCTTAAATGCGATCTGAGTGCAGCTCATCAAGAGAGCCAGAAAACCCTCTTTAGCTGCTTTGTCTTCCTGTCCCAAGTTCAGCTGTCAAACTTTGTCATCTCCAGCCATCCAAAGCCTTTGGGAAAAATGTAAGTCTCTGTGACAGGGCCATATTGCTGACTTTGCTTCTGCTTCCCTCGTGGCCCCATCACCAGCCCTCCTAACCCAGTCATTTTGTTCCCAGATCAAGAGTGGGAATATTACAAAATGCTTTCCTTTAAATAAATCTTGTTACACATACACAACACAAGCACACACACTGAGCCACGACCTTGGCCTCACCCTCAAGAGAGCCCAAGTTGCTCTCTCTGCTGTTGTTTACCCTTTATAAAGATCCTGCAAGACGGGCCCACTGACATTTCAGATCCTAGGAGCCTGCTGCTGTCACCTGCACGCTGCTGTTTCAGATGAGCTTCTGACATTGAGGATTTAGTTTCTGACACGTGCTCTGACCTGACCTCTACTCCACATCCCTCCCGGCCCCTGAGAGCTTATAAGTACAGGCACACTACAGGGGAGGATCTCTAAATGCTTGAATTCCCACAACTCTGCCTTTGGGAAAAGTGCAGACCACTCTGTAAATGCTGACTAACCCCACTTTGAGTTTCAAACCGGGCCTGCAGAGGCGGGATTATTTATAGACATTGTAATAGGTGGGTGTGTTTGTGTGTGTGAGAAGAATGTGAACACACGTCAAGAACCAAATTTAGGCGAAGGAGGACTGTGACTAAATCTGTTGGAGTATTTACACTCGTGGATAAGTAGGAGTCCTTCCGCTCTCTCTCATCTGTAGGAACGTGGGCTATATTGTTGAACGCCCGTGATGTTCAAATAGTTCCTGAGAGGATGACTTTAGTAGATCTTTAGGGAGCTCCCAGACAGCATGGGTTAGGCTACAGCAGCCTGCAGTGCTCTCAGGGGGATGTCTAGGCTGCACTGTCTGTAAAACAACCAGCAGTCTTTTTTTGGATTCATTATCTACTAAGCAGCTGACATTTTCTAAGAGAATAACAGGGTTTTGAAAAATAATTTCCAGTTATTCTAGAACTATTGGCTGGAAGGTATTATGTCTTCTCGGAGAACACCCTACCAGTCATTTCTTCTGTGTACAGACCTGACAAAAATCTAAATAAAGAAAAAATAGAAGGCAGTTGTACCCCATAACACAAGTGTCTCAAATGTGGTGGCATCTGCAGTGATGATGTGACTGAGAATCCTAGACTCGGGCAGACTCGGGGGAATATTTTATGACCATAGATGACTAAGGCTTATATTCTGGAAGCAACATCCTTAAAGTAAAGTTGAAACCAGATGAAAAAAACGTTGAACAGGTAAAGGTGAAGGCAGCGTCCGTTCCTCCCTGCCTGGGTCTGAGTTTAAGTGGTCGTCCTGCCAGGAGGTGTCCGTGTAGATCCTCATAAGAATTATCTGAGCACATTGTATGAGCTGGCTAAAGAAAAAAAAAAAAAAATAGGGATATTTGTTTAGTCCTTTTGCTTCTTTTGATTGTCATTGACTGTGTGTTAAAAATTGATTCATTTAAAAGGAAAGAATTCATTGAAAGGATATTTATCAAATGCCCTTTTATGTCATGTACTATGTTAAATTAGGCGAATATGGAGATAAATAAGATTCTTCTCCTTGATTTTCATGAAGTTATGATCTTAGAAGAAAGCCAAAATTCAGACACTATGGAGAAAAATGGATAGGGTACGGTGACACTCAGAAAAACAATACCAATTCTGTTACCAGCAAGAGAAGGAAAGCTTGGTAGACTGGGCTTCCAAGGAGACCTGACCTTGGGCTGAGTAATGAAGAGCAATTAGTAAATAACCAGTGGGTGTTACAGGTAGAAAGAGTGAAACAGTGCAGAGGTACTAAGGAGTGAGAGCTACTGTGACTTTGAGGACCCCCCAAGCATAGATTTCATTTAAAGTAGGTACTGGAGAAGAGGCTGGGAAAGTAGGCTACTGAGCCTTCTGTGCCATGCCAAGATTAAACAGTAAACTTTATCCTGAAAGCAAAAAGCAGCCGTTGAACGACTTGGTCGGGAATGGATTAAAAGCCCTAAACAAACTGCATAAGGGTGAATAAAAACAAAATGACCCATCACCTATGAGGGATGCTGAGGGGTAATGTGAGAAGTTCATAATTTCTTTTATTCTCCTTAATACATATATGCTGGTTGTCTTCCATAACCCAGGCCCTTTCCGTGGCACTGGTGATTCATTGATGATCAACGTAGACGTGGTGCCTGCCTTCAAAGAGCTAACTGTCTCGTTAGAGAAATGGGCATTTAATCGAACAGTTATAATACAATACACTATGTAAGATGGTAGGAGAGTTAGAGATAACTGTTGGAAGAAGCACATAGCAGGCATGTCTTAACAAGACTTGGGAATCCAGGGAGGACTCTGGGAGGAAGTGATGAATACAGTGCATCTGAAGAATGTGTAGGAACTAGCCCCCAAGATAAGAGGAGCAAGGCCAGGAGTGTCCTAGGAGAGTAAACAATGTGGCTGAAGACCTTGAGGAGAGAAAATGGCCCGTTTAACAAACCAGAACAGTCCATTGCTGTTTACCCTAAGCAAGGGGGAGGGGGCAAGCAGTAAAGTGGCAGGTACTGAGAGGTCTAATAAGCCATGTTTAAGTGGTTTAGCTTTACCTTAGGAGGTGCAAGAAGGGTGTTCAGCAGATGAATGCCAAAGCAGCTCTGGGTTTTGGAAAGATTACTCTGGCTGCAGTCCACGAAGGTATTTGACTTGGGAAGGATCATAACCAAGGAGACCACTTAGGTTGTGGATGATGCTGACCTGAGGAAGAGGGTGACAGTGTGGACAAAGGAAAAGGGACATACATAGGAGATAGATCTACAGATCTATAGATATATAGATTCCATCAGCAGGACTTAGAATCCACCGAAGGGTAAAAGAGAAGGGTACAACTGTCTTAGGTAACTGACCAAGGATGGCATTCCTAGAAATAAGGGTACAGGAGAAGAAGCAGGTCTAGGGGTGATGGGGGGGCAGATATGCTTAGTTTGGAGCATGCTGAGTTTGAGGTACCGATGGGACATTTCAGAATTGGAAGAGGTCCAATAGACATGACTTCAGAGCTAATTCTTACAATTTGTCCAACGCCCCTACCCTCACTCACAGCTACTATGAAATTCAATATAAAATAATTTGAGTGTGAAATCAGTATCTTTATTTTTTAACATGTTTTTAAAACTTCACCTAAAATTTTACTTCTTTCAGGAAATCCGTCTTGAAATTCTAGTCTCAGATAATCAGCCCTCCCAAGCTTACCTAGTGTTCTTCTTCTTCTGCATGAATTCTGTCATCTCTTGTTCACTCTTTCCTCTACTATCTTGGCAGCCTGAGTGAGGGTGTGGGTTAGTTCTGTGCACTACCCTACAAACCAGCTTTTAGTTACATTACCACACCATCAAATACCATTTATTTCACAAACTGACACCAAGAGGCTTATTAGTAAAAGAATTTTGGAGTAGAATATTTAACGTAACTTTTTCTCCTACCCTAAATGTTTTCCCATTTTTCTCTAAACCTCCATATTGTTCTTTTGTGTTAAAAGGAAAGGTTGTTAAAATATGATTATCCCAGAACTAAGAAAACTCATCAGGGGATGACTGCCCTCTGTGCGGTTTTGCTTTACAAAAAAGATGATGTCATCTGCTCAGAGACAGAGCAGGGTGATAATCAGCAAATTCTTAATGAACTACCTATACGGGATCTTATTTGGGGACTAGCTTCTATTGTATGTTTAAGGAAGAGAAAGTTTTTCAAAGAAAAATAGATACCTCTCCATATATAGAGGGCTTTAAAATGCCTCCAGTACATGGGATTGAAAACCCTTTGGGAGTTCCTGTTGTGATGCAGTGGAAACAAATGCAATTAGTATCCATGAGGATGCAGGTTCAATCCCTGGCCTCCCTCAGTAGGTTAAGGATCTGGCGTTGCTCTGAGCTATGGTGTAGGCCAGCAGTTGCAGCTCTGATGCGACCCCTAGCCTGGGAACTTCCCTATGCCTCAGGTACAGCCCTTAAAAAAAAAAAAAGTAAATAAATAAAACCTTTGACTCACCTAAATCAGAGGACATTGAGGCTGATTTGGAGACTGCCCAGGACAGGAATTCACTATCCCTTGGTGCCCTGCAGAGTTCTTGGGAGGCTTGGCTCCCCCTTATAGCACGCCCGGGACACTTCAAGGCTAGGAGTAGGACTGTCTGGACAGGCCTTTAACCGGAGAAGCTCTGCTTGCATTTATTTTTACACATCAGTACTTCATTTGACAACATTCCCAGTCTGAAAGCACCCCAAAAAGCTCTGAATTACTTCACTTTTCTCCAGCTCATCTAGCCAGTTGGGCCGGACCAGGACCAGCTCTCTGGGTTCCCAGGCGGATGTCTGTCCTCAGACACTGGGATGCCCCTTGGCTTCTCAGCCCATGAAAAATGCATTGATCATCCTCTGCTTCTAAATGTTCTGCCTTGCTTCAAAACACAGTTGCTTTGTGGCCCTGTGAATAATTGTGAATTAAGCAGGCAACTGATTAAAAATTAAATTGGCCACATGGCCCTCTCAGATTTTGCTGGCAGTTTAATGGTATTATTAACACTCTCTCACATGCCCCATGGAAAATAATCAAGTGTGATGGGTCAAGTTTATCTCGTTGGGTTGGCAAGCTTTAAAGATATTCTTTGATTTGGGAAACTGCTAAACGGTACCCTGATCTTGAACCTTGAACCTATGTCAGCTGTATTTTGTATGTCCTAAAGATGCCTCAGCCTTTCTGTACTTGCCAATATGGAGTCAAGTTCTCTACAAATGCTGATTTTTCCCAGGGACCTAATTTAGGTGCGTGAGGTAGGAAGCCCCAAAGAGGTGTTATTAAAAGGTACTTTACATGAGCATGAGTTGCAGGAAATCTACTCTCTGCAGTCTACTCTAATTTTCCTTTTAAATTGTTCAATGCTATATTTTATTCTAGCTGTTCCTTTAGTCATCCTTTCTGGTTTATTTTTGTCCTCTGTGTTTTCTAACACATCCCTCTTCATTGACCCAGATAACTCAAGCTAGAAGGACAAATGGAAATAAAAGGAACTGGGGGCGTACAGGTGCTGGGGGAGAGAAATGCAGGGAGTGACCTCTGCCTGTCTGAGGAAGATGAATGGACCAAAGAGAAGTTTGAGAAGCGGTCAAGAGACCTAGGCTTATCTGCCCTAAGCGACTCTCTAAACAGCTATTCAATTCAAGTGAGCCTGCCTGCACTTATTCTGTGTACATGTATTCAGTATCTACTAAATGCCAGCAGCTTACTGAGTATGGAAATATGGACATGAATTAGACATGATCCCATGCTTAGAATCTCTCAGTCAGCTGTCAGTGACAGATATGGAGATAATTACCACCAGTGTCCCGAGCAGCAAAGGGTAAAGAGCAGTTAAATCTGCTTGGTTGTTTCACGTGAGCTCACAGATAAACGATTGTGACCTGAGTCACATTCAGGGAATTAAAATGGGAAGGCAAGGAACCATGAGATTGTTCCCAGGTACTCTAAGAGTTTTTTGTTTGTTCATTTGTTTCGTCTTTTTAGGGCTGTACCCTTGGCATATGGAGGTCCCCAGGCTAGGAGTTGAATCGGAGCTGTAGCTGCTGGCCTATACGACAACCACAGCAACTCGGGATCCAAGCCGTGTCCGCGACCTACACCACAGCTCACAACAATGCCGGATCCTTTACCCACCGAGCAAGGCTAAGGATCGAACCTGCATCCTCATGGATGCTAGTCAGATTCATTTCGGCTCAGCCACGATGGGAACTCCTAAGTGAGTTTTTGCTGTTGTTGTTATTTTCAACAAATCTGCTGTATTTAATGACCATAAGGCCCAGTTCTCATACATATTTTTACAAATAAGTGTTCTTAGCCCAGAGCACAGAAATACTTTAATATGGATGATTATAACTGTTCATTCAGATCCAATCTATAGAAATGTTTAGAGTTTAAATACCTGAGTCATAGTAGGAGATGATTTTCTACAAAAGCTGCCCTAAGCATCATCAGCATTTAAGGACATGCTCATTTATGTCTATTCTTAATATTTTTTCTGTATCTATCTTTAATTTTTATTCACATCGGAGGCAGTATAGAGAAGTAGTTCAGAGTATGGGCTCCATTTTAGCGGCCCTAGGATCAAATCCTACGTTATGTGACCTCAAATAAAGAGTTTAACTTCTCTGTCACTTAGTTTCCTCATCTGTAAAGTTTCCTCATCTGTGAAACGGAGATACAGTACCTGTTCCACAAGCGCAAAGTAAGAGGAAGCACAATCCACAAGAGCACCCTCACTCTGACACCAGGTACAAATTTGGGGGTCCTCAAGATCACCCTTAGGGTTGATAATTTGCTGGAAGAACTGACAGATCTCACAGAAAGCTGTTATACTCAGTTACTGTTTATTACAGCTAAAGGCCACAGATTAGGAGTTCCCATCGTGGCTCATCTGTTAACCAACCCGAGTAGCATCCATGAGGACGTAGGTTCGATCCCTGGCCTCACTCAGTGGATTAAGGATCCGGCGTCGCAGTGAGCTGTGGTGTAGGTTGCAGACGCAGCTTGGATCCTGCATTCCTGTGGCTGTGGCATAGGCCGGCAGCTTTAGCTCCGATTCGACCCCTAGCCTGGGAATGTCCATATGCCTCGGGTATGGCCCTAAAAAGACAATAAATAAATAAATAAATAAATAAATAAATAAATAAATAAATATATGCCACAGATTACGATCAGCCACATGAAGAGCCCCGGGAAGTCCCAAATGTGTCCTCTCCCAGGACAGTGCTAGTGTCCTAGTCTTGAGATCTCAGAGATCATCCAGCCCCTCAGTGGTCAAGCCTATTCCCAAGTGACTCAAACCCTTGCCATAAATCTCACCCTTAGACTTTCTGATGTGGCCCCAAATATCCCAGGTAAACAGAGATACTCTTATCAGGCAGGATATTCCAAGGACTTAAGAGATTACTTCCAGGGGCCGAGGACAAAGGCCAGACCTCTCTTTGGGCAAGGTTATTAAATTCTTTACTGTACAACAAATGTGTTCAAGAATTAGATAATACCTGCAATGGGCTTAGGATATTGTCTAGTATAAAACATAAATTTTGGATATATAGCTATTATTATTAACAAACCTTTTTGACTGCCTCCCACGTACCTAGCTAGCATCTTACTAGATACTCTAGGAAATCTTTAAAAAATTGACAAGGTGTAGTTGAGAATCTTGTAGGAGAGATACTAAGGTTTAAGTAAAACCAATAAAAGCAGGAGTTCCTTTTTGGCTCAGCAGTAACGAACTCCACTAGATGAAGGTTCCATGAGGACACAGGTTCAATCACTGGCCCTGCTCAGCGAGTTAAAGATCCAGCGTTGCTCTGAGCTGGGGTGTAGGTTGCAGACACAGCTCAGATCTGGCGTTGCTGTGACCGTAGCATAGGCTGGCAGCTGCAGCTCCGATTTGACCCCTACCCTGGGAACTCCCATATGCCACAGATGCAGCCCTAAAAAGATAAAAAAATAAGAATGAGGTGAGTACAATAAAGAAACAAGCAGACGGTACTAGAGATCGGGAGAAGTGGTGGTTACTTCCAGGTAGGGGTTAAGGGACAGCTGTGCCAGGAGGGCCCCGGGGAGCTGCACAGAGGGACAAGGAGGATTTAGTAGGGCATTCCAGATGGAGGGAACCACATGAATAAAATTAGAGATGGGAAAGCAAGGGCACCTTCAGGGAACATGTGCTGTCATGGCTTTTGCTATAGAAGCAACAGGAGGGGGAACTGGGGAAGGACTGCACAGACAGTCTGAGAGCAGTTTTCAACGTGGTGCTGAACACTTCATGCTTTATCTCAACTCTAGAGAGCCAGTGATGATTTAGAGCCTAAAGAAAACCCTGAAAGAAAATACGCTGTCTCACATCTCCAGTGTTTGAAACATGTTCCTTCCTCAACCATATCACCCTCCCAGTAACCCCCACTTCACTTGGCTAATTACACTTCATCCTGCAAGAAGCAGTTCAAGAACTACGCCTGTGCACACTTCCATTACGGAACACATTATATGCCAGTGGGACCTGTTTTCTACTCTATATACCTGGGCTTTGTCATCTCTGTATACTCAGTGTCTGTATACTTGTGTAGTGGTTCAAAGGAAACAAAGGAGCCAGCAAAAGGGGAGAGAGCCATTAAATTTTGAAATAGCTACAAAGAATTTAAGCATAAAGTGTAGATATGTCTAGTTGATTTAAGGAGAAAGTAGGACGCAGACAAAAATGATTAATAATGCCTAGAGGAAGACAAAATCTTGTAACAGCACTACAAAGTCTTGTCAAAGTGTCCCATGGCTTTAGTAGTATAGTAGCAATAGCAATAAATAATAATAATAATAGAAGAAGAACTTACTTATATAACACTTATAAAGTACTTACTAGGCGCCTGATACTGCTCTACTTGATTTATGTAAACCCAGTTAATCTTTACAACTAAGTAATGTAAGTACTGTTATCATCTCCATTTTAAAGATGAAGAAGTTGAGGTACAGAGAAGTTAAGCAAATTGTAACCAAACTGACAACAATACTACATGGTAAAAACTTGGCCTTGCCAAATTCATTTAATTGCATCTGAATAAAAGACATTCCTAGAACTGGAGATCAACCTAGTGTTGGGCGGTAACTTCAGTTCCTTTCGTTGGTTGGAATCAAGAGCAGTTTTCTTTTTATCCAAGGCATTTGTTTCCATGGCAGGCCTCTAAGGCCTGAGTGCCCATGAGGATGGTGGTGTTTGAAGGACTGCCTGCTAACCTGTTCCAGCTGATCAAGTCACTTTTTTTTTTCAAGACCAGACATCTAGGAGGCTTTTTATTGACTGAGAGCAAAAGCAGCCCAGTGGTTCAAGTAGACTGTGCAGTAATCACCCAGCAAGGCTCCCGCAGAGAAAATGTCTTTCTGCCTCACGGTGGAAAGATCCGCAGAGGCTTTTAGCAGGTGTGTACTCGTCAGAACACTGGTCTTCCAGGGTGGGTGTGTTTTCCTTCAGTTTCCCTGCTGTGTGTAATGTACAAATTTCCCTTAAACCCGTCATTTCGTGTAATTTAGACTGCTACTTGTTGGAGTTTCCCTCTTCCCTTTCCCCTGTCAGAGCTCTTGGCTTAGTCTTTCATTTACAGGAAAGAGAAAAAACTCTCCTCAGCTCTAACTGAGGAGCTTCCCTGGATCTCGGCCACTCAGCAGTTTGTCAAATGAATCTCAAAATAACCCTGCCCTGTGAAATCATTCAACCAAGCTAGGTGATTAGGAAGGTGGTTTTTTTTTTTTTTTCAAATTCCCCATAATAAATTCCATAGAAATGTCCCACAAAGCAACGAAATACCAGTCATTTTGGAGTAAAGGGAACTGTCACCTAAATGCTAAACAAGAAATTAGCCACTGACCAATGTATTCAGTGAGCATAGTGTAGACCCATCCCTGGCCAGCCAGAAGGTGGTCCTTGTGAGAGTGAGAACCTAGTTGGTGTGAGGGAGAGAATTTCTCCAGCAGTTTGATGAAAGTCTTAGATGAACCAAAAATAAGTAAATTCCACTGTCAGGCTTGGAAATGATTTGCTTTATAAAAATATGATGAGTTAAATCTGTGAGCACATTTTCGGCTTAAGTGTAGCAAGTATGAAAGAAACATATCTTATTTCTTTGCAGTGATTAATAATCCTTATTAAAATAGGGTCATAAATTCTTTTAATTAGCTGTTAATGAGTTAGAATCCTTGGATTCTTAAGATAGAAGGGACCCTAAAGCTCGTTTGACCCACTGTCCTAAATCTGCAAATGGAAAAATTGAGCTCCAGTTGAATCTAAAAGATAAAGTTCATACAAGTAATCAGAGCAAAACCAACCCTGGGATTCAAGGCTTTGAGCTGTGTTAACCAAAAAAAAAAAAAAAGAGAGAGAGAGAGAAAAATTTTTATGGCCTCAACTGAGAGAAGGTTAGAGTGCCCTCTTGTGTCCATGCATGGAAATTCTTCATGTCTTTGCAAAACTGAGAATCATTTTAATCTCTCCACCAATTTTCCTGCACTGGGGTGAAAGTCAGACATTTAGCTCTGAAAATAAATCCTGTGATCACCACGTTATCAGAAGTAAATGCACAATGTACTTAACCGACTTCATCAGCAAATATATGGAAACAGTAACATCATCTCTAGAGTAGTTTCCTCTTTGACTGGGTCTGACAGACCTAGGTTTCTGTCCCAGGCAGCCACTGACAATCTTTGTAATCCTGAATTAATTGCAAAACCAATCTGAACCTCAGCCCCCTCATCTGCAAAATGCAGATAATCACTGCCCTGCAGGACTGTGGAAGAAATCAAATGAGATCATGTAAGTGAAGTGCCCAACCTGACATTCCATACACACCACGCACAATAAGTTGAAGTTATTAGTTATTTCCAGATGTGAGCCCCCACCAGGAATCACAGCAAGTTCACAGTGAGGGAACTGAAGTGAAAACACTGGAGAGTAAACAGAATGACCCTGGGATGCTTTTCTCTCTTGGACAAGAGGTTTTCATGAGCTCTGGGGGCAGAGAGAGTACATTTTAAAAGAAATACATACTAATTATGTGATTCCTCCAAAATAAATTCTTCCTTCAGATGGGGAAGTTAAAATGGATGGCATCTCTTTCAAGGGGTAACATCTGGTCTTTGGCACTAAGGACCCAGCAGTCAAAGGAAAAGTCTCTGCTCTGAAAGAAAACTGCAAAATAAAATCAGATCTTATTTAGGGCATTGGTCCAGTTCTTTTAGAAGTCTTTGTTTATTGAGAGAAGAACCATATTAAAATCGGGAGAGAACAGAGGTGAAAAACAATAGTCGGATGGTTTCCTCCTTTTTCATTTCCCATAACTCCTTATTTTATGAAACAAGCTATCTCAGCTTAAGCGTTCCGGCAGAGTGGCACTAAATCAAGTCCTTTTGCCCCAGTGAAATTTCAAAGGCTCTCTCCTCCCTCCAGTGATTCTCACAGCCATCCTTTTCATACACGCGGCAGGGAGATATCATTATGTACAGTACAAGGCGACCTGACCTTTAAATGTCAGTGGAAGTGTGGAGTCTGGCGATTCTGTCTGTATCCTTCTCCCACCAGCTTACTGAAGAAGAGCTGAAGGAAATAGTCTAATAGTGTATAAGGGGAAAGGGGTAGGGGCGAAAGCAACCCCGTACCTGTGCCTCTCTCTTTGTTTTCACCTAACCAAGGAATAGGAAAGAAAGGACTGGGGTGGCCTCTGTCAGCCAAGTACTTACCCTGGACACCACAGTCGCTGGGAGGTTCAAACAGATTGTTGCACCGCAAGAACTGATAAAGGTCTTTTCAGAGTGTGCTTCCTCACCCCTGAGGTCGCCCCTCCTTTGGGAGAATCTATTAGTTCACCTAAGACAAATTCAGCATGTGAGGCCGAGGCATTTGTTATTGATGGAAAAGTTCGTCCTTGGGCCCAGGCGTGGTTGTGGTGAAATCCGTGGGCACCTGCAGCGTCCCTCTGCTCAGAGGCGCATGCGCACGCGGCCCTGCGCCCCAGCCATAGAGCCCTGTGGCGGGCCCTCGCTTGTCCCAGCGCTTTCCCAGCTGTGTCCTGCTGGGGCTGGGCTCCTGTTGCGAGCATAAATCATTAGACACCATATGAAAAGGTATTCCCAGACTCGATCTTGGAAGTCTCTTATCTGAACAATACATTTTCTGAACAATACATTAACTGAACAGTACATTTTCTAGCTGCTGTAGTAACCTGGATAGCATTTGTGAAACACTTGATTCCTGAGGTACATCTCATTTGCTACTGGACGCTTTTGTCCCTTTATGCATCTGTTTTCTAGTTAGAATGCACCTCCCCCCCAAATCTATATATCTTGCTTCTCGATGCTTATAGACCAGCCCTTGTGGTCCAGTTTTAACTCCAGCATATCATGAAAAGGGTTTTTCATAAAGGAAGTGCATCTCACCAGAGAGAAGCCTCCTCTGGTACATTTCCCCTTCTCCTCCCCTGAATGTGATGCTGCTCGACTCCCCAGCGACCTCAGCCCCTGCCTGCAGACTCTGGCCAGGTACTGGGTGACAGGAGGCAAGGAAGAAAGGTACCGCAGAGGAGAGCCCCCCAGTGTGATGGGGGCCTGAAACAGGGCCGGACCAAGATTCCGGTTTGCCTCACACAGGTTAATATCAAGGCACCCCCTCCGCAGTGTCACTTTGCAGCTATGTATTAAGGATTTATAGAGAAATGTAGAGGTGAAATCGTACCACATCTTTGAAAACTCCCCATTAAGTTAACTCCTCTCCCAGATCTCTCTCCTCAGCCCTGCTCCCCCTGGGATCCCTTTTCTTTCTCCTCCAGAGTCTCTGCCTTCCCTCATGGTCTCTCAACTTCCCCTCCCCTTTCTCCGGTGAACGATTTAGGTCTTTCCAAGCTTCTGTCTCCAAACTTGCACGCCCCCACCCTCTGCTTAATACTGCTGCAAGTATGTCAAAAGCCATTAATGCCGAAGATGAATATTTCATTTGTGCTTAGCAAACAAAAGATACCACAGTTACCACGATTCGCTCTCCTTAGAGGATAGCATGAACTGAAAGTGACTTTTTTTCCTGAACACGTGTTCATATTCAAGATAAAGAGTTTACTATGTGCATTAAAGAGAGCTCTCTCTCCTCGCTCTCTTAAAACATCCTGCCCATTTTGTAAAGAGTCATTGGTGAAAAGCTACATCAGCTGGCACCAAATGTGTAGATTATTCCAGCGATGTTTTAACATCCCTTGTTGACCCCTCAACACAGCTCTTCTGGGAAGCCTGCAGTGCTGCCAGGGCTGCTGAATGAGGCAGGAAGATGCCAGGGAGGGAGATGAGCTGGTGATGACCGCCTCCTTGGGAAGTCAGAGCTAAACACTAGGGCATTTGTAGTCCAGCTGGACCAGTGCTCTCTGAAGGGCAAGAGAAGGGTCCCTGTATATTCCTTGTCACTGTTTGAGTCTGAGAGTGGACCCTAGCACTGAGGAAGTAAGCAGTTCGTAAATGGCTCTTCTTTGGAAACTTGACCTTGCTGATAAGCTCCATATGCAACTTGAGATATGTGTCCCTAGTCATTTGCAAAAGTCAGTAGTGGTCTCTCCAAACCTTAGAAGGATATCCTGAGTTTCTGATCAAATGACCTTGAGTGGGAATGTTTTGATTGTCTTAGTTTTAGTACTTTTGAAAAAATTTTAATTTCTTAAAAATCACAGGTTCATTAAAATGCAAACAGTTTTAGTGAGACAGTGTTTGAGGGCTCAATTTTTAGCTCCTTTTCTAAGAAACGTTGAAAGATTTCATAGAGATTTTATGAAGATAGAGTCTTGTGGACTTTATGTAAATCGAAGCACAAAATCTCATTTTCTCAGAAAAATTCAACCCCGTGAAATGGATTAACACAGGGAGTTCTCATTGTGGTGCAGCAGGAATGAATCTGACTAGCATCCATGAGGGTGCGGGTTCAAACCCTGGCCTTGTTCAGTGGGTCTGGGATCCAGCATTGCTGTGGGCTGAGGTGTAGGTTGAAGATGTGGCTCATATCCCGCATTGCTGTGACCGTGGTGGAGGCCAACAGCTACAGCTCTGATTCAACACCTAGCCTGGGAACTTTCATATGCCTCAGGTGCAGCCCTAAAAAAAAAAAAGCAAGATAAAAAATAAATAAAACAAAATGGATTAACACATCACCAGGCTATCTCCAGAACTCTCCAAGGTGAGTGGAAAGTATGGGGAAGAGCTTTTGTTCAGCTCAGCCTCTCAGTTTCTGATCCCAGCTCCATTTGAGGTCTGCTTTCCTCTTTCCTTCCTTAGGAGATGGGAGAACAATACTCTCTTTCTTTGGCTTGAACATTTGTCTTTTCTCTCTCTTTATGAAGCCTGATCCTGTCTGCCTTCTGCTGTTTGCTCTGACTATGGTCGATCTGGTTGACCCTTTATTCGTGCCCAAACACCTTCTGGTCACCCAGCTTCATTCAGATAGAGTATAAGCAAGATTTTTGGTCTTTTGTGTTTGAGCACTTTTATTGTCCTCTTGTTTTTGTAGTCTGGGGATGGGGAAGGGTCTTTGCAGCTAAGATCTTACTAATTTTCCCAGAATTTTTTCTTTCTTTTTTTTTTGCCTTTTGTCATTTTAGGGCCGCACTTGCGGCATGTGGAGGTTCCCAGGCTAGGGGTCTAATCAGAGCTGTAGCCACTGGCCCACGCCGCAGCCACAGCAACGCAGGATCCGAGCCACGTCTGCGACCTACACAACTCACGGCAACGCTGGATCGTTAACCCACTGAGCAAGGGCAGGGATCGAACCTGCAACCTCATGGTTCCTATTCGGATTCGTTAACCACTGCGCCACGATGGGAACTCCAATTTTCCCAGAATATTTTTGATATGTGTATTTCACATTAATTAAAAAAAATAAAATTTGGCATTCAATACCATCTTATGCTTAATCAGCTCCACTGGGTAACTGGCAAGATGGCTGTACCTGTTTTCTTGCAAATTGCCTGCATTAGCCTGGCCTCACTTGACAGGGTATAGGCTAATAATCAGAGAAAGAAAATGAAATTGCAAATCTTATAACCTAAAAGTTCAAACTGAGATAAAATAAACAGGCCCCAGTTGAATACTCTTTGACTATCCTAACAGAAAATACATGCACATTCAGTAAATGTTTTTTAAGACCGAGCTTGCAATGGACCAAACCATCTGAATTTTGACAAGAGGTAGTATGATGAACTTCTGATAAAAATCTGAAGTTTAGATGGCTTTTTAAGAAAAACAAAACTCAAAATAATAATTGTCTTTAAAAGACATTCTGCAGAATGATGATTAAGTCTCTCAGAAGCTCTTCCTGAGAGTAGTAAAAATACTTCTGTGAAATAGTGGATTTTTTTTTCAGTTCTTTTAAACATACTTTTCCAAGTAAATGAAGCATGTTTTTTTTTTTCCTCTCTTGAATAAAAGTTTTATCTGGATTTCATTTTGGATGGATCATTTTAGTGTCAGCATATACACACTGATACATACAGTTGCTTTGGCAACTGAGAGACGTGAGTTGCAAACACCACTGTAGATAGCCCTGCTATGACATTTTGCTATCTAAACATTTGCTATAATAACTTATCTAAGATTTGTTTTACCTGGAATTCACTACCTGAATGAAAAATCTCATTAGGCTGAATTCATGCAAAACAAAACATTCAAATTGCAGGTACCTCCAGGCCAGGAGATGGAGACTGTGTCACATCTCTGGCCCAGCTGCACTCCCAATAGCCTTGATTGTGCATTAGTGCTCTTAACTTACCACATTACTGAGTGGAATGTCTTCTAAGAAAGGGAAGCCTGTGAATAACATTAGTGAACCCAAGAGGCCTAAGAAGCCTATATAGGCAAAGAAAGAAAGAAAAAAAAAAGGTCAAGCATGTTGAGGGAGATGAACTGATGTAAAGTGGTCATGCTCATGTCCCTAAGAACTATGCACTGATGTTTTCAATGTATAAGAAAATACAGAAAAACTTCTGAAAGTATGACTTCAGAATCCTGAAGGAAACTTGGGAAAGACTCTGGTGTTTTGTGTTTAAAATACTTTATATAATGGATAGATTCTTTGTGGATGGTTATAAATGTTTGAGTGTCTTCGTGATATTAATAAAAATTGATTGAGTTCTTTTAAGGGCTGGGAAAGCATTACTGTTTTTTTTCCATTTCAAATAATGGATTATAGTTTTCCCTCTTCAAAATTCTGCTACATCTGCATACTTTTAGCAATAGATTGGATTTGTTTTTGTGCTTGTTTGTTTTTCTATAGAAATCATTTGAGGATGTCTAATTCTTCTTTTTTATTAATGATTTTTATTTTTTCCATTATAGTTGGCTTACGGTGTTCTGTGAATTTCTACTGTATAGCAAAGTGACCCAGTCACACATACATATACATTCTTTTTCCCACATTATCCTCTATCATGTTCCATCACAAGTGACTAGATTTAGTTCCCTGTGCTATGCAGCAGGACCTCATTGCTTATGCACTCCAAATGCAATAGTTTGCATCTACTAACCCCAGACTCCAACTCCATCCCACTCCCTCCCCCTCCCCCTTGGCAACAAGTCTGTTCTCCAAGCCCATGAGTTTCTTTTCTGTGGAAATATTCATTTGTGCCATATTTTAGATTCCAGATATAAATGGTATCATATGGTATTTGTCTTTCTCTTTCTGACTTCACTTATTGTGAGAGTCTAGTTCCATCTATGTAGCTACAAATGGCATTATTTTGTTCTTTTTTATGGCTGAGAAGTATTCTCTTGTGTGTTTATACACATCTTCTTAATCCATTTATCTGTCAGTGGACATTTAGGTTGTTTCCATTTCTTGGCTATTGTGAATAATGCTGCAATCAGCATACAGGTACATGTATCTTTTTTAAGGAAAGTTTTGTACAGATATATGCCCAAGAGTGGAATTGCTGGGTCATATGGTAGTTCGATATTTAGTTTTCTGTGGTACCTCTGTACTGATTTCCATAGTGGTTGTACCAATTTACATTCCCACCAACAGTGTAGGAGGGTTTCCTTTTCTCCACACCCTCTCCAGCATTTGTTATTTGTTGACTTGTCAGTGATGGCCATTCTAATTCTATGATGTTTAAAAAGTTCAAGAATATCCTTGAAACTTTCTCTCCTATATTTTCAAATTGTGTAATCACTGAATTTGTTTATTCCTAAATTATTGACATAGGAGCAGACTAGAGCTCTTTTATAGTTTTACCTTAGTGCTGGTTTATATTTAACCTATATAATACTGTGATTTGAATTTATTTCTTTTGATGCTAATTTGATGTTATATAACCTAAAATAAATCCTTTAAACTTCAAGCTTCATCTTTCTCAGTTAAATACCACAGTGGGTCTTGAATATAAATATTTAGTGAGGTGTCACATTATTTAAAAAACATAATTATTTGTTTCTCAGGTAGTATTATTATAATAGAAGGTGAAACAAATTCCTTAATAATGAAATAGTAATAGGTTTGAGCTCATTCTGTAAGCTAAGAGCCCTTCTGAGTGCTTACCTGAGTTAATCATTTAACCTTCACCACAAACCATTGATATTAGTGCTGTCGTTATCCCCACTTGACAAGTGAGGAAACTGAGGCACAGCATTTCAGTCACAGAGCTAGTAAGCAGTAGAGCTAAGATTATGAATCTAGACAGCCTAGCACCAGGCCCTCTGCTCTTAAGCACTGTGGGAACTCTCCAGTAGCTTATCTGGAGCTAGAGGGATTCACCAAGTCAGGTCTCAGGACTTACCATTCCTACATCTCTTCTTGTTAAACTGGCATCTTGTAAACAACAGCTCTGAGTCCTTCAGGGCTGAGTAGGTGGAGAAGTGGCTTGCTGGGCTTGGAGATGCCTAGTGGGAATGTTTAAAAGATAACTGGAAAAGAGAGGATTGAGTTGTTTCCCAACCCATTAGCATTCTAAGGGCAGGGGATGGGAAAAGAACCTTTTCGTACGATTTCATATGTCGTCTATGTATAAGATTTCGTACGTCATCTTATGGATGGTGTCCAGTGAGAAACCACTCCTGGTGGCATTGACAGACATGCCAGCTAAGGATAAAAGAGGTCGGGGTCAGAGCTCCAGCCCAGAAAAGTCAGATGTCCATTTGGCTACCAGGAAGTTCAGTCTAGAGTGATATTTTTCAGCCTTTTTTCCTTTATTGCCATACTAGGGAGTCTTTTTAGCCATTTCTGTCTTGCTCACTACCCCCACCTCCTAACAGTGAAATTTTAATACCACAAATATACTCTATGGTTTGTCTACATAGGTACTCTCTACACACCTTATACATAGAAAGGAAGTTTCTCATCTCCTAAGAACCAATTTTTGTTTCCTTGGGGCAGTGTCACCCTACTGAGAATGTGTAGCCTAGAGGCACCAATATATTGAAAAGTGTGAATAAGCCCAGGGTGTGAGGGTGGCCTTCAGGGCAGGACTTGAAGGGGGCTAATGAGCTTCAAGATTAAAGGGCTACCAAGCACAGGGTGGTACCTAAGGGAGGTGAGGAAAAGAGATTTTCTTAATTATGTGAGGTCAGGCATTCTTTGACCTGGGGTCAACATCCCCACCGCCCCAGATGCCACCCAGTGGTGTGATAAAGATTTTCTCTCCTTACCATATTCTTCTCTTAACTCTTGTCTCATTCTTCCCTCCATGGCCGTAAGTACAGTCACTACGTAATCTGAAATGCCATTGTGTCGTGATAGTATGTATCATTTCAGGATGTGTGATTTGAATTTTTTGTGTCTTTTTTTAGTGCCGTACCTGTGGCATATGGAGATTCCCAGGCTAGAGGTCGAATCAGAGCTGTAGCCGCTGGCCTACACCACAGCCACAGCAGTGCAGGATCCGAACAGCATCTGTGACCTACACCACAGCTCACGGCGATGCTGGATCCTTAACCCACTGAGCGAGGCCAGGGATGGAACCTGTGTTGAATTTTTTGTTTTATTTAGAGACCAGGTTCCCAAGAAGCTTGCTTTAAATTCTTCTGGAGTTCAGAGAAATGGCTGCTACTCCAATTTGTGAAATGGGTAACAAAAGCGCTTTAACTAAAAGCTGTTGTGTGCTCACTTGAGATCTCCTGGTTCCAAAAGAGCAAACCTTAGAAAGAGTCAAGCTGCAAATGGTGTTCCAGATAACGAGCAAACTGGCCGTCCCAGGTTCTCGCAAAGCAGCTCATTTTCTCCTACCTGATCCCTTAGCCTGTAACCTAATGCTGTCTAGGAGGAAATAACTCGAACACTGGATAAACATCCTGCTAACTTTTTCTCATTCAGATATCTCTTTTCTTGGGATTTTGTTGCCTCAGTGACTTTATTCTGAACTCTGTAACCCAGTGCACATCTAAAAAGTCCTAATTAACCTTAAATATCCTCATCTAATGACTTCCTAGAAGGAATGATAAAGAAAGCAAGGGGCCCCGATATTTTTCTTCTCCACAAATGAGCTATGATTATTCAACAGGTCAAAGCATTTCTAGAACAAAAAGGATGGTGAGGAGAACTTATACCCAGATATGAGAAAGGCAGGCCACCGGATTATTGTTTAAAGATTTGAAAGTACTAGAAGGCCAACCAGAGAAATCGATCCCCAGATCTCAGGTAGCTTGTTGGCAAAGAATGTAATCTTACACTTATGGCAGTGGGTGTCAAGCCTGGGTGCTGATAGAGTCACCTGGGGAGCTTTTCAAAGTTCTATTTTCAACTCCCACCCCAGCGATTCTGACTCAGTGGGTCTCTGGTGGGATCCTGGGCACTGGTGTTTTTAGAGCTGCCCCAGGGGATACTGATGTGCTTCCCAGGTTGAAAATCTCTGCTTTCCATTACAAAGTGCTTTCACATGCATTATACAGTGTTCTGTATACATAAAGAGAGGAAGCAGAAACATTTTTAATGGTGTTTGTATAGGAAAGAGGAAGAGACAAGAGTGGTAATTATGAAAATGAAGGGATTGCAGAAAAATAAATTTCCAAAAGTTGGAGGAAGAAAGCTTCACCTTGGGAAGGCTAAAATTAGAGATGATACCAATCCAGGGAGTGTGGAACATTAAAAAGGGGTCTGTAGGAATTCCCTTCGTGGCTCAGTGGAAACAAATCTGACTAACATCCATGAGGGCGCAGGTTCAATCCCTGGCCTTGTTCAGTGGGTTAAGGATCTGGTGTTGTCGTGAGCTGTGGTGCAGGTCAAAAACATGGCTCGGATCTGGTGTTGCTGTGGCTCTGGTGTAGGTCAGATGCTACAGCTCTGATTCGACCCCTTGCCTGGAAATCTCCATATGCTGTGGGTATGGCCCTTAAAAAAAAAAAAGACAAAAAAGGGGCCTGTATGTCCATATTTCCTGCTCTGCATGGAATATTCTTTAGATGACAACAAAATTCTCTACCTAGAGAAGTCTGAAAATAGCCATCCAATATTTGATGACTGTTATTTTCTAAAACCTTATTTAGTCCACTCTATAAATGAGAAATATTAGAGAAATGAAACATCCGTTGCTAGTCAAAAAGTGTGTATCATATTGTAGAGAACAGACTTGTAGTTCCCAAGGGGGAGGATTGAGGTGGGGGACAGATGGACTGGAAGTTTAGGATTAGCAGATGCAAACTATTATATATAGAATGATAAATAGCAAGGTCCTACCATATATAGCACAAGGAACTATATACAGTATGCTGTGATAAACAGTAATGGAAAAGAATATGAAACAGAATATATATATATATATATATATATATATATATATCAGAATATATATATATGTATATATATGTATATTTATCTGAATTTCTTTGCTGTACAGCAGAAATTAACACACCAATGTAAATCAACTGTACTTGAATAAAATAAGTATTTAAAAAGAAAAAATCATGTTAATATTTCCGTGTACATCTTGGGGCTGTACAAATGATCTGAATGCGTAGGTAGACAGTGTGCCTTGGCAGTGATCCTTACAGCTTTTGGATGGTTATAATTAATAATTCTGAAGGTACAAGTGGCAAATAACAACCTTGGTTGTAGCCGAAGGACAAAGTGGAGCCAACCTCGTGTCCTCAGATTAAGGGGAAGTAGAAGTCAAGTTGCCATGAGGCAGAAGAAAAGTAAGTTATGATCAGAAAGTAGGATATTGCATTTTGAGATATTAGAAATAGGTGATGACAAAGCTTAGCCTGGGATAAGAGAGTGAGTAACGTCTACTGTCAACCGCCATAGAGGCTAAACAGTGTTTTTTTTAGCATGTCAACTAGTAAGATGGAGAGGAGCAATACTTCAGATGCAGGAAATAAAATCTTCCAGACTCTTAGTATTTAAGATGAGGAATTTCAGTTAATTACCTCTCCTTCCCTCTAGTGTCTAGCTAACAGAGAATGACTAATAATAACAATATTTCAGCACTTACTGTGTGCCAGCATTGTTCCAAGCACTTTGCATGCATTCCAATATTCACATCAATTTTTGTGACAATTGGGACTATCCTGCCCATCTTACAGATGAAGAAACTGAGACACTGGGGTGATCAACTTGTCTGATACGGGTTATAGATGCTGGTAGATGGATTTGGGATGAGAGAATATTTTACAGACTCTATCAGCAAAAGAAAGTGCATAGAGTCCGGGAAGAGGCCTGTCTGTCCACATACATCACACACCAACAGATACCAGGCGACATATAGGGGCCTGATGAGAGATGAGACCAAAATAATGCATTGGAGCCATATTGAAGAGAGTCCTAAATACTAGTGTCCAGAGTTTGAACCTGATCTGGGAAGGAGGAGGAAAGTGACGTCAACGGACCATCATTTTGAGATGATGGTCTTTTGAATATAAACAAACTGGAGAGAGGCTGGACTAAAAGGAAAATTTAGGGTCCTTTTGGTCCTGATTGCAGGACAGACAATGAGGTAGTTGGTGGTTGGAGGTTAAAGGAAGAGACATATTTCATGTCTGTGGTAAAAGTCAAATGCAAAGTTTTGCCAAAGCTTGGATGAAGAGGATGAGGGAGACGGAAGAATTTAAATAAAATCCAGAGTTGGAAGTCTGAGTAACTGAGTGAACTACTGGCAGAATCTCAGGAGAGCCACTTTGCAGGGGTGACAGGGACAGTGCGAGAAGCTGGACTTCGAAAATCTGTGTCTCGTTGTAGGAGCAGGCAGGCCTGGTGGGAGAACACAGCAGGAAGTTGGAAACATCAGTATGGAACTTAGAAGAGTCTGGGCAAGAAATGAAACTTGTGATGTCATCTACCTAATGGTGCTGTGGCAAACACTTGGGAAAATGGATGACGTCTCTGAGGGTGGGGAAAAGAAGGAATAAAGACCCTCGGAAAATGTGTAAATTGGGGGATAAGAAGGAGGAATAGGAGCCAGCAGAGGAGGCCAAAGGAGAGTGGTATCTGAAGGTTACGAACCTTCACAAGGGAATAGAAGTTTCCAGAAAAGAACTGACCTAGCAAACACCCAGGGAAACCAGGAAGAACAAAGCCAAGTGGAGTTGTTTATTCGAAGGTTGTAAGGACCCAGAGTAGCAATAGAAAGATAAGAGGGGCCTCTGGCAGGAAGGAGGGAGTAGATGAGGAAGACAGAGGCCACGGACTGGCCCCTGTTTCAAGAACTGGACAATGAGGAGGAAAGAGAAGACAGTCACTGAAGGGGCGAGGCGTATAATGAAAAGTGCTCTCTTTTGTTCTTAAGATAGAGAGGACCGGTGTTCCTGCTATTGCTGTGGAGCAGTGGGATAATGTTCAGGCTTGTCTCTGCAGCGGCACCAGTTCTATCCCCAGCCCAGTGCATTGGGTCCAGGGTCAAGGGTCCAGCGTTGCTGCAGCCTTGGTGTAAGTCACAGCTGAGGCTCAGATTCAGTCCCTGGACCGGAACTTCCATATGCTGTGGGTGCTGCCAGAAAAAAGGAAAAAAATAAAAGATATAGAGGACCACTTCAATCTATTTTAAACAGAGGTTGAAGAGTCATAGAGGTGAGCTAAGATGCATCGGTATTGCCAGGTAGTAGCGGCAAAAATACATTCCATGGCAGAAATCACTGCAGGATGAAGTCTTAAACTGTTTTCTAACCTTACCATAAAACAAGCTTTTGATAAGTACTATTTGCACATTGTATAACTAGTAATTTTTCTATGTGCAAGGTTGGGGGGATTTTTATCTTTTTTTGGAAAAGAAATAGCTTAAGGCATTTAAGTCTCTGAATGTTATTCATCTAACTCTATGTGAGTGATGCCTGAAACTTCCTGGAAAAAAAAAATTAGTAGAAAGGCAAACATACTGATAGTGGCTGATGAGTGATTGCTGGCTTTGTCTGCTGGAGACGTAGGTAGGACAGCTGCTATAAAACAGTGAGCAAACAACCGACTCCATTATCCTATCCTTTCCTGTCACGGAGGGGCTCATGGGCAGCGCTGGGAACTGGGCATCAGGATAGCAACAGGAGCCAAGAGAGAAAGAGGGATTCTGAGTTCCCAGGGAACATGCACGCCCTCCCGCTTCTGTGGGAAGGATGAGCCAGGTACCACATATGTCCCTATGTGTTCACAACTAGTCCCTGGGGCCACATCGCTGTCACATCGCTGCCCAATCCTCAGACAAGGAGAAGAGCCTCGGAGGTTGTTAGCACGTCTCCCTCTGGACAAGAAACTGGGCTCAGCACCAAAAAGAGAATACCCTGAGGGGATTTGCGCTCCTGCGTGCTTGGATAATGGCTATTCCCCGACACCCAGGGAGGAACTGAGTACCGTGCACACCTCACCCTGTATTACACACTCCATCCTGAACATCTGGGCCGCTGATAAAAGCTAAAAAAGAAGAGAGAACTGGCTGTTCTCCATCGACACATCACGTATTCGTAATAAATCTCTCGATGAGGAGGTACGACGGTCTCTTATTTCTGTGCAGCCTGAGGAAGCAGAGCATTCGGCAAGCATCCAGTGAGTGTCATTAACAGAGACAACCAGTATGGAAAATCCAGGGGGAATCGTTCCACATTTTTATTAGTAGTGGCAATTTTTTTTTTACCTGAAATATGCTAGTAATTTTCTTGCTTGCAAAATTCACTTTGCCTAAAGATGAATAAATATGCTCATTCTTGATAGTTACTGAATGCCCTCCACGTTCTAGAAACTACATTAAAAAGCATCACTTTCACCTTTTCTTTCTTTTTTTTGCTTTATTTCTGAGAAGATAAAACAGTAAAGCAATCCCATATTGATTTATTTTTAAGAAATTGGAAATAATAAAACATAAAATAGTAGAGTTGTATAAAATCTATTACGTTAAATAATAACTTATTATAGTATTTAAATTATTTATATACTAACATAAATCTACTATGTTATGTATGCAATGCCTACTCTAAAAGTTTAGGAGTTCCCGTCATGGCTCAGTGGTTAACGAACCTGACTAGTATCCATGAGGATGCGTGTTCGATGCCTGGCCTTGCTCAGTGGGTTAAGGATCCGGCGTCGCCGTGAGCTGTGGTGTAGGTCGCAGACACAGCTAGGATACCAAGTTGCGGTGACTGTGGTGTAGGTCGGCAGGTGTGGGTCCTATTTGACTCCCCTAGCCTGGGAACTTCCATTTGCGGACCTAAATTAAAAAAATAAATAAATAAATAAAGGGTAACTGGTGACAGTCAAGAATATTCTATTTGAATATATAAGTTTAGATTCTTGAGTAGGTGGTAGTAGTTAAGAACAAGGTTGGTAGTGTCAGAACAAGGCATTTTCCTCTGAGTTTTTGCTTGCAACGTGTAGGCATCTGTACAGAGCTTCCAGCATCAGAGCCAGTCACCAAGCCAAATAATGGCTGACACTAGATAGAAACCAATGACAAAAGATAATTGTTAAAGGTAGTTTTACCTTAAGTTACTACTGAAACATTTTCTCTCTACAGTTTAGAAGTATGTCTCTCTTTTTTTTTTATTTTTCCATTATAGCTGGTTTACAGATTTCTGTCAATTTTCCAACTGCACAGTGTGGTGACCCAGTTACACATATTTGTCACAAGTGATTAGACATAGTTCCCGGTGCTACACAGCAAGATCTCCTTGCTTTTCTAGCCCAAAGGTGATAGTCTACAGCCGTTAACCCCAGACTCCCCTACCATCCCACTCTCTCCCACACCCTTTTGGCAACCACAAGTCTGTAATTTTCTTTTCTGTAGAAAGGATCATTTGTGCAGTATATTAGATTCCAGATATAAGTGATATCATATGGTATTTGTCTTTCTCCTTCTGACTTACTTCACTCAGTATGAGGGTCTCTAATTGCATCCATGTTGCTGCAAATGGCATTACTTCATTCTTTTTTATGGCTGAGTAGTATTCCATTGTGTATATATACCACATCTTCCTAATCCAATCATCTGTCGATGGACATTTGGATTGTTTCCATGTCTTGGCTGTTGTGAATAGTGCTGCAATGAACATGCGTGTGCAAGTGTCTTTTTCAAGGAAAGTTTTGTCCGGATATATGCCCAAGAGTGGGACTGCTGTGTCATACGGTAGTTCTATGTAGAGTTTTCTAAGGTACCTCCATACTGTTTTCCACAGTGGTTGTACCAGCTTTATTCCCACCAACAGTGCAGGAGGGTTCCCTTTTCTCCGCAACCCCTCCAGCATTTGTTGTTTGTGGAGTTATTAATGATGGCCATTCTGAGTAGTGTGAGGTGGTATCTTGTGGTAGTTTTGATTTGCATTTCTCTAATCATCAGAGATGTTGAGCATTTTTTCATGTGCTTGTTGGCCATCTGCATATCTTCTTTGAAGAAATGTCTGTTCAGGTCCTTTGCCCACTTTTCAATTGGGTTGTTGGAGTATGTCTCTCTTGGTCACTTACTTTATAGTGATAAGATCATCTCAGTGTCTGGGAGGTTCCCCACCCTCCTCAGGGCAAAGAAATACAGCATGCATTTGATCAATTAATAGATTTGGCTTATTAAGAGATGAGTTCAGAAAGAGAGATGTATAACTCACCTATGCTGAGCTCTTCAAAATGTTTATCTGATCTGTCAAGAAATCATTCCTACTGACCCATTTTCACCACAGGCAAAGAGTATATACAAAAGTGTAAAGCGAGGCAGTTTTTAAAAAATCCTGGAGTTCCCATTGTGGCTTGGCCAGTGGTAACGAACCCAACTAGTATCCATAAGGACACAGATTCAATCTCTGATCTCACTCAGTGGGTTGAGGATCTGGTGTTGCTATGAGTTGCAGTATCGCTCTATCGCAATTGTAGCTTGGATCCCACGTTGCTGTCTGTGACTGTGGTGTAGGCGGTAGGTACAGCTCCAATTCAAGTCCTGGGAACTTCCATATGCCACAGGTATGTCCCAAAAAAAAAAAAAAAAATCCTGTCTTACCTAGAATTTAAATGGCTGGCCCAGCCCCACTGAGATAGAGACAGGGTTTTCCTATCTTTTGTTCCAATGCCTGCGTGGATTGAGCAGCTGTGCCACCATTAAGCATGCTTCTCTGAGGGACACTTAAGCAACCTCTACTCTGTCTGTATTATGAATAATGTTTCGGCAAACATCTTTATTTTTCCAAATATTAGGTTAATTCTTCAGAATACCTGTCCTGAAATAAAATTGCTAGATCAAATGGCATGAATATTTTAAAACTCCTCTTTCCAAATTTATTTCTAAATAGCTTTCCAAAAGGGTACTTATTAATTTACCTTACACTATCAATGTATAAAATTGTAGTTCTACCTCAGGGTTAACAAGCTGCGAATAAAATTACGTTACTTTTATTTGTGTTTATTTCATGGCTAGCAGGCTTGAAAATTTTTGCAAGTATTTGTTCCCCATATTTGTGTGTGTGTGTATGTGTGTGTTTGGTTCTTGATTCTTGTTCTCTTATCAGTAGGCTTATCCTTCCCAGCTTGTCTCATTCAGTCTCCTCATCTTCATTGCTTTGCATAGGTTCCCATGATTCATTCAGCTACTGGGTAGATGAAAAGTCCCCAGTGGGGCCTGACCAAACCCCAGCTATCAAACGCCTTGCCCGGATCTCCTTGGTGAAGAAGCTCATGAAGAAATGGTCTGTGACACAGAACCTGACATTCCGAGAACAGCTGGACGCTGGGATCCGTTACTTCGACCTGCGTGTGTCTTCCAAGCCCGGGGACGTCGACCAGGAAATCTACTTCATTCATGGGCTTTTTGGCATCAGGGTCTGGGACGGACTGATGGAGATTGACTCGTTCCTCACGCAGCACCCCCAAGAGATTGTCTTCCTGGATTTCAACCACTTCTATGCCATGGATGAGGCCCATCACCAACGCCTGATTCTCCGGATCCAGGAGGCTTTTGGAAGCAAGCTGTGCTCAGCCTGCAGTGTGGAGAGTATGACGCTGCAGACACTGTGGGAGAAGAGGTGCCAGGTAGGAGGGACAGGGCTGAGCTTCAGAGGGCAAGAAGGGAAGTCTTTCTGCTTTTTCTGTGTCACCAGCTCTGAGACAGCTCCCTCCAGAGCCCTCAGGCTGGAGGACACAGGTTGTCTGGCATAATAGGATCTGCATCCTGGTTTCTTGGGCTCTAGGACAGCCCCGAGGTCTCCCCTAGGCACCACTGAACTGGGATTAACACTCGCCAAATATTTACAACTTGTCTGGCAGCCTGTTGAGCATCTGAGTTGACTTTGAGTGACCTGGCCAGAACCAGCCCAAGGCAGAACTGGAAAATAGGCCCGTTGGTCATTACCATTTGTCTATTTCTTCCATAGAGTCTTTTTTCACCTGCCTTTAACCCAGTGTCAGATAATCCCTGCCAAATATTGGTTGATAAATTAGAGTATTAACTGATAAAGGCACCGGAAGTGATTCATCTCAGGGGTGTTAACATTATAAAAGGCCATTGTCACAGAGTTTGGGGCAGCAGGGGAGACAGAGTTGAGGAAAGCAGGGCCCACGAAAGGATGCAGGCTGGTAAGAGCAGCCCCAAGTTGAGAAGAGCCCCAAACCTAGACGTGTGAAAAGGAAAAGGAGCAACATCCTCAGATAAGTTCTTCTCTGGACCCAGAGAGTGGTAGATAACGGGAGAGAAGAGCTTCAGGAATGGTCAGCCTCCAGTTTAGCCTCTGTTTAAAAAAGAAAAAGAAGGAGTCCCCATCATGGCTAAGCAGAAACGAATCCGACTAGGAACCATGAGGTTGCAAGATTTGATCCCTGGCCTCACTCAGTGGGTTAAGGATCCGGCGTTGCCATGAGCTGTGACATAGGTCGTGGATGTGGCTCGGATCTGATGTTTATGTGGCTGTGGCGTAGGCTGGCAGCTGCAGCTCCAATTTGAGCCCTCTCCTGGGAAGCTCCATATGCTGCAGGTGTGGCCCTAAAAACGCCAAAATAAAGAAAAAAGAAAAGAAATACCTTTCATTTACAGTTGCTCCCTTACTCGCAGACATATTCAGCATCTTAAAGAGGTTGTTATTTGTGAACTGAAGAAAGAAAATTTAATTAGAAATCAGTTAAAGTTTATTCATTCTGATGTATATTAAACACCAAGTATGTGCCAAGCTCCATTCTAAGCACTTGGGATAAATCAGTAAATAAAACAAAGATCCTTGCCCTCACGGAGATTTCATTCAGGTGGAGGGAGAGAGATCATAGATAATAAATATGATAAGTACATTGTATGTGATATAATGTTAGAAAGTAATAAGAGCAATGGGAAAAGAAAGTCCAGCAGGTTGATCAGGGCAGCCCTCATTGAAAAGATGATATTTGAGGGAGCTGATCTATTAGGGGAAAAGCTTTCCCAGCAGAGGAACCTGCCAGAGCAAAGCCCCAAAGCAGAAGGGTGCCTGGCATCTTTGAGGAGAAGCAGGGGCTGTGGAGCTGGGGAACAGAGCGGCGGAAGAGGCCACAGAGCTGATGAATGATCATGGGGGCCTTGAAGGTGTCGCAAGGTCTTGGCTTTTCCTCTGAGCGAGGAGGATGCTGCAAGGGTTCTGAGCACAGGGTGCTGTGACCTGACCTAGGTTTCAGTGGGATCCCTCTGGTTACTAGGAAGAGAGCTGGAGTGGGGACAGCCGGTGACGTAGGGAAACCACTACTTGAGGAGACTCTTAGTGGGAAGTGGTCAGATTCTGAGTCTTTCGGGAGTTGGAGCTGACAGGGTTTCGTAATTGTTGGCCTTGGGAGGATTCGAGGATGACTACAGGTATGGCCTGAGTAACGGCAAACACTGGGTTGTTTTGCACACTCGTAAAAGCGTTCAAGTTCTTTGACTCGGCGAAGATCAATGGGTTAACTCTTAGTATCTGTTGAGGTTTATCTAAGCTATTTTTCTGGACTAAAACTTTCCTAAGTGATGTTTTGCCAAATATTTAATCATACTTCTCCCTTAAGACTTAAGTTTTATCTCTTCAGACTCACAGGTCAAATTTGGAGAGGTTTTTTTTTTTTTTTTTTTCCCAGTGAAATCTCTCTCACACAATATTAAATAATACTAATAACAACAATAATAACAACATTTATTGAGCCTTTATGACATGCTAAATCATAAAATCCCCTCAACAGGACCATGACAGGTATTTCATCAGTGTCATTATTTTACAGATGTGACAGAGGAGGCAAGGGAGCCATTGAGCGACTTGCCCAAGAGAACAGCATCAGTGAGAGGCAAGGCCAGGATTCAGTCACAGGCTCCTGGGCTCTCCAGAGTTCCCACAGCTCTTAATGCTCTCCCGGGGCTGTTCACATATCGTGGTGATTTTCACAACCAGTGTCAGAGCTTGTATGAATAAAAATACTTTCTCTTTATTCATGAGCCCCTATTCAGAGAGTCTCAGAGGGTCAGCAGAATTGGAGACAGGGAGGATCTGTGAGGGCTTTTAAATACCAGGATTCGTGTCAGGTAAATTTGAGTAAGGCTAAATTTATAAGTGGATGTCTGTTATATAGTTTTGTTTTGGTTTTGGTTATTTTTTGTTTCTTTTTTAGGGCCGCACCCACAGTGTATGGAAGTTCCCAGGCTAGGGTCAAATCGGAGCTGCAGCTGTAGGCCTATGTCACAGCAACAGTAGATCAGAGCCGCGTCTGTGACCTACACTGCAGCTCACGGCAACCCTGGATCCTTAACTCACTGAGCAAGGCCAGGGATCAAACCCGCATCCTCATGGATACTAGTCGGGTTCATAACTGGCTGAGCCGCAACAGGAACTCCCTAAAAATAGTTTTGTACTTGTGTACAGATAGTTATTCTGGGTGGGCTGCCATATTGCATAATTAGAAATGTACCATATTGCAAATTTAGAAATTAGCAAGAGAAACAGGTAGTTTCAGAAATAATGAATTAGGTGGACAGTGACTTTTTAGCAGAAGAGTGAAGCTCTATTATAGTTTTCAAGTATGGGCTTGTCTGTGTCATTCCACTGCACATACTCCTAAAATTATGAAAGACACTGTGATGACATATCAGAAAAATGAAGCATGTCATCAATTTGAATTCTAGGAGTCCCCTGTTCCCTTTTCTTTCCCAAAGTATTCCCTGCCATGCCTCCTCTTAAAAGCTAAACAAGATCTCAAACAGAGGCCCTGGTCACCTCCCCCACTGCTGGGACCATGCCATACTGGTGGTTACACTTTGAGTATTTATTACCTAATGAGCTGCCTTGCATGTAACACCCTCTCCCCCACCAGAGTAATTTATTACTACAGTTTAATAGCAGTAAGTGTACTACCATTCAGTCACATTTCATTTACTCAATATGCAATTACATCACAGCTCACAGGTGTGTATTTGTACATTAATGGCTATGGGTTTTGAGGGTACAGTGAATTAGAAGATTTAATCTACAGCTTGGCAATACTTAGGATCTTTTTTTTTTTCTTTTTAGGGCTACACCCACAGCATTTGAAGTTTCCCAAGCTAGGGGTCAAATTGGAGCTGTAGCCACTGGCCTACACCACAGCCACAGCAACGCCAGATACAAGTTACGTCTGCGACCTACAACACAGCTCACAGCAACGCCGGATCCTTAACCCACTGAGCAAGGCCAGGCATTGAACCCTCATCCTCATGGATACTAGTCGTATTCATTTCTGCTAAGCCACGACAGGAACTCTCAGTATTTAGAATCTTAATGAAGAGGTCAATATATAACACTGGTAAAACCTAAAGCAACCAATTTATACAAGATAAAACTACCTCAAATGTATTATATGAAGAAAAGGGTTTGTAATCCCTCAACTGAAAAAATAGTACATAATATAAATCTCCACCCCAAGGGCCCCTGTAAACAAATGATCAAAAAAAGAAGATGTCGGTGAAAGAATAATTCTTCATGGAAATGCGATTTAAAATCTCAGTCTCGACAGAAAAACTGCCCATGAATGGCTGAGCTGGAGGAAAGACCATCTCAGATGAAAAATACAGCAGAGCGAGGTCGAGAGCCAGGGCCAAACACCGGCCCTGGGCCAGAGTTACTGCCCCCAGAATTCTGTAGAACCAGTGTCTGTTTGCTAGGCCAACCTCCTACCATAAACAGAAAGTGCCCCTATAACCTATAGGATCAGATTGCTTGAGAAGGCCTTGAGGAAAGGCATAAACTCCCTTTTATACAATATGTCCTTTTTGCTCGTTTTCAAAGATAGAATAAAGAAGAACACTGTCCTTTTATCCCCCGGGGAAACGGTCTGACAGGCGTGTCTGGGGATCATACAGGCTCGACCCTCTGCCACAGTCGATCTCACAGCCCAGCTTTTCACACTTGGGACGCTGGAGATCCCACCCTTCCAAACTAGCCAGTTACAAGGCTAGCAGGAAATCCTCCCCAATCTCCCGGGGCAATCTGCTTACGATGAGCCCATGATTAACCTTATTAATACAAGTGTTTACCACTGACATCATTAGCAGGCAGTCAGACATTACTCAGAACCATTAAAAACAAGAACAACTGTTAGCCTGTTTGGGCATCATGCTTGCCTAGCTGTGGGCCTTCAGGAGCAGTTAGTCATCTTAGCCACAGGCTAAATACACCCTGGAAATAAGACACACACTCAGAGCCCAGGTCCTTGGGTGCCTGAGGGATTATGCTTTCGGGCCAGCTCTTCGGGGACTGCAGTCCAGGGAGTGTAAAGACACGTGCTGGACATTCCTCCAGGCTGGAATCACTAGTGCCTGCCCAGGAGGAGAAAAAAAAATACAGTACTTCTAGAAACCTAAGCAGCGGAGCTCTGAATTGGGACAATCAAAATAGCAATTCCCTGTCTCTCAGCTGCCTTTCAGAAACTAATTAATGCTCTGGCTGTGACTTGCTAATTATTTTCAAAATCACCACCTCCAGCGGTCCCATCTCCTCGAAGTCTTTCCTGCCTCAGGTAGCCCCCTCCCTCCCTCTCCTGGGAAGGGCAGTTTCATTCAGACTGAGTCACAACTGAGAACCTGTGTCCTCCCAAATTAGTTCCAAGTGTTGATCTCGACCCCAAGAGCTGAGGGTCAGTTGTATGAGCAGAGGATTCATAACTTGTAGCAGGACTGACCACAGGGGTTCTCCACCCGGGGTTCAAAGATCCCCAAGGGGAGGGGGGAAAAGATAGAATTTAAGTCTGTGAGTTTGGATGGGAAATGTACCATGTATTTGCTTTTAACCTCTGACAGAAAATCAGTATACTCACTGATTTTGTGTGTGGGCAGTCACCCACAGAAATCACAGGTATTTCCATATCACAGTTCATTTAGTGCCAATGTCTTGAGATATCATGGGTACTCATCATTCACTCAAAATTACGGAACTTGTTAGACTACCAACAGAAATTTCTTATTTGATGTGTTTATTATGAAGTGTACAACATTGATTTATTACAAGTTTAATCAGTATGCTGATAGCTATAGTTCCATCTCATTGATTTTCCTTGTAATCCTATTTTATTTTAGACACTAATTTAAAACAATCTGAGAAGGCGTTCAGGATTTCACTGTACTTCCAGAGGTGTTCAGGACTCTGGAACACATAAAAACCTTCAATTCAGACGTAGAGCAAGTGCTTAAATCTTTGCTTCTTAATTTTTCTTAAAAAGACATGTAATGATTTTCCGTGTATGTTTATAGTTGTGCGCCTTTCCTCCTAGCCATCGGCTTAAAGCCAAGGGCTTATCATTCAGCTTGTTCATGAATGGCCCTCCTTTGTCTGTTCTGAACGTTGCAGGTTCTTATTTTCTATCACTGTCCCTTCTACAAGCAATACCCCTTCCTGTGGCCCGGGAAGAAGATCCCGGCACCCTGGGCCAACACCACGAGTGTGCACAGACTCATCCCCTTCTTGGAGACCACACTGAGCGAGCGCGCCCCCCGCGGCTCCTTCCACGTGTCTCAAGCAATCCTCACGCCCAGAGTGAAGACCATCGCCCGAGGTCTGGTCGGCGGCCTCAAGAACACCCTGGTGCACAGGTAAGGACCTCCCATCCCACCAGTGATTCTCTTCGGAACAAACAACAGTAAAACCGTATACTTTGAAGATGTAAAATAATGAAACACAACCCCCAAACCCTGACATTTGAAAAAGGCGTGCCCTTGACGTGGCTTGCACTTACTGTGGCCCAAGGATCTCTGAGTACTCTGTGAAAATATACATATCATACCAGAAACACTCTCAATTTTGAGAGGCAGAGCAGTCCCAGCCACCCCCAGTCCGTTCAGGTCTGGCTCGGGGTCCCCTCGTGTTCTTGCTCCTGGCCCTGCCCTCCAAGCCAGCCCAAGCACTTGCTCTTTTAGAAAGCATTAGATAAGACTGCTGTGTTGGGTGCTAGGGGTTCAGAGGTGGCCCTCTCGGGATATAGTGACAGGAAGAATGCCACCCACCATGGCAGAGCTTCAGATACTTCCTTGGAGCAGAATCGATCCTGACTGACTGTACACTTAGGATACAGAAATGCTGTATTAGATGATGTTCTTTATCCTGGACACCCATAAATGACAGGTGTTGTCAAGAAAAAGGATGGCTGGTACATACCTACATGGACGTGGGCGTGCCTACATAAATCTGTAAAGGGAATGTTATAAATCTGTTTCGGTAGTAGGACATCCCTTGCAAACCAAGCCAAGAAATAATGTGTCTGGGTAACAAGGGATATTTATGAGAGTCTTTTTGGTTCCTGAGTTCCAGGTGCTAAGCACTAGAGTTTAGCTAATGAAAGATTCATCCAAAAAAAACATGTCCCTGAATTTGGGTAGCATGACTTCAGATAACAGGAGTTCACCTGGCAGGAGTTTAGATAATAAATTTAGAGCTCCTGATTATGTTGGCCACGAGCAGAACCAGAAACCCCTTTCCATGTGGCTCCACTAATTCTTAACTGAATTACCTGTGCTTAACTTAGAAAAGAGAATTTCATAAACCAAGACCGGAATTATGAACTTTTGTTTTAATAATATGTTTATATAGCCAATACCGTTTTGCTCACGCCTTTGGTTAATTTGTAGATTATGTTTTTTTTTTAATCTATATCTATTCAACAATGAATAGAAGCTAAGTCCAAGGACACAAGATGAGTAATATAGTTTATGCCCCCATGCAGTTCACCAGAAATGCAAACATGTAATTCTGTATAGATTGCACTGTGAAAATACTTTAATAAAGTCCATGCAGAGAGCTGTACTTATAAGGGAGAGGAAGTCTTTAAAAATAGGGATATGTTATACCTGTATACTGTATTCTGAGTAGAGTACCCTCTTGCAGATGATTTCATTAGATACTTAAATTAAGCCTGCCTCTAGGAGGACACTTTGTCTAGAACACGTCTTCATCCCCACTTCAGATGGATTCACAGAGGTTAAGTGACACAGACCCACGTAGCTGGTAGTATCTCAGCTGTGGACTTCCAATGGTTGGACAGTTGCCCCTTTCAGCATTCAACATCCCAAACTTGGATATAACCCATTTCAGCACCCTGTTCCTTTCTGCTCCGTTGGCCTGTAATTGTCCCACTAGTACCTGAACCTGGTCCACTGTTACTGGTTACAACTCTGAATCCACAAAATCACAATGCTTTTCATACATGTGAATCCCTGGAATTTCAGTCTAGCTGCAGATGAAGCAGGAGTCTCTTCTACTCGGCAGTAATGATGGTGCACGTGCCCAAGGCCAAGGCGTCCTAGCACGTCAGAGCCTTAAGCCACAGGCAGTCTCCGGGACTGGAAGGACACTGGGGCATCTCGCCCCCTGCTGGTCACAAGAATATTGCAGAGATGCATCAGCATTCCTCAGCATTCCTAGGCTTTGGTCAAGCAGGACGTGTGGCTGTCACTTCCTCTGGGCTACCGAACAAGCATATGGAAGAACTGGTTGCCACAGGGCTTCGCCCTGACAGCCAACAACCAGAGGGTCTGTCGTAAGGCACATAGGGTGCTGTCAAACTGGTCCTGGACCCGGTTATCAACTTGACCAAGAGGAGAAGACAAGGCATATCTTCCTACAAATGTTCTGGCAATTTTCTCAGCAGAGCATTAACCGCTCCCCCCCCCCCACTTCCCTCCAACTCTTAGGTCAACCTCAGAATTGAGACCTTGTTTGCTTTGGTTCATCACCCTAAAAGGATGCCGTGAAAATTATAGACATCCTTATCTCTGTTTCATTAAGATCTTCGCTTGAGGTTTTGTCTTGTTCTTTCATTTGGAACATATTCCTCTGTCCCCTTATTATGCCTGACTCTGTGTCAGCTGCCTCCCCAGTCTTGAAGGAGTGGCCTTCTGTAGATGTCTCAAGGGCCCAAAGGCACAGTCCCCTCTTGGCCACCAGAGCTCTGGACTCAAGGGGTATCCTCTGAATGGGCTTCAGGCACCTGCTTGCTATGGCGCGGGGGTAAAATATAGCCCTTCTGACTGAAATGCTATGGCAGTTTTGCCTAGATTCTTAGAAATTTTACACTCCCAATGAAATCAAGTGAAAACAAATTTTACTTAAGCCTGAGGGCACAGCAGTGTGGGACCATAGAAGGGGACTCGGGCTGAAATCAGAGGCCCAGGGATCCCATTGTGGCGCAGCCGAAACGAATCCAACTAGTATCCATAAGGATGAGGGTTCAATCCCTTGGCTTCGCTCAGTGGGTTGGAGATCCGGCGTTGCCGTGAGCTGTGGTATAGGTCACAGACGCACCTAGGATCCTGCGTTGCTGTGGCTGCGGTATAGGCTGGCACGCTGTAGCTCCAATTCGACCCCTAGCCTGGGAACTTCAATATGCCGTGGGTTTGCCATCCCCCACCCCACCCCCCAAAAAAAGAAATCAGAGGCTCAGTATTGAACCCTGACCTGGTGTCTGTTATGGACTGTATTGTGTTCCCTGAAAATTCATATGCTGAAGCCCTAACCCTAGTACCTCAGAATGTGGCAGTATCTGGAGATAAGGCCTTTAAAGAGGTGGTTCAGTTAAAATGGGACATCAGGCTGGGCCCTAGTCCAGTCTGACTTGTACCCTCATAAGAAGAAGAGGAGATTAGGATGCACAGAGACCCCAGGGACGGTGTGCATAGAGTGAAGACCCTGCGAGGACACGGGGTGGCGGGGGGGAGGTGGCCAACTGCAGGACAAGGACAGAGGCCTCTGGACAAACCAAACCTCCAACACCTCGATTTTGGCCTTGGGGCCTCCAGAGCTGTGAGGAAATAAACTTCAATTATTTAAGCCACCCAGTGTCCTCGTAGGGTCTTGGGCATTTTCTTACAGCAGTCCTGGAAAACTAATACAGTGCCCTAACAACAGGCTGCCTTTGACAAGTTTCCTGAAGTGTCTGAGCTGAGGTTTTCTTATCTGTTAAATGGGGTTAATAATACCACACAAGGCTGTGGAGTCTTAACATAAAAGTGCCTACCAAAAAACAGTCGTGCCATCCCCAGCCCCTCAGAGGACCTGCCCTGCTCTCTGTGGGCCTCAAATCTGAGGGGCAGTAGGGTTTCTGAGCCCCTGCTCGGCACCCCATTGGATTCATTGCCTCACAGCTCAGCGGTCTCCTCTGAACTCTCCTCTGGATAAAGGCCAGGAGTTAAGAAAATAAAGTGGCTCCTCTTCCTAGTGGGTTCAGCATTTCTGTTTCTTTGTATGCAATCCTGGTTATTTGATGCTTGCCCGGCAGAGGGCTGACACGTGAACCCAAAGCTGACACAGAGCTCTTTGTCACGGAGAGGAGACCGCAGGTACTCGCCTTTCCCACATCCCTCTATCGCCTCTGGGGATCCGGGGAGGTTTGGCTCTGGCTGGAGTCCATGTGATGGACCTGGACCAAACCTTTCATTCTCACTTCCTCGTGATGACCAGAAGGTGGCGCCTGTATCTCATACTTATATGCAGACTAGCTTCAGGCTTGGTGCTGGCCAAGTGGCTTTGGTGTAGACCACTCTGGGTCCCAGCTCTCTGTCGCCAAGGGAGCGTTGTATTTGTGACCCTTCACTCACAGGTCACAGCATTTTGTTCCCTAAGCAGCAAGATGTGACCACTTTAGGAAAGTTTCTTGCCCCCACCCCCAATCTCTCTACCATTTATGATTCCTTTTCTGGTGCTCAAGACTTACACAGTACGTCTTACATCCCAGGCCCTCTTCTGAGCACTTTACACATATTACTTTATGTAACTCCCCCCACATCTATATGAAATATTATTATTATATAACCCCACTTTACAAGGGTAGAGACTGAGGCACAGAGAAAGTGAATAAACTGTGGTTAAATCAGGAGCATTATGAAGTCTTTAGGAGTCCCTGTTAAAAATGGAAGTACCCCTGTGACAACGGCCTGTTAAGTCATAATCGGCTCTGAGTATAAAAAATGCAAATCGAGTTATGATTTGTAGATTGTAGAATCTGTTGAGCGAGGGAAGAGGCGTGGGACTGATGGGAGTTGTCATGATAAGAGAAGAAAGAGAAAGACAAAATGCTACAAGGTTTTGACCACGTTGTCCAGGAAAAGAGTGCGATGTCGAGAGGTACACTCAAAGGAGGGAGGGCAGCTTCGGAGGAACAAGGAGAGGAGAGGATGACAACCAAAGGCAGTGTTACGAAAGAAGAGAAAGTTGCGTAATGGAACAACTTCTTTGGGAACTATCTGGAAGTTTCTTATAAAACCAAATGTAAAACTAACATATAATAAAACAATTTCACTCTTTCATGTTTACCCAAAGTCAATGTCTGCCAAAAAGACTTGTATGAGAATGATGATAACAGCTTTATTCATAATATCCAAAACCCGGAAACAGCCCTTTTATCCTTCAATAGGAAAATGGATAAATTATAGTAGATTCAGACAATGGATTGCTATCCAGTGACTGAAAAAAAAAAAAGCAAATTGGTGATGCATGCCACAACATGGATGAATTTGCAAACCATAATGCTGAAAGAGCCTCATAAAGAACACATGAACACCTTGTATGGCCTATGTGTAGTTCTAGAAAAGGTAAATTCAATCTGTGGTTTAAAAAAAAAAAGCAGTAAAATTATTGCCTCTGGGAGGATGGGGCAGGGACTGATGGGGAAGATGGATGTGGGAATTTTCTGAGGGACCAGTAATGTTTTATACCCTGAGATGAGTACGAGTTATATATATATACATGTATATATGTATATATGTATATATATATATATATATATATATATATATATGTATGTATATATATATACACACAGACATTTGTCAAAGCTCAACTGGTGTACACTTAAGATTTGTGCATTTTGTTGGGTGTAAACTTTATGTCAAAAGAAAAGCAAATTAAAGCACATACTGAACCCTGATGATCTTCATACTGAGCTATTTGAGGGTAACGTGTATAGGTGTTTGCAGTTAGAATATGTCAAAAATATAAGATGGATTGATGGACAAATATGAGGTAAGCAAGCATAGTGAGATGTTAGTGGTAGAATCTAGATGGTGGATATACTTACGGTACATTTCTTTTAGTGTTTGCAATATGTTTCAAAATTTTCATGATAAAAAAAAATTCATGGTAAAAAAAAAAAATTAAAGAACCCACCAATAATTAGGCTCTTCATCTTAGTTCTTCAAGGTCCTGTTGACATGGCATTTTCTTGTGACTGAGGCAAAGAATTTCCTTTTCTAGCACAGAAACCCTGGAAGTACAATTTTCTAGTGGAACAGACATCACTCTATACCTGAAAGAAATTTAAGCTAAAATGGACCGATTTAGCAGAAACTGACAGAACACTGTAAATCAACTATACTTTAATTTAAAAATTACGAAAAGAAAATAAAAAGGAAAAAATAAAACAGGCAAATTTGGGAGGCAAGGGGTTCATGCCTCTTTTGACACACTTTTGTTACATTAACAGAAATGTTTTTTCCTTCGCATTTCTGGAAGAGTCCTTCTAAGCGCTTCTCTGTTTTCTCTCCCCCAACACCCTTCTTTGTAGGAATCTTCCTGCCATCCTGGACTGGGTGAAAACTCAGAAGCCTGGAGCCATGGGTGTCAACATTATCACGTCTGACTTCGTGGACCTGGTGGACTTTGCCACGACTGTCATTGAATTGAATGACCTCCTACAGGAGGATAGAGCTCTGGCTAAATGCTGATTCAATTTTTTATTTAACTTAATATTGAGTTTGTTGATCCAGGTTAGGGTTCTGAAGGGTTTCCTGTAAAGGTGGCCCCTAGGCAGTGATGCTCAAGTGATTAAGAGGAGGGGACATTTTTTTTTTCCTTCCTCACAGGGCCCTTTGGATAAAATCACAGAGCTTTTAATTGCATTTTTCCCAAATGAGACTTTTTAAAAACTCAAGTCCAAGGGAAGAAAGCGTGTTTCATGGGATCAAGGTCAGGCTCTCCCCAAATGAGAGCCTGACCTGATTACATGTGATGTTGAATGTAATTTGGAAATGGTGTCTCCAAGTTCCACTGGGCTATTGAGTGTCCTGTTGCCGTCCACGATGCTGTACTCGAGCCAGAGAGAGGGCTGAAGCTGGAGGACATTGCTGCTCAAAAGGATGGCTTATGGCAGGTGTGGACTGCCCTGGGCCATGGTTCTGTCACCAGCCTAGGGCTCTGAGGGGGAGAAAGGTCAAGCATCAGTTTTCTCTAGGCGTGTTGAATGTCAGCACTTCTTCCCTGAGAGTAAGAATTACTTATCATCAAGGTATTCACTCTTTAGATAAACAGTGCATACTGTCCTTGGTATCAGGAAAGTGTTTCTTGGTTTTAAAACACTGATTCGGGAGTTCCCGTCGTGGCGCAGTGGTTAACGAATCCGACTAGGAACCATGAGGTTG
>PVHT021183694.1:3211710-3286159 GCA_004024745.2 Catagonus wagneri | reverse complement strand
CAAAAAAAAACACTGATTCCTCTCCCTTTTGGCCCCTTCTTAAAAGTGAAAGGAGCAGTGATGGGACATCTTTTTCAGCCTGGGGCCCAACCAGAGATAGACACGCACGTCTGTTGCATGACCGATTTCTTTAATTCTGTAGTTTTCCCCCAGATGGCTGCCAGGCAAGCACCTGCATCGCTCTGGCAAAGTCCTCTGTGAGTGGGACTTTGAAGCCAGATCTTGGAATGACATTTTGTTGTTGCTGCCTAGGACTCAGGTCTGCCCCGTGGGACCCAACGCTAATGGAAGGAACCTTGTCCGTGACACCGTGGAGGCAGACACAGGACGTGTGCAAAAGTGCAATGGATTTAAGGAGGAGGCTCAAGTGGGTTTGGAGCTGTTCTGTAACTCCTTGAAAACAAGACTACCTCGGGGACACTGAGGATGACAGTGTGTCATCAAGAGAGACATACCCAGTGTTGGAACATTTCCAGTTCGTGTCTTGATTGTTCTAAGTTTCTGCAGGTTGTTTTGAGCCGACTAATCACCACTGCAGGAGGGCTTGGAAACCCAAGCGGGGATTTTTTTGTTATTCTTATTGATAAGAGGTGCTGATCCATAAAAAGCCCTCTTGTGTTCTGTTTCATTTATTTATTTATTCATTTATTTATTTTATAGATTAAGTATCTTCAGTGCTTCTTACCTCAAGAGCACTCGCAAAGGAGCTTCCTGAACTTTTCTCACACAGGCCAGATGCTGACAGGGTCCTGCCCCCCTCAACAGGACCACGCATCTCAGAACCGTGAGTGACCTCTGACCCTGCCGCTGTGGACGACCCGGCTCCCTCAGGGTGGTGGGGGCCAGCATTCACATATGGGTGTGGTCTGGGCCCGTGAAGCCACCACCAAGCCACCGCGCTGGAACAGAAAACAACGAGATGGGTCATGAAGAGCTCTCATTTCTTGAGGGAAACCTGTCAGAAGAGGGATGAAAAAGAAGGAGCCAGAAAGAAAACTGGGCACGGGCGTGCGTGCACTCCTCAAAACTCTCTGAGAAGCTCTCAGGGGGTGTTAGCTTCTGCATCCTTAAGGTGGAAGGAGAACATGGAATCCCAGCCGGATGTGCATTTAGACAGATGGTCGACCCACCTCCCAGCAGCTTTCTACTCCCATTCTCCAGTGCTCATGGCTGGGCCTTGCATGTTGCCTGCAGTGAGGGGTGTCTTGTGTGAGCTGCTCAGAGCACATGCACACACCCAGGGCTAAGTCTTCCAGCCTTTACTTCGCTTCAAGTAATTTAAGCCCTGACCTTTAGCTTCCACAGTTTGAAGAGGTCACAACACAAATGTCTCTGGGGAATTCTGATTTAATTTTTCCTTTCCTGGCAATTGACTCCCTCTCCAGAGAGGTTGCTGGGGCTTTATTTTCAAATTTTTAGGGCCTTCTCTAGAAAGAGAGAAAGCCAGTGCCCTCACTTTCTCAATTTTTCCTTCAATTCTGATATTAAATTCCCGTGACAAGCTCTGAAATTCCCTGACCTACCCTCAGGGTTTCATTTTTTGTTGTCTTGTTTAATTTTGGTCTTGATTTGAATACTTGATCAATTGCTAGGGACTAGATCATTCCCCCCCCCCTTTAATCCTTTGTTACTTGGCAAAGAGATAAGGAGGCAAGAGGAGAGCTCTTCTGCTCTGTTTTATTTGAGCCTCAGCTTTGTCCAGGTGTTTGGTGCTATGAGGCCAGGTGTGTCGACAGGTGTCCACCCAGGATGCCAGTGACACCCAAGGACTGCTGACTGTTTAGTGAAATGTTTACTTGATTTTCTCCCTTATTTTTAAAATATCTAGCTGCACTTCACTTGGGCTGTAACATTTAGGTGCACCTCAGCGTTTGCATGACTAAGAAGCACAGAAAAACGGTACCAAGGTTGCATGTGTGGCATCTTGCACTACGTGGAGTCTGCAAACACTCACTCCTTTGTGCGGCTTTGGGTCACCAGCCTTGCTGGCATGTTGAAATTCTGTGCAGGAGCTCTGGGAGATAGGGGGAGGATTATTTACAGTTTATTCTTGATAAATACCCTTGCATTGGCAGGATCCTCTGCCCCAGGACCATGCTGCTTAACACATTGTAAAGGATGTGTGTCTTCTGCTCCTCAACTTCAGGCCAAGCAGGAGATGCAGTGATGGGACAGAGGGAAAAGAGACTTTAGGTCTGTGACTCATTCTGCAACTGCCAACAATAAAAAAAATGGCAACCCAATCACATAACTTACGGTCACAAGTTCTGGGGAAGTTTCAGATCAAATATGGCTGTCATATTTGCTCAGAATTAAGTTCAAGATCAACTAAAAAGCTACTTGATTGAGCCAAAGAGGAGTTTAGTTTCACAGGATTTGGGGCCACATTTATTCTGAAATGTAGACTGAGTTTTTCATGGGTTCCCTGAACCACGTCCCACATGGCCACACTTCCATGGTTTTGTGGCAAGGAGACAGTCACAGGTTACAATTAGAGCAGAGCAGTGTTTAAAGGCTTGAACTTTGAGCCTTTTAGAGGTATCCCTGTGGTTTCATGGGTACAGAAGATATTCTTAATTTTGGAGAGAGAGGTCAAGATGGAATTGATGGAAGGGAAGGAGAAATGGTTGAGGATGAAATTTTAAATTAATGGCAGATCTAAGAGGGTTATGCCAAAAATATTATATATTTGCTGTGTCAGACACCATAGCAATTAAGCTTAATTATTTTCCTTAGGGCTGAGTCCAGACCCCTGAATTCTTAAGAGCAGTTAAGCCACAGCCCCAACCCAGGATTTTACATAAACTCAAAGGAAAGCACAAGATCTGAGCCCAGGTAATGCTCACTCTAAAGAATCCTACTTCTAACATGACTTTATATTTGCATCAGAAAGTTTACCTTTCTGTTCGAGAAGACAATGGAGTGGAGCATTCTGGGATTAAATACTGTTTAGTGGTGTGTGAGGATTTTCTACTTTCATTTTTTTCTAAATCTTACCATAAGAAAGTGCTGCCCACAGAGACGCAATTACATACAACCCAGGTTGGAAGCTTAGTGCTAAACTAAGGTGGAGAAGCAGAAGAGACTGCCTGAGATTAAACTGCATCTTTTCCTAGGAGGCAAAAGCACTACACAAACTCAGGCTGTCTTGCAGAGCTAGTAATGGTAATGTTCTTCATTGGCTGATTGTGGATTTTTATGGCAGGTTCTGGGAAACATCACAGGGTAAGGGCTAATGATCTAGGCACAGCCATGAGGCTACCCTCCCTTTGCAGAGCAAAGCAGTGATCCCATGCTAAATCTGCCTTGGTTTGTTCATTTGGAATAAAGATGATGTCTGCTGTTCTGCAAATCAGAGTTGAATAGCTCCACCAAAATAGCAGGTCCCTAATAATTAGGCTAAATGCCTATGCTCAGAGGGTATACAGTTGTGGTAACCTTCCTCATGTGGTATGTGTAGAGAAATGCTCCTTGGGCTCATTTCTCAAGAGACTGGCTTAGGATGACAGACCTGGTCCATTAGTGGCACCTGTTGTGACTTATCAAATGAGATGAACAGGGCTGAAAGAAATATCTGAGCTCATGAGGTGAGCTTTCCCCTCTGCATGCTGAGTAATGTTATGCCAAAAGGAAGTGAATAGAAATTGCTAGCATAAAATGTCCAAACTGACAGGAAGTTGATTTTGCAGATGACGTGGCTGACGCCCTAAGTCCCACTAACTTCCACGTGCATCTCAGACCTCTGCCTCAGACCGCTTCCTCGTTTTTGTCGCCAGAGCTTGGTCACGCACAGGTGTTGCCTTGGGACACACAGGAGTGAACTGATTGGGTGATAAGCGGTTTAGCTGGAAACTTTACCCTTCATTCCAAATGATATTGAACGGCTCTTTACCGCTTCGAGATCCACTATCTCCTTATCCCTGGCTTCTAGCTTCCTGCTAGAAATTGTGATACTGATAGCACTGTTATCATTGAATTGGCCCTTAACCAGAAGAATGCAGAACAAAATGCTATTGATTTTGTCTTAGACCCTATACAAGTATTCTAAGACAACTCTTCTTATCCTGCAGTGGATAGAGCATTCTAGCCTTTTCTCCAACAAAACTTGTTCTTAGGGCTTTTCAAACTAGTTTCTAAGCCACATAGTTTGGATAAAATATTCTCCTTTTCTTCACCGGGAATTCTATCCCACGGAGTCCCCCCATCAATTTTCTGGAGGCATTTTCCATCTCTTTCCCTCTCATCTCCTTCATGGAATATTCCTCCTCTTCCTCTTGCCTCCTGGCCATCCTCATTAATCAGCTGAATACTGTTAATCACAGGATGCTGGTAAAACTTAATAATGAAAAGCACATACATTCAATGATGTGCAAACGCACTCATCACAGTGGGTTTTGCACCTTCCTCTCCTCAGATGCATTATTCTGCACCCCTGCTCCCTCCCCAGCGCTAGAACTTTATCTGCTTGGAGCCCAGAAATGGGGGCCAGTACTTCATCCAAATAGTTGGGGCTTGCTCACAAGCTTGAGCCCAACGAGAAGCACAGCACTTTGAAAAGTCAAATAGGCCTTCCATAGCTTTGTATATTTGCAGTTTTACATTTGTTATTAGTTTATAGCACTAATAACATATCAGTCATAAATAGGTAGTATCAATATGATAAATCTTAGAACATATTCTAGAGAAGCAGTACCTTGCTGCTGTTATGCTTACTAGTTTCCACCCTATTAGGTATTACATACAGACCGTGTAAGCATTGTTTGTATTGTGTATATGCCAACTGTAATACTTGGCCTCACTGATTAGCAATTAGAAAATACAGAGATTGTCATAGTGAAAATAAGTCCTGGTCAATTCAGATGATGATGTGAATCTGATAAATGCTCTATTAGATATTCTATTTTGTCCTCTATGCTTGTTTTATATGACAATGCATGCTGTTTGCTAAGTTAAGAAAAATAATAAATTATACCAATTTGAAGGTTCGAATGACAGTTTTGCATATATGCTGCTAAACACTCTGATATGTATTTTGTGGCATAATTATCTTGTTAATTATTCATATGCATTTCACGTGGCTTTTTTTCCCCTCAGAAATAATCATTCAAATATATCTCTCTCCTTTTTTCTTGTAACCTGGATTAAACTGCTTAATTCAAGCTAAAACATTGTAAAGCCAGATTACCTCATTTTAACTGTGAAAGAAGTTTAGTAGCTGTGATGACATGATGTCATTTCTTATATTTGATTTGAACTACCTAAACAGGCTTAAACCTAATAATAAACATAGAATTTGACAGGCACTTTCCCTTTGTTTGTGTGCCCCTTGTATTATTGGCCCCCTTCTAATTTTGTTTCAAAAAGCTACAGGCGCAACATCAATAAACTACCTTGTTACAGTATATTGGATAAAGACCCTTCCAGCCTTTTCTAGCACATACTGGAATTAGCTGCACATGCCTTCGAGTCCCAAGTTGAGCCATGAATGAAGCGTACGCACAGTCTTGTCCGCCATCTTTTCCCAAGATTCACCCCAGCACTTCAGCTGTTTCTACCAGTCTTGGCTCGGTCTTCCTGACAGTTAAATTTTCACCTGACCACCACCTTTGAGAGGTCACCGAAAGTCCAGAAATAGAACAATGCAGAAATTATATGTCTGTGCATATGATGGAAAAATAGAAGTGGGCCTACAGTTTGTTTTGGTTTGTTTCTTTGTTTGCTTTTGCTTTTTAGGGCCTCACCCACGACATATGGAAATTCCCAGGCTAGGGTGTCGAATCGGAGCTGCAGCTGCCAGCCCACACCACAGCAACAGCAATGTGGGATCTGAGCCTCGTCTGCAACCTACGCCACAGCTCACAGCAGCACAGGATCCCTGACCCACTGAGCAAAGCCAGGGATCGAACCCACGTCCTCATGGATACTAGTTGAATTCGTTTCCGCTGTACCATGACGGGAAGTCCCTGGGGCTACAGTTTCTGTTGGCAGTGAGGATTTCGATATTTTCCTCATTCCTAATTCTTTGTGATAAAGTTATGAGTCCACTTAGTTTTAGTGAATTTCTCCTTTTGCCCAATTCCCTACAAAAATAATGAGTTGAGGTGAAAGTCCTGTTTATGAATTTAGCAGAGATCAAATTAATTCTAAGTAATTATTCATTTTATAGAGTTGAATGTTAGAATAGGCAATTAGGGATAATTATATCTCTATTCAAGTTGTAGCAATTGAAGAATACGGTCACGGTCTGAATTTTCTCCCTGTGTTTTCAGTTATTGTTTAGTAAATCTACCCTGCGGTCCGCTGGTTGGCTTTCATAAGCACCGTTTCCAGTCATTCCCATTTGGTTTTAATATAAAATGACCTGATGTAGACAAGGCTGGGTCCAACATAAGCGAAGCAGGTTTGCCGAGTGAAACTGCAATGATTCCACTGGCCTGACTCATTTTCTGAACATACACTTGGGTTGAGATATTGCCCCTATGACAATGGAGCTGTTAGATTATGCATGAACTCTTTAATAGCAAATCGCAATTTATCATGTTACAACTGAGTTATAAACATTCTGCTTAACACAGAAACTAGCATAGGCATTTCAGAGATGCACAGACCTGGGTGTCCCTCCCAGCTCACTCACAGCCCTGGCCATGTGATCTCAGGCAAACTAATATCTCTAATGACATAGGATATATAACTACGAAGGGTTATCAGAAATCCAAGTACGAAAATATATGGAGAGCATCTAGCACAGAGCCTGGCACATAGGAAACACTCAAGTGTAACTATTAGACTTAATACGAGGGTGGGGATTCTGCCCCCACCTTCTCCAACAAGCCCCCAGCACAGTCTCTTCTACACAACTGAGTGCTGACCCTTGTGTCTATTCATAAATCATTTAAGGGAACCCAACTAGTAAGAGAGAAAGCAGATCCATTCAGACAGTGAAAGACAGTTGCACGATCACTGGACCAAATATGCATTGCTCAGAGAGCTGGAGTCACACCAGTGCAGAAATTGTATGTCTGTGCATATGAAGAAATATGAAGTGGAAAACGAAGGAATATGAAGGAATTATATGTCTGTGCATATGAAGTGACCTGCAAAATAATGTGACGTGGAAGGTGGCCACATCCTAATAACATTAATATCATGAATCACTTAACCATTCTGCTTAGTTGAGGGGAAAGTCTCAGCTTGGTGATAACAATCTCTCCGACCCTTGTCTATTCAGCAAAACCAAAAAATGTAAGAGTATCTAGCACACACTGAATATCATTTTGTTTGTATGGTATTTATTTTGTGGTTTCCTTCTCTTTGAGAAAGTAACCAGGGTGTTTCAGCACTGATAGACAATTTCCTTTCAAAATAGACTGGCGTTTTTAAAAGAGGTCACTGTGAAGACTTTGGAGAACAGACTTGTGGTTGCCAAAGGGGAGGAGGAGGGAGTCGGATGGACTGTGGTTTGGGGTTAGTAGATGCAAACTGTTATGTTTAGAGTGAGTAGGCAGTGAGATCCTACTGTACAGCACAGGGAACTATATCTAATCTCCTGGGGCAGACCATGATGGAAAATAATAATAATAATAATAATAATAATAATAATAATAGTAAATGTAGGGAGTTCCCGTCGTGGCTCAGTGGTTAACAAATCTGACTAGGAACGATGAGGTTGTGGGTTCGATCCCTGGCCTTGCTCAGTGGGTTAAGGATCCGGCGTTGCTGTGAGCTGTGGTGTCGGTTGCAGACGCGGCTCAGATCCCGCGTTGCTGTGGCTGTGGTGAAGGCCGGCGGCTACAGCTCCTGTTAGACCCCTAGCCTGGGAACCTCCATACGCCACAAGTGTGGCCCTAGATAAGGCAAAAAGCCAAAAAAAAATGTAGAAGAGTTTGCTGTGATGATATTACAGGAACGAGCTAAGTTCATGATCCTTTCCAGGCTGACAAAAAGTGCAGTTGATTGTACCACACTATTGCTGAGAATTGGGTTTGGCTGGGCTCTTTTTTGAGCATCTTTACTAAATAAATAAATATAGAAATTGTTATTTGAGATGAGGAATCACCTCTTTTCTTTTCATAAGGGAACTTTCTTTGCGTTTGTGCAGAAATAGGTGCTCAGACCCTCCCCTCTCCATGTTTGCCGCAGGCAGTTGTTGACTCGAGAGAGGTTCTACAGTCCCTCAGTCCCCTGAACGGCTGTGCCTTAGCATGCCACGCCTAGAGCAATCCCCATTTCTCCAACTTGGAAAGTGATTCCTTTTCTGTGATTTCCTGAGGATGGGATTCCTGCACATCCTGGATTTTCTGTGGTTGTTTTGTTCCCCCCAAAGGAATTCTTCTTGATCAGCAGTAGGTCCTTTGTTTACCGCTCTGCGAATCTGCTCACCAGAACTAAAGGAGTGTTATTATCTTTAAGACTGGAAACCTTTCATTCTCAGAGAGGGTGGAGGGTTGCAAGGGAGGGATGGTGGCCAAAGCTTGTGTGCCTCAAACCTCACCCAGGATGGCCTGGACAAGTGCCAGGGCAACAGAAGTGCTGGTCAGGGTGTTTGCACAGCTGGGCAGTGTTTGGGGATCACATGGGTGGGGAAGGGGGACACAGAAGTGTCAGCCTCTGTCCGGTAGCATCGTGTGATTGAGAGAAGCCTTAGGCCAGCAGATGGCTTTAATCTATGGGGGCTGGTGTCTAAATTAGAATAGGATTGATCCTGTGGGAAAAGGCCCTAAGAAGCAGAGCTCTTGTTGCAAAAGGAGGCCACTGAAATCTTCTTTGTTTAACCTGAGAAGGTCTCTGCTTTTTGAACTAGAGACTTTCCTGCCTTGATTCCCCAGTGGGTGTGTTTTCTCAATCAGGGCCCAGAAAATTTCATTTCTAGGCCATTGTGAAGCATAGGACATTACTTGTAGGTGTAGAACTAATGCTACATATTATGGTAGAGATGGTGGTAGTGGCGGTGGGGTGCTTGGTGATGTGCTTTCATGGTGCCGGAGTGCCCTGAAACAACACACAAAATTTTAGACATATGTGCACTTTTTCCTGGTAGAGGATCCATGCTTTTCCTCAAGGAATCTATGATCCTAAAAAATTATACTCCATCACCTTTCAAGTGCCTGTGAGAATGAAATAGCCTTTAAATGTTGTTAAGCAAGCAAAGATGGCTAATATAAGCTAACACTAGAAAGCCATGGTCCTTCCTATGACCAAAAAAAAAAAAAAAGCTAAATGAAGACTCAAGTGTTTGTTCACCATAGGTGTTCAGGTGTTCTCTTTCAAGATGCAAGATTGGATAGGACAAGGTAAAAAGAAACAGACTAAGCCAAGTCCAAACGATGCTAAGGGATAGTTAGATAGGCCCTAGCAAGAGAGGGTGGGAAAGCCAGAGAAGGAAGGTGCACTGGTGGGTACGAAGGATGGCCAAGCACCAGGCACAGATCTGAGCATCATTTCAGAGGCAGTGGGTACATCCTGCAACCAGGAGAAGCAACCAGGAAAGTGAAGGGGCCAGAAGTCATGTCACATGAGAAAGAGGGAATGCTGGGTTTAGAAAAGATTGAGAAAGTTGACAGGGGTATTTATAATTAAGATATCTAGAATCTTATGACTTTAGGAGCTCCCACTGTGGCTCAGCAGTATCGAACCCAACTAGTATCCATGAGGAAGTGGGTTCAGTCCCTGGCCCCACTCAGTGAGTTAAGGATCCAGCATTGCCATGAGCTGTGGTGTAGGTTCAGGCACGGCTTGGATCCTGTGTTGCAGCGGCTGTGGTGTAGGCCGGCAGTTGCAGCTCTCATTCAACCCCTAGCCTGGGAACTTCCATATGCTGCAAGTGCGGCCCTAAAAAGACAAAAAAAGAAGAAGAAGAAGGAATCTTATCACTTTACATGTGGAAGGGATGGAAGAACATTTGCCCGCATTGCTTTTGTTTTACAGGAGAGATAGCAAAACCAGAGAACTGCCTAGCCTAAGGCAGAGCTGGCGCTAGCATCTGATCTCTGAGTCCCTTTCCATTATTTCCTTTTTTTTTTTTTAGGGCCACACACGTGGCATATAGAGGTTCCCAGGCTAGGGGGTCAAATCAGAGCTGTAGCTGCCAGCCTACACCACAGCCACAGCAACACCGGATCCAAGTCACGTCTATGACCTACACGACAGCTCACGGCAATGCCAGATTTTAACCCACTGAGCAAGGCTAGGGATCGAAGCTGCATCCTCATGGATGCTAGTCAGATTTGTTGACTGTTGAACCACGATGGGAACTCCCCTTTCCATTATTTCCAGTGGCCTCCCTGAGGGCCCAATGTGTAGGAGAGAACTAGAACTCACCAGCTACCATGTCAAGAAGGTAGATCAAGGATTAATAAAAAGCATTCGCACGTGGAAGGGGATGTGAAGTGAGCTAGTGAGTACACTATTGTGTATTTCTGAGAGTATGTATTAGTTTCTTACTGCTGTTATAACAAAGCACCACAAACACTGTGGCTTATCACAACACAAATTTATTACCTTTCGAGCCTGTAGCCAGAAGTCTAAAATGGGCCAGCAGGACCTGTTCCTTCTGGAGGGTCTAGAGGAGAATCCATCCACTTGCCTTTTAGTTTCTAGAAGCTGCCTTCCTCCACCTCCAAAGCAGCAGTGTAGCATCTTCAGTCTCCCTCTGACTGTCCTCACGTCTTTGACTCCAACCTCTTGTGACGACCCTTGTGATACTCTGTTCCCACCTGGATAATCCAGGATAATTTCCCATCTCAAGTTCTCATTTACCAGGAAAGGTGGCAAATTCACAGGCCCTAGGGATTAGGACCTGTACATCCCGGGGCTCTTACTCAGCCTGCCATCAAGTGTATCACCAAAGGTGCATTGACACTGGTACTGGTTTTAGGGCAGGCCTGAGTTCCAGTCCTGGCTTTAGCACCAATTCATTACCAGACCTTTCCCCTTTGAGCCTTGCCCCCTCATCCCCCCCCCCAAAAAAAAGAAAGAAATGTCAAGGTTATTATGAGGATTTGGCTGATATACATAAAAATGCCTAATGCATTGTACCTGCTCAGTAAATAGCAGCCATATTTATTCAAGGAACTTCCAAGTAATTCTCACCAGACAAGACTTCAGTAGAAGATAGTCCATTGTTAAATTCCATAAGATTTTGATATTGACCCCCTCATTCCCTTCCAAGATTGCTACAATAAAAAGGAATGAAATGAAAGGGGTATTCCTCCCAAATATAATGTTCTCGTCTACTTCACAAATCATTTGCAAGCTAATTGCTTTTCTGGATCATCAATAGCTAACAGCCCCTGTTTTTGGTCCCCTGCGGTCCTGCTACCTGACTGTGTCACCCAGATCTCTGGTTGGGTTTGAGCAGGACTAAGAGCCCAACCTGGTGTATAATGATTGGCCAGACCAGGCAGCTGAGACCAGCACCAGCTCCCGCCTTCACATCTGTCAACATATCTGGCTGCAAGCAAGTGGCTGCCCATGACCCCTGACTGCAGGGGCCAGAGAGATCGGGAAAGGAAACAGAGGGAAACAACTCAATTTCAGAGTGGAGAGGTAGTAGAAGCCTGTGTCGATGCTTCCTCCAAACATCCCAGAATCTTCGGCGAGGGTGAGAACAGTGGCTGGCCGCCCCTGCTGAATCAGGAAGGAAGCCGAGGGAAGAATCCAGATTGAGAAGCTGCAGTCAAGGTAAGTGATCTGTCTGGTCCCAGGTCCTTGTCTTTAGATCACCGAGCAAGCACTTGGCCCAACCTTGTAGCCCATGCATCTGCTGAAGGAAGTGTGGTAGATGTGGGTTTGTGTTGGAGAAATCCAGTTACTCGTCCACCAGTGTGTTCTGGAAATCGGGCTGTATTTGTCTTCCACTGTCTCTCTCCTTTGAAAGTTGTTGTCCCTCCACGTATTTCAAAAGGTTGTTTAAAAAATCTTGCATTATAAGAAATCCTATTTGTGATTTATTGAAATGCTTCCATGGCCATGGCTCGGCAAACATGGCTTTGTTCCAGAATTTTGCTCGCATGAATTCTTTTCACTCTCCAGATACACCAGAGAGGACAGTTTGCCTGTAATTCTGAAGAATAGGCTACCCATGTAGAGGGCTGTCAACCTCAAATGACAGGCTCTCCCTCAAAGCGATGTGCGTTTTTTCTGCTTTGGAACCTAGGGAGTTAAAAGTCTTGAAATTTCTGGAGCAGAATCAAGCCTGTTTACCTAAGCTTATCACCCCGGGGGAGCAGGTCAATCATTTACTGACACAAGGCTGTTCCTACATTTGAAGAGAACCATTAAAGCCCTTGCCTGACCGAATATCTCTAAAGAATAGACACAAGGCAACATAGAAGATACCTTTCTCTGAAGCTCTAGCTCCTATTCTCTCCAGAACAGGGTACATTTTCATCCTCCCCAGAGTAGTAAACGCCACAGGGTCCTTCCCTGGTGGATGATAAACAAATGTGAATAAGACACACGCACACACCGGGTATCTGATATCACCTCGGGCATAGGAGCTTGTGGCTTTGAGAAGCTTCCTCTGCTGCTGGAGGTCTCTAGGGAAGAAATAGACTAGTTCTAGGATAAGTTATTAAGTGATGACTGCGATTGTTACATACTCATCAAAAAACGTGGAATTCTCCCCTCTTAGTCTATACACTCCCGAAATAGGTGATTCTTGCTGAACACGATCCACTTTTCTTTAGGTCTACTTATAACTCCTCTAGAAACATTGTCATATTGTCACCACACATGCTTGTCAGTTCTGTGCAATGGTTCCTGATTTTTATAATTATTAGAAGCCTGGGAATAGGGAGGGCCTATTTTTCTGAACTTTCCTTTAGGGAAGGGGCTGAGCCGTGTATTAGACAAGGTCATGTTTGACACTATTTTCGTCAGTCATTTCTGGAATCGCAGTGAGGTTTGTGATGGGAAATTTTAAGTAGTTCCTGCAGTTAACCCAAGGCAGGAGTTGAGGCCGTAAAGAGGGCAACCCAGGCACAAACCCGATGTGTGATTTGAGGTGAATCTGTGGCAAACTCTCGGACACATGGTGAAGAATTATGAGAAACTGATAGATTTCTGTGACAACATTAAGCTCAGTAAAATGTTGAGTGTGTATCTGGCCAGATTCCAGAGAATTTGGGGAGATAACACAAGTGATGGAGATGGTTTTGAAGAGGGAGAGGGCGTCGAAGCATCTCAGTGCTTTGGCCAAATGCACCCACAATCCCGTAGGCTGTCCTGCACTAGGTCTTACCTGTCCTTTCTGTGACACATCTCGCTCGAGGCCAAAACATTGGTGGCCCCTAGAGTGTACCCAGCTTTTCTCACCACCACATGCCTATTGGATATTAGGTGGGGGGAGATTATTCTTGAGATCGACTAGACTAGATTGACATTATTATTATTCCTTTCACCTGCCCAAGTTCACTCAGTCAGATGCTGAGCTAGGATTCTGCTCACCTCTGCCCCATTCCCAACCCCTTGCTTTTTCCAAGGGGTCATGGAATTAAGCACAGGCAGGAGCTTACATTGGATGGCAGGGGCCCCAGAGGAAAACAAGGCTGACTTACAAAGTCAGAGGTTCCTCACTGGCCCTTGCAGGTGTCATGCCCCAGGCCAGTAGGGGACCACTATAACGTTACAAAGGCCAGTGTTTGACTAGACTGGACCTACTGGAGGGGAGATAAAGGGAGGAACAGGTGGGGAGCAAAGCGAAATATTCCCAGTCCTAGAGGTGGCAGTCACTGGGCTCTTCCCAGTCCTGAATATTTCCTACGGAAACTCAAGCAACTCTCAGGCTAGATCTCTGCCCCTTTCTCTTCCAGAGGCTCAGATTCATGAGCCCTAATTCAAGAACAACATCTACACTGTTTCCAGGGAAAGAAATGACACCATCTTAATCTTTCTCTGGAAACTCAAGAATTTAATTACCATCTTATTTCACCTCTCCCGATAGCCCTGCCTCTAAATCCAAGGGATTTGGACAGAAAGAGGCGTGCACTGTTTTTTTGGAGACACATCCTAAAAATTCCATTAGCTGTCTGAAAGAAATTCCAAAGCAGCCACAATTCTTGAGTATTTATAAGATCAAGATAAAAGACTGCCACCATGCAATGTGGTTCGCTAAACATCTCTGAACAAAGAGTTTCTTCTTTTTTACTGACCCACCTCATGCATACCTAAGAGGGTGAAAGCAAAGGCCTTACAAACAAGGATTGCCTAAGGCCACTGAGCACCCTTTTCTCATACAGCTGGCACCGTGTGAACTATACTCACATGCTATCATTTTTGTTAACTAAAACACTAGGGTAAAGAGGAAAAAAGTGAAGCTAAAACATAAGGACAAATAACAGCATTTCACGTTTATCCAGCGCTTCTTAGGATCAGCAATTGAACTATTGCCTTTTCATCTTCATCTTTTTTTTTTTCATTTAATCCCTATAACAAATTTATACTATTTGCTCAAGTCACAGAGCTAGTGAGATGAGGTGATCTTTGAGTTGGAATCTGTCTAACTCCCAAGCCCATGTTCTCTAAACTCAGTTCTGGGAAAAAAATTATTCACCCAGTAATGTCTATACTATTTGTGCTTTAAGTGTCAAAGACTAAGGAGTCCTTTCTAAGTTATTTGCTTGGCTCCTCAGAGGATGTATTTATGATAACCCCCCTCCGCCACCATGGTGTTCTAGATCCTGTACAGGCATAAAATTCAATATCACAGTGGTTTTTCCTCTCCTTCAGGAAAATAACATACACACACACAACAATAATTGCCTACAGGTATTTAGCCCTTTCTGAAGCTATGAAAGAAAATTGTTCTTTCTCCTGGTTCATGAACATTGTTTAGTTTGGTTGATTTTAATGTAACATAAGAACACATTTTTCATTTATCATACCAGGATTTTTTTTGGAAGTTTATTTCTGCAAATTTCTGACTTTGAGAAAGCTAAATATGTCAAAACTTTCCAGGGTGGTTTTATTTAATCTTCATAAGAGCCCTGTAAGAGGAGTTTCATTTTCCAGCGATAGCCTTTGAGATAAGGAACATGAACCTCATTCAAGGTGAGCGCCCTTCTCAATATCACTCAGCCAGCAAGTCCCACAGCGCCTGGGACTCCAAATTCTCTGCTTTTTTTTCTAATACGCAAAACAGTTCTCTGGATTCCTAAGACTTACCAATGGTAGGAATTGGACACTCAAGCTAATTTCAGAAATTAAAAATGCTGAAGATACTACACAGTCTGTTCTCAGGCTACAGAGACCCACTCAGATATTAACTGCTTTTGGCTGGGATGCTATCCGGTCAAGGTGGTAATGTTTTTACTCTAATTAGATTTTCTTTGAGTACTTGAAATGAAGACGCTAACTTAATAAAATCTGCCTTAAAGGTAAAAGGTTTCCAAACCAATGTGCCCATGAGCAAAGTTAGATCTCAAAGAAATTCTTGCTCAGAGAAACCAGCGGGAAGAAACCACTGTCCCCAAATCTGTTCCATGCCTGTGGGACATGAGTGGGGCTTACAGAGCCTTCCTGGAGTCTCTTGATATACATGATTCTTCTCTTGGTTAAAGCTATAACCAGATGGATGCCTCATGGATGAGCAGTTGCCAAATGGTAGGAAACCTAAGGAACTCCTCCTACAGACTGAGAACCCATCATAGGTGGAGTCCCAATGCCTGTAGAAGCCAACTAAAGTTACAGGAAAAATTCTTCTGCCCTGTGAATTCTAAGTTCCTAAATGCCCTGAGGACTCAGAGAGCCCTGCATCAGGGCGGGGACTAAGCATTATGCTATTCCTAATGCTTACTGGGCGCTACTCTGGGTTGGCCACCTCAGTCTCCATCACATGTGGTAGTCCTGTCATCTGTATCCTTGCTTTGGGGTAAAAAAAATGCATCTTCATTCCAACTTATGTCCTCATTTCTGTGACCTCAGAGGCTCTCAGGATCATGGTGCAGGGGTATCCATAAGTTTTGGGCAATGAGAAAACAGAGAGAATGAGACTTCTCTGCCTGCCCCACACCAGCTTGAAAATTATTTCCGTCCTTTCTGCAGTTCCAAGGTCAAGTTTCCCTTGGGAGCAGCTAAGGAACTAAAGGTCACAAAAAAAGCTAGCAATTCACTGTGCCTTGGAGGGTTTCCCAGAAACTAAAATGAAAATGAGATTGTTTTCACATAAGACCTCTGTATTTGGAGGACAGGATTCAAACAGTTTGAATTTGCAGTTTCACTGTGCACTTAGGTAACCTCCCGAAGTCCTGTTTTTTTTAATTTTTGTTTTTTTCCCTAAAGCCAAAACAGTATCAAAAACACTTTCTGAAGAGAACTCTAACTAGGCAGAATTCTTTTTTTGTCATCGATGGACTGACGTTTTCAAGGATTAATTTCTTAAGATAAGCCTTATGTGGTCCGTTTAGCTGGAGCTCTCTTGTGTCTTTCTGCGTAAGGATGGCTGTCATCCTCGGGCCCTGCTTTGTGGTGATCTCATAAGGTTTCACAAGGTAAGCAGCTAAAAATGTGTGGTTAGTACATGAGCAGGTTGCAAGAGAAAAGAAAACTCATAGACTGACCATGGATGTTGCGGCAAATGAGCAAACAGCTGGCTGGCTTCTCCATGACCAAAGGAGAAGAAGCTGGGCCCTCAAGTTCAAACGTAGGCATTCAACAGAATTTAGCTTTACTTCCTAGAGGGCAATCCCAAATACAGACAAGAATGGGTGGCTAGACTTCCCCAACCTGACTGTTCTCCACCAAACTTCATCTCTTTCTGTTTCTCTTTGCAAAATGGAAACGCCCCTAGGAAGAGGTGTCATTATAGAATGTAGTTGTGTTGGTAGCTTGCAGTCCAACCAATAGAACATAAAACATAGCCCAACGTAGGCACGTTGGTCCTGACTCCACCATTGTCCTGCTCCATGACTTGGTGACAATTTTTAAACTTCTTGGTGGTAGCTGTTTCAGTTCTCTACCACCTGCACCACCCCACCCCCACCCCCACCGGTGAAGAACCACAAACGTTTATCAATGGTCATCCTCATTTGTACGTCAGCCACTCACTTTCCCAGAAACAGATTGGATACAATTTTAAAGCAGCGTGAAATAATCTTGAGGGTTTTAAATGTATCAACTGAGCCAAACCACAGTCCCCATATAATCCCCTGTTTGGGTCCCTATTATTTGCATAGTACTCTGAAGCTTACGAGTTCTCAATGAAAATTCATTGGTGATAATCAATTAGTAATTGACTGTATAGTAGGAAGAAAGTGATTTATTTAAAAGAAAAAAGACTTTGGAATTTCCAGGGATGGCTGAAAAGCAAACTAGTATTAGCTGTGGTACGCAGGCAAAGGTGCATGAGGGTGACTTGCCCTTCTGCCACCCAGAAACAGGATTAAAGACTGTATTGGTGCTTGATTTTGCTGCTACCATATAGTAAGCCTGTAAAACTGAGCAAGTTCTTCAGCTCTCTAGGCCTCAACCTCTCTTTTTCAAAAATGGTTTTATCACTTTGAAGTTTTCTTCCAGTTTCAAGTCTGTCTTCTATGAAAAACTGGAAAAGTTAAGATCCAAAATCTCTTTTAACCACAAGGGGCTCCCGTCGTATCTCAGAAGAAACGACTCTGACTAGCATCCATGAGGACTCAGGTTTGATCCCTGGCCTCGCTCAGTGGGTTAAGGATCGGGCGTTGCCGTGAGCTGTGTTGTAGGCAGCAGACTAGGCTCAGATTCAGCACTGCTGTGGCTGTGGCATAGGCCAGCGGCTACAGCTCTAATTCGACCCTTAGCCTGGGAACTTCCATGTGCTGCCGGTGCGGCCCTAAAAAGAAAGAAAAAACACAAAAAAACAAAGGAAACACACTGAATCTGTAGATTGCTTTGGGTAGCATAGTCATTTTCATAACAGTGATTCTTCCAATCCAAGAATACAGTATATCTTTCCATCTGTTTGTGTGGTCTTCAGTTTCTTTCATTAGTGTCTTATAGTTTTCACAGTACAGGTATTTACCTCCTTAGGTAGGTTTAGTCCTAGATGTTTTATTCTTTTTGAAAGGATGATAAATGAGATTGTTTCCTTAATTTCTCTTTCTTATCTTTTATTGTTAGTGTATAGAAATGCATGGATTTCTGTGTATTAATTTTGTATCCTGCTATTCACTGAGTTCATTAATGAATGCTAGTAGTTTTCTGGTAGTCTTTAGTGGAATATGACTCAGCCATAGAAAAGAATGAAATAATGCCATTTGAAACAACATGGGTGGACCTAGAGATTATTATATTAAGTGAAGTAAGCCAGACAGAGAAAGATATATACCATATGATATCACTTACATGTGGAATATTAAAAAACGGTACAAGTGAACTTATATGCAAAACAGAAATAGATTCACAGACATAGGAAGCAAACTTACGGTTACCGAAAGGGAAAGGGGGAAAGGAATAAATTAGGAGTTTGGAATTAACATATACACTCTACTATATATAAAATAGATAACCAAAATGGTTTTAGCATAGGGAATGATACTGAATATTTTATAATAACCTATAAGGGAAAAAAAAATCTGAACCACTTTGCTGTACACCTGAAACTAACACAACATTGTATATCAACTCTACTTCAATTTAAAGAAAAAGTCAACACAAAAATGGTTTTTATCTTTCTGGATCCATCATCCCTATCTCTTAGGTAAACGAAGAGAGGGGAGAATTAAAAACTGCAAAATAGGTCTCAGGGATGTAACCAGAGATATTGTTACAAATTGGAGAAACTGGCGAAGGACCCCACTCAGTTGGGAAAATGCAGGGACCCACATCAGAATTCTCTGTCTAGCTGCAGCCCTGGCACTGACACTCAGCTTTACCTCACCTCTCTGCCATGCATTTGGGCTCCATTGAGCAGGCAGTCATGACTGTTCTCCTCCCTCTATAAATAGAGGTCATGAGAGGTGACATGACCTGCTAAGGTTACAGAAACAGGGCAGTGAGTCAGATGGAACCATGTGTGTTTGGGGCAAGGGGATGCCATTATAAGCAAAAGGCAAAAGAATCAGGGACAGATCTGCACCTCATCTGAAGGTCACAGAACAATGTTTAAGGGCTGTGAAAGAGCTTTAAGTTGGCTTTGGATCCCGAGAGCATCTCTGACCTCCTGCCCTTCCCTAAGCCACCTTGGCTGCCCTGCCCAGGGTTACTCACCCAGGTTGTGGCCAACTGGGTGCCTGCGTTCATGTCGCTTCTTGTAAGCTTCATGAAAGGCTATTTGTAATAAAGAGGAGGAACAAGGAGGAAGAAGACAGCATCAAAGATCTTCCCTGAGGCCCCGAACTGAAAGGGCAGTTTTCTTTGGAGAGACTCTGATTTCCCTCTTACATTCTGCAGAAATGAATGCTCATCAAGATGACTGACAGAATTATGATGTTCCAGTCCAAGCACTGATATTTTTTATTTTTAACCTGGGGTTATTCTTCTCTCCTCTTCTCTACTTTACCCATTAAAAAAGAAAGAATAATGCTTGCTCACTGTGACATTGTGTGAGAGAAAGCCGCCCAGGGCAGTACTATTCTAAGGAAACTGTTAATTGCACCAAACCCCAAGGCATGATGGGAAGTTCTCAGAAAGAAAGTGGCATCCTGGGTTACACTGGTTCACTTTATCACCGCAGACCATGCTCAGGGATCTGCAAGGCCTTGAAGAGCCACTCTCAGAAGTAACAGCAAAGAACTTCTGGTCCAACAGGAAAAGAACTCTAAGAAAGTGGGCATCAATGGTCTGATGTCTCAGTAGCAGTCAGAGATTGCATCACCTTCCTGCCCATTTTTGTTCATTTTTAAAGATGAGCAAGAGAAAAACAACATTATTATCATGAAAGAATATCTGACGATTTTCAGGTAATGAAAGAATATCTTGAATTCAGGCGGAGTAGACCAGTTTCCTGGCAGTATCCCCAAGTGACTTTCCATTGTACTCAACAAAAATCTTACTGAGTTTTCACACTTTTCAGTTTTGACTCTATGTCTAATTGACTTCTTCCTGGGGAGAGGGGTGGGCAAGACAATAAATAATGCTTAGTTTATGGTCTATGTACTGGCTATACTTAGTTTTAAGAAGCCATAAACCAACCACCCACCAAAAGTCACCCTCGAGTTGCCCACCGTATACATTCAGCTAAGGCTAGGAAGAGGATAGGCTTAGGATTCAACCATGAATTCTCAATGAATTTCCATCAAATTAAAAAAAAAAAAAGGTAGACAAGATGCTGAAATATGGGACAATTCTTATATTCTCTGGTTCTCATGAGCAAGTAACCATGCACCATTTGGCACCATCACAGCTTTTGCTACAGGGTCAGTGAGCACCCCATCACTTCTTGAGTTCAACTGAATTCCTAATATGGACTGGATTCTCTCTCCCTGCCAGTTTTCTAGCAGGAAGAAAAGGGTTTCAGAGCATGAGGCAACATGGAGCTCTGTTTTCCTACTTTCAAAAAGCCATCTGGCCACATATACATCTATGTCTAGTCTTCACTCAGCCCACGGGTATTGCATCTGTGCCTGAGAGTCTGCTAGACGGTGAATGTAAGGAAGGCATCACCAGCAGAGGCTTTCCAGAAGATGCACAGACTTTCCCCATAATCCTGTTTTTTACTGCCCACTGGCTGGAAGGAAAGAGGCCGCATTCAGGGGAGAATTTCATACCATAAATCTTCAGGCATTTGGGGGCACTGAGTGTTTTGCTGTAACTGCAGTGGAACAAAAAATAATTTACAACCAGTATGTGTATCTGTGTGGGTGTATCTGTGTGTGTACCATGTATGGAAAAGAATCTTAAGATGAGAAAGGCACTGGATCAATTTTGTGAAAAGAAAAATCTTTCGTCTGGACTATTTCCGGATGTGGGTTATACACAATTTAGATACTTGCTTAATTTCTGGAGTGAATTAGCAAATGTCTCCTCAAACCGTGGGCCTTAAAGACTTCTCTTGATAGCCTTTCTCTAAAATTGCTACAACACATTTTGATCATTTTTAGAAAAGACCAACTCTAAGAACCTTTGGCATGTAGAAAATTCTTTTGAGATGTCTAAGTGAATCTCAGGGTCAGCTAATTATACTGAACTTCAGATGTCTTCAAGTAACTCTCAGCATGCTAAATTTTATATCCCATTAACCGTCTTATTTTAGGTGATCTTCTAAGTAAAGTTAACCAATGAAATTTGAGTAAGAGCGATTGATACAGTGGCCCGAGTATTATTTGGTTACACGAGTGCTTAGCGCATTCTCCAGATGTATTATTTTCCTTCAACAGACACACATTCTATGCCTTAATCTTTCACTCTTCCCCTAAGGGGATAATTGAGGGTCACCATTCTACCTCTTTAAACCACTATCTGATATCCCTCCAACTGGAATACTCCTATTTTCACATGCTTTTGTCTCAGAAGCCATGAATTCCCACTTGCCCCCAGCCAAGGTCACAGCAGCATGTTGGAATTAAGTATTTTCCATTGTTCTAACATGGAAAGACATTTATGGAATGCCTAATGTACTCCCGACACTGTGCTAAGTGTTACAGATACAGTGATGATGAGCTCACCGTTCTGCCCAGAGGAAGACTAGCATTGCATAGAGCAGATGAACTAGTAAAAGAGCACCCTGGTGTGAAACTGTAAGGACAACGATACCTTAACACAGTGCAGAAAAGTCCCAGATGGATGCACAGGAAGACTCTCAGAGGAGTTGAGGGCCAGGTGGTGTTTTAAAGAAATTGCCTCCTTCCTCTCTAAGAATTCAGATTTTGCAGAGTATGCAGCTTCCTTTCAGCCATTTGTCTGAATACAGGAGGAGAAAGTACAGGGGTGGAGACAGTTGTGGTAGGCATGGCTGAGGAAGTTTTGATTGCCTGGAAAAAGGAGGGAAGAGAGTCGAGAGGGAGTCTTCTAATCAAAAGGTCAGACCTAGAACTTTACCCTGAATCAGAGCCTGTACCTAATTAGCAGTCCTTGAACCTGGAGCGTTAATTTAGAATATTTCTGTGTGATCCTTTTGCCAAAACTCAGATTCCGTTCATCAGTGCCAAATAGAAACACGGGTACAAAGTTTTGGGTGAAGTAGAAAAGAATAGCTTTATTGCTTTGCCAGGCAAAGGGGGACACAGTGGGCTAGTGTCTTCCAAACTGTGCCCCAGCCTGGAGCGGGTAGTGAGGAGTCATAGTGTTCAAGAAGCAGGGTGTGAGATGCTGGTGGACCTTCATCTGATGGGTTGGTGGTGAGGGAACTGGGAGTCAACATCATCAACCTTCTGGTTCCAACCAGTCTGGGGTCTTTGTGCTTGTGGGCAGTGTACTGTTAACTTCTCCCACCTGGTGGGGGTTTCAGTTTCTGCAAAACAACTCAAAGGACATGGCTCGGAATATTATGTATAGCCCTTGAAGAAGAACTAAAAGCCCTTGACTTTGTTTAATGGCTTAAGAATTATTATTTCATTCGGCCTGTTTTCCTTTCTTTCTTCATTTTCTCACTTCTCTGATTAAGTTTATTCTTTGACTAAACTTTTTCTACAGACAAAAGGCAGGTGAAGGACACGGGTAAGGGTCTACTCTGGGAAGGCCCCATAGGTCTTGCTCAGTTATAGTCCAGGCCCCACATGCTCTCCCAAACCCTGGGGATTTGTGTCTAGTGCACAGTGCTATAAATCCGAGCTCTAGGAGTTCTCATCGTGGCTCAGCAGTAACAAACCTGACTAGTACCCATGAGGGAGCAGGTTCGATCCCTGGCCATACTCAGTGGGTTAAGGATCCAACATTGCCTTGAGTTGCACTGTAGGTCACAGATGTGGCTCGGATCTTGTGTTGCTGTGGCTGTGGTGTAGGCTGGCAGTTACAACTCCTGTTCGACCTCTAGCCTGGGAACTTTCATATGCTGCAGGTGTGGCCCTAAAAAGAAAAAAAAAAATCTGATCACTCACTACTCAGTTAAAATTTGAATTTCATTTATCCTGGGAGCGACTTTAAGCAGAAGTGAAGAACAAAGAACCAAACACTATAGAAACAGCAGTGAGGATTCTGATGTCTACAGTGGGCACCATTTAGGAAGCTTACTGTTAAGGAATAGGGACAGCCCACCTCACACCCATCCCAACCACCTCCATTAACATCCAAATCCAACTGACTTTAATACCACACATTTTAAGCAGGATACAAGCTGGAAGAGCAAGTTTAGTAGCTTTCACCCTAGCCTGATTAGAAATCCTTCTTAAGTTGACTTAGGTAAATATTTGGTATGGAAGTGAAAACTTTTTCACCATCTTAAACAGTTCGCCTGTTTCCTGAAGTTGGGTCAAGAGATGTTGAGCTGTCAGATTCTTTTAGGAACTCAGATTATAAATCAAACTACTAATGGACTAACTTTCAAGTTGGTTTCATTCTTTTATCCATTGAAATAAAGAATATAAGTAGGAGTTCCCGTCGTGACTCAGTGGTTAACGAATCCAACTAGGAGCCATGAGGTTGCAGGTTTGATCCCTGGCCTCGCTCAGTGGGTTAAGGATCCGGCATTTCCGTGAGTTGTAGTGCAGGTCACAGACACGACTCGGATCTCATGTTGGTATGGCTATGGTGTGGGCCAGCAGCTGTAGCTCCAATTCTGCCCCTAGCCTGGGAATCTCCATATGCTGTGGGTGCGGCCCTCAAAAGACAATAAAATAGGAGTTCCCGTCGTGGCTCAGCGGTTAACGAATCCGACTAGGAACCATGAGGTTGCGGGTTCGATCCCTGGCCTCGCTCAGTGGGTTAAGGATCCGGCGTTGCTGTGAGCTGTGGTGTAGGTCACAGACATGGCTCAGATCCCACGTTGCTGTGGCTGTGGCGAAGGCCGGCGGCTACAGCTCCTGTTAGACCCCTAGCCTGGGAACCTCCACATGCCGCGGGTGCGGCCCTAAAAATGACCAAAAAAAAAAAAAAGACAAAAAAAGACAATAAAATAAAATAAATAAAATAAACTGGTAATTCACAAGAGAAAAAAGGTTAGCCACCTATAATTATATGAAGAGCCATCTAGTCACATTAACAAAGAATTAAAAGCAAATTTAAACAGTGAGATAACATTTTCTTTTTATAAGACTATCAAGAATTGGTTAATCTCAGGTATCAGAGATCGTGGGGAATAGGCACACTCACACACTGTGATCGTGGAAGTGAACTGATACAACCTCTTTTTTAAGGGCAGCTTGTCAAACTATATAACATTTTTTTTTTTTTTTAGGACTGCATCCACGGCATAGGGAGTTTCCTAGGCTAGGGGTCGAATCAGAGTTGTAGCCACTGGCCTACACCACAGTCACAGCAATACAGGATCCAAGCCAAAGCTGCAACCTGCACCACAGCTCAGGGCAAAACCAGATCCTTAATCCTCTGAGAGAGGCTGGAGATTGAACCCGCAACCTCATGGTTACTGGTTGGATTCATTTCCCCTGTGCCACAAAGGGAACTCCTATAACAATTTATAATGTGGGTAACTTTTGACTTGGCAAGTCCATTTGCAGGACTTATTTTTAGACAATAATAGAAAAGTACATTAAAATGCATAGATATTGCATAGATACTTACATAAGATTTGTTTATAGTAGCAAATTTTAAAAACAGCCTAAGTTTATCAGAGAGGTTTGGATAAACATACACACACACACACACTCACACACAGACACACACACACACACACACTCATACACGAGGATGCTGTACAGCCATTTAAAATGATGAGAGCCATCCAGCAGTAGTGGATCTGAGTATGAAAGTAAAATTCTTAGAATGTCACCTGACACACAATAAGGACAGAATTGTCATCAGTAGCCAAGCCTCTTGATCTTCCGAGTCTTATTGAAATAAACATATTTTTTAAAAAAGAATAAACTTATTGCAGGAAAGACACAATGAAAAAAGAACAGTCTGAATAAGAAAATTCCCTTAATGATTATAATTATTATCATTATTAAAAATCAATAAACACACTTGGAGGTGTGTTTACACTGGTGGTCTAGCAGGTTAAGGATCTGGCATTGTTACTGCTGTGATGCAGGTTCAATCTATGGCCTGAGAACTTCCACAAACTATGAGGTCAGCCGAAAAAAAAAAAAAAAAATCAATAGATGTACTAGAAAATACTGTTAGAATAAGAAGCTTCTCAAAATTTAGAGGAAAATGGGTAGAGATGTAATAAAAAGGTAATTAAATTTAATGATAAAATTAGAATAGTCAGCATATACTGAGAGCACTTGATCATGTGCTAGGAACTGGTTTACATCCATTACATTCATTATTTCAATCAGTCTTCCCAGCAAAATCTATGAAGTTCCTCTTGACAGTGGAGAGATTAAAGCTTTAAGAAATTAGCCCCTGGGAGTTCCCGTCGTGTCACAGTGGTTAACGAATCCGACTAGGAGCCATGAGGTTGCCGGTTCGATACCTGCCCTTGCTCAGTGGGTTAACGATCCGGCGTTACCGTGAGCTGTGGTGTAGGTTGCAGACACGGCTCGGATCCTGCGTTGCTGTGGCTGTGGCGCAGGCCAGTGGCCACAGCTCCGATTAGACCCCTAGCCCTGGGAACCTCCACATGCCGCGGGTGCGGCCATAAAAAAATGACAAAAGGCAAAAAAAAAAAAAAAAGAAATTAGCCCCTGGCCACATGGCTAGTGTATGGTGGGTTTAAGGTATGCACTCAGCCACTGTGGCTCTGGGCCGGATTGTCTCTGTCACCTTGGCATCTCTGCTAAGGACTTCTCTGCATGGCAAATAAGCAAAAACTGCATTTCCAGAGTGCCCTCCTGTGTGGTTTCAGATTAGAGCCTGGAGTGTGCATCTGGGCTTTGGAAGGTGGAAGAGAAGAAGCCTTTATTTCCCAGAATAAAGGAGACAGTTGCAGGGACAGAAGCTGCCTGTGAGGTTTAAAACACTGTCAAGGTGAGCATCTGGAGAATCATTCAGGTCAGGATGGCAGACTGAGCTAGTCTGTGACAGTCCACTCTTCTGGCCCTTCCAGTGCTTATGCCTTGTATTAAAACAGTTCTTGATGGGAACACACAGAAAGCCTTTTGTTTTGCTGACCACATGCTGATAAAGGCTCCAAACCCTGAGATACAATCCAGGAAGTCCCATATCTAACCAATAGGTGCCTCAGAAACAACACAGAAAATGGAAGGGAAGAGATTATCAAAAAGAGCCTTAGCACTCAGAGGTCACAATACTGAGATTTAAAGGGCTCATGTCCAGCTAAACGAATTAAAAAAAAAGCGAACAACCAGGCAGTCTTATGATATTTTAGAATCCTGAAGATTAGAAAAACATAAGAACCTTCAGAGAGGAAAAAGAGTAACCTACAAGGAATGTAAATTAAACTGGCTTCTGACTTCTCATCAGCTGATATTAGAAGATGCTATTGTGGGGGGAGGGATGGGCTGGGGTTTGGGATGGAAATGTTGTAAATTGGGCTGTGATGATGACTGTACAACTATGAATATAATAAAAGTCATTGAATTTATAAAAAATAAGTGAAGGCTTTAAAGTATTAATAAAAAAATTAAAAATTAAAAAGAAAGATGTTGGGGGAATGCCTTCAAAATCTGAGGAGACATGATTTCAACCTAGAATTCTACACCCAGCCAAACCATAACTCAAGGGTTAGAGCAAAATCTGGCCATTTTCAGGTAGATAAGAACTCCAAAATACTAACTTCTATGCAAAATATATTTTAAAAAGGGCAAAATTCTAGTCCATTGATAAACCTTCTGTATCATGCAAGATAATGTATAATCATTTTACTACCATGAGTTTATTTCCCCGAGCATTGAAAAGATGAAACATAGCAAGCTTTCACATTTATGTATGTTATTTAGAACAATGGTATTGTAGGTAGTTAGGTATTAAAAAAAGATAGTATACCAATATGGCAGGGTTGTCAAAACAGTTCATGAATGACCGATGTTTGGGAAACATTTTGCTAAAGTAAATGGCTTCGTGTAATAGCTCTTCCAGATCTATTTAGACTTTAAGGAAAATACTTAAAGAGCACTGAAGAGCCAACAGCAAGAATTCATCACCCGAAGCAAGGCCAGGCAGAGGAACCCAGGGACCATTATTTGGTGACCCACTCCCTGAGGATAGCTGAATTTCTGTTGCTTCAACTCCATGTCCATCATCCTCCCCATGGAAGCCTCTGACTGGTTTGGCTTCCCAGGAAGCCTCTCCTGCAGGGAAGAGAATGTGAGGATCTGCTGAACTGAGTGTTTTCATTTGCCCACATTTCTCCTTATAAAGTAATACATTTAGCAATCTGGCTCAAGTGCCAAGATCTTTATTTTTACTTCCTCCTATTTCCTTCTCTTATTTTTTTTTAATCTTTCTAGATGGCATCTTTCTGTGTAACCTCATATCTTATTTGCAGGGAGGAAAAGTGTATCTAAATAATACTCATCACAAGAATCTCTGTTTCCTGGGAGAGTCACAGCTCCGAGAGCCCAATCACCTGTGGGCACAGGGACACACTGGAGTTACTGGTCCTACATTGCTGGAATTAAACCTCAGCCTTGTAGTCAGGGTTCTTGGTTTCACAAAGAGGCACAACGAATTTTGAAGCTTTAAACAGAAAAGGAATTTATTGGAAGTATGTCCTTTAGTTCACAGAATTGCTAGCAAGGCTGGAGAGAAGCACAGGAAGGAAACGGAGGAGGCAAAACAGAGCCACGATGTTCCCCACCCCGCGCTGGACAGTCTGTTCAAGATGCTGACACTGGCATCGTCACCCCACACGCCAAGTTTGGTTCCACCAGCCACACCCAGACTCTACCCCCCCATCAGAGACGCTCACCATAATTCCTGAAGGCCCCTGGACACTTGCATTTCTCAATAAAGACTCAAGGTCTCAGGCAGATGTAGTTGGTGGCCTGAGCTGCCAGTGAACTAGAGAAGGAAACATCTGGCCCTTTGGCCTGGGTCTCCTGACTGAGATTCCCTGACATAGGAAGCAGGACAGGAACATCATAGGACAAGTCCAGTTCACTTAGTGACTTTCTGAGGTTCCACCAAAGCAGCCTCTTCATGCCCCTCTTTTTCATCACCTCACTTTTCTCATTCAGTTGAGCAGTTTGCCAATCAGGACATTTATGTTGGATTAATTACATGTACGTAGTTTATATTGTCTCTTCCTTTCTTTAAATGAGAAACATAAGTTTCTCATTTAAAATTTTAGAGTCTTTTTATTTGCATTTCTAAATAAACCTGGACAAGGCTGGGGAGTCTTTCTACTAAAATTCTATTGGGATATAGTTTCAGATTACTTGTGAGTTTCATCTTTAAAAAAAAAATCCGAGTTACCACTCTGGTGCAATGATCGGCAGGGTCTCTGCAGTCCTAAGGACAGAAGTTCAATCCCCAGCCCGGCACGGTGGTTTAAAGGATCTAGCATTTTCACAGCTGCAGCTCAGTTTTGATCCCTGGCTGGGGAAAACTATATGTCCCAGGGCAGCAAAAAGAAAAGAAAAAAATGGAGGGATAAATTCAGAGAGTCTGACTGTTCTAGTGCAGTTAACTGCAAACACTGTAAGATGATATTTTATGAATTCCTGAAGGAGATTTTAAACTGTGATAATACTTACCCACTGAATTGCTTAACTCAAGAACCCAGTAGATGTCTAAAAAAATCTGTGGGGAAACAAACACATCCGATTTAGTGATGTATGAAAGATGATGGAGGTACATATAAAAAATGATTGATGTAAACTGTTGGCTGATATTCTTTGTATTCAATTATATTTGTAAGCAAGATTTTTATGTTTTATTGGGCTTGACTTCACACTGCCCTATCACAATAACATTTCTCATGTTTGTTTTAATCTCCTTTACATTTACAACATCCTGGAGGGTGGCGGTGTTAAATTTAATTTGTCAACCTATGTTAATTTTACAAGAATCCAGATCAAACTGCTGTATAAACAAGAACGGCCTTGCAAAGGCTTTTTGGCCATGAGACTGGAGAAGTCACAGCTGAACTAAAAAGTATGCTGCTGGGGTATTTTTTATTTTTTCCCCCTATAATTTTAATGGCTCAAATGAAAGAGCTGTTTTGCTTTAACAATAGAGTCCTTGTTAAAAGTACTTTAAAGAGCTATTCCACTACCCTGAAACAGTCTAATTAAACCATTGATATAACAAAGATACCAATAGTTGCTAAATCCAAAGAATACACTTCTATCTTACAGTAGAAATTAAAGGCAATTTTTTTTCAGCTTGTAGCCGAATTCCCAGTTTAGGGAAATCCTGTCCATTAGACATTTTTTTACAGAGAAACATCATTAATCTGTGTAACTTACTACAATGGGATATTATTTTCCTCAACAGAGGCTTTTATTGAAACTGCATATTATCAAGGCAGCTGTCCGATTAAGTTTTTATAAAGGATTAGGGGGTTATATGAGTAACTAACAGCTGCACCAGCTAGACTAAAACTAGAGTTCCCAAATAATATGCCCCTTGGTATATAGAATGAAATGATATATATTTTCCTTTACCGATGCAGCAAGATATTAATATTTAAAGGGAAAATTAATTTAGAAACAAAACCTCATTCCTTTGAGTGCAAAGCATTGTGTGAATACAAATGAAGAATAAACTGAAATACATGAAATGTTACCCTTCCTCTTAAGGAGTCTCCCACAGTCTCAGCAGAAGTCAGTGCATGAGTAACAGCTCAATAATGAAAATAGTGGCTATGATAGCTGAGAGGCAAAAACACCTCAGGGCTGAAGGGTTAAAGAAGAAAGTTGATGGAATTTATCAAGCAAGACCTCTGAGAAAAATCATCAGGATTGTCTGACGAATAACTTGACCCGAGGATTACCTCCCACTCCAGCGCTTTCTAGACTTACCTGCTGAAAAGACACATACGAGGAGTTCCCTTTGTGGCTCAGGGGGTTATGAACCCGACTATCATCCATGAGGACAAGGGTTTGATCCTTGGCCTCGCTCAGTGGGTTAAGGATCTGGTGCTGCCGTGAGCTGTGCTATGGGTCACAGATATGCCTCAGACCCTGCATTGCTGTGGCTATGGCTTAGGCCAGCAGCTGCAGCTCAGATTCAACCCCTAGCCTGGAAACCTCTATATACTAATAAGGGGGGAAAAAAAAGCAATCATACGAGAAAACAAAATTCTCAGTCTTTTCCTCAGTTCCATTGAATCATATGTATTCGGGGAATATACAAATACTCTTTCACTTATATTTAAGTAATTTTAAACTGTCTCAGAAGCCCGAGAAATTGTATATGTGTTTGTTTGTGTGTTTTTAATGCCTCAGGTGATCTGGAAAAACTATTCTCAGTTAACCTTGTGATCTCAGAAAGTAAAACATTGAACAAATACCAAATGTGAAAAAAAAAAGGCAGATGGAGACGAGGATGTGTGTGTGAGAGAGAGAGAGACAGAGACAGAGAGAGAGTGGGAGAGAGAGACAGAGAGAGAGAAGGAGGGAGAGAGAGAAATAGTAATCCCCTCTGGGTAGAACAAGAAAAGAAAACGTGTGCAAAGTCCAGGCCAAAGGGCTCTGGGCCAGTGTCTTTCACATAATAGAACCTCAAATAATACCTTGTACTGGATGAATTAAAATGAAGCAAAGAACAAAACAAGCTGTAACCCTCAAGTATTTCATGACCTATTTATTACCACCTTATGTTCTATTCATTTTGTAAAATCTCTAGTTGGAGACACAGCCCATGCATCTTACAGAGTCTCTTGTGGCTTGTGCAGCAGGACTGGATGGAAACACACAGGGCCTGGGAAACATTTAAACACCAAAGAGGTAAAGCGGGTTTGCTGCCACTAAGTAGAAAGCTAAAATTTAAGGAAAGGGGGCTCTGAATTGCATCGCAGAGAACATATCCAGATGCTTATTAGATTGTGGTAGATTTTGCTAAAGCATGTGATAGAATGAATAGTTCACAAAATAATTTTCAACTGGCTTAGAGGACCTTGAAGAAAATTACTTAAAACTAGCCCAAGCTCTCAGCAAACCGCAGAAACTTAAACTACCATATGGGGGATAATCTCACTGTGACAGGAGGGAGCAGATGACCTAATGCTTCTCCCCCAGCCCCGCCCCCGCCTGCTGCTCCATCCCCTTCATGCCCTGCTTCTCCCGGCATTCCTCTAGTCAGGGGAGCTTCTAAAGTTTAGTGTGTGTAAATGCATATGCATCTTTTTAACCAAAGAAATGCCTTTACTCAAATCCTAATACATTCTAAGATTCTACCCTCCTCTCTTCCCACAACCTCTCCACTTTTTAATATTGAATTTGTGAGTTTACTAAGAAGTTGATTTGGAGTTCTCGTTGCAGCTCAGAGGCTTAAGAACTTGACTAGTATCCATGAAGATGTGGGTTCGATCCCTGGCCTCACTCCGTGGGTTAAGGATTTGGTGCTGCTGTAAGCTGTGGCATAGGTCGCAGATGCAGCTCAGATTTGACCCCTAGCCTGGGAACTTCCATATTCTGCGGGATTAGCCCTAAAAATAAAGTAAATAAATAAATATAAAAAGAAGTTGATTTACAAAACAAATAGAAACAATAATGTTATGACATTCATAGTTTATTTCTTGACTTTTTGAATATATATATTTGAAATATCAGAATCGGAGTTTACTAGAAACATCAAATTGTCATAAATTCTTTTCTAACAATATATTCCAAATGCATTTTTTGCTGTGGGTGTAGCTTGACTAATCCACAGCATGACAGTTTTTTTTAGGATTGAATCCATAGGGTAGGTGAGTGAACAACCATGATGAGACCATGAAAGTGGTTTTGTAAGTTATTAGATGCTGAGAGACAGGCACCACACCTGTATTTCATTCCTGGGTCTTATCAATGTGGGACCTGGGCCTTCTTTAGCCTATAAGCATCAGTCAGATGCCAGGAGGAGGTCTGCAGAATTCACTGTGAAGTTCAAGGAAGAAAGAAAAGAGAAAACTTACTGCTTTTAAGAGCTGATTGGAAAACCTTGGTTTTTCAAATAAGACAATCTGGGGGGTGGGGGGATGCACTGGGGGTTTGGGATACAAAATCTATAAAATTGACTTGTGATGATTTATGTACACCTATAATTGAAATAAAATCCATTAGGAAAAAAAAGAGCTGATTAGAATAAAAAGTTATAGGAAACAGAGACTATTTTTTAGCATGTAAATTTACTGTTTGAACCAGTGGAGTTTAAGATGGCAAACAAACAAACAAACAAACAAACCAGTTACTCATTATCCAAATCAATTTTCATAGCAATTCTACGTGGTGATTATTTTTATTCCTAATTTATAAGTAAAGAAAGTAGTCTCAAAGAGGTTAAGTTACTTGTCCAAGGACACAGAGCTAGTAAGAGATCAAGTCAGATACTGGACTTGGATCTATTTCCCTCTAAAATTATCATTCAAAATTTTATGTTGATATAAAATATTTATTGTTGGTTCATAAGAGCAGCAACAACATGCAATTTGTAACACAAGAATCTTTAGGGACAGAGAACTTGGTGTATCTGTCACACAGGGAAGGGCAGAGCAAGTCCCAGTATTGTCATTCTCCCTTATTGAATTTGGTCGGTAGTCACAACACTTCTGCAAAAGCATCTCAGGAAAGGCATTGCAAGGCAGTCTCTACTTCCGCTAGCTCAGGGTTTAATACCTATAACACATCTTGCCTTCATTTGTGTCTTGCTAACTCATGCTCATGATTGAAATTCTTCAGTACGTCTGCAGTGAATTAAAATAAGACCAGATAGCAACACAAAGTGCTAAGCAAAACCCTTTTGAAACTGAAAAACAGTTTCCGGCAACAGACACCATGTTCACATTTTTTTTTAATTCTTATTTTACCTTATTTGGAGATGAAAGATGGCCTTCAGAGACCCCCTCCAGCCAGAAGTCAATGTTAGTGAATCTTTGAGGCGATAAATGAAAATGTCCTTCTACTTCAAGGATGCTAAATACAAATCACATCAATAACCATCGTTTTTCATTTTCCGGCAAAGCTGAAAAAAATTTCCCACTATTTTTCAATTAAGAAAAGCAGCATCTCTTGGAGTTCCCAATGTGGCACAGCAGAAATGAATCCGACCAATATCCATGAGGATTCGGGTTTGATTCCTGGCTTTGTTTGGTGGGTCAGCAATCCAGCCTTGCTCTGAGCTATGCTGTAGGTCGCAGACGTGGCTCAGATTCAGCATTGCTGTGGTGTAGGCTGGCAGCTGCAGCTCCAATTTGACCCTTGGGAACTTCCATATGCCGCAGATGCTGCCCTAAAAAGAAAAAAAAAAGAAAAAAAGCAGCATCTCCGATAACGAGGAAGGCTTTTCTAACAAACCAGCACACTTGGAGTAATTTTTATTGAAAGTTACGTTTAAAAGGCAGATTTGTGTTGGACTGGGGACCCATTTTACACCGATCTCTGGAGAAGGAACTAGAGGGAAGAAAACCTTTCCCATTTTCTTGTTTCTATAATGCGCATTCAGTTTTAGTTTTTTCACTGAGAGCGGTGTAGGACCGGTGAGCCCCGGGGGCAAAGTCTGAGTCAGAGTTTACCTTAAACAACTGAAGCAATGGTATCTCCCATTTTCAGCTTTAGTCACGCTTCACCCTTATCACAAATTTTAGGCAAGGGGAGGAGGACAGGAGGGGACAGGGCACCCCTTAGCTTCAGAGCCTTTAAAATGAAACACTTTTGGAGACCCAACCCCAATTCTGCTCAGTTGTTCAATTCAGCCTAGAACCACAGTTTTGTGAAACCTTATTTTTCTCTTCTGGCATAAGGGTGACTCGAAGATAATCATTCAGACGGGAAAATGAGCAAGTGCTTCCAAAAACGGAAGGGGCTCTGCATACACATGGGAGTGGATAAAGCTCAAAGTCTCCTCATGCACTTCGATTCAGAAAGGAAAGGACACTGTTGATGAAATTTATCACACGCGATGGGATGCGAGCAAATCCTTCATCCTAAAAAGGACAGAAACCCAGAAGGGAATGGCTGGGGCGAGTGAGTCACTAGCAGCTGTTAAAAAATCATAGACCTCTATTCCTGATTTAACTCTCTCCTTTATCTACCCCAGAGGCCAGAGGTTCTCAGACTTTAGCTGTATCAGAATCAGGCTGTGGGCTTGTTAAAAACACGGATTGCTGAGTATCACCCTCAGAGTTTCTGATTCAGCAGATCTGAGCAGGGGCAGAGAATTTGCCTTTCTTGCTAGTTTCCGAGTTTCCTGGTGATGCTGATGATGCTGGTCTCGATACTGAACTATAAGAAAGAGCCAGTGCTGTAGGTATTACTGGTTTCAGAATTGAACCTGAGGGATCAGGACCAATTTATTGACCCGGAAAGCTAGTCCAACATTTCTTAAAAGTGAATGCTTCCATGTTAACCCAAAAGGGGCATTGCTAAAACAAACAAAAGACGGGATGAAGGGTCAAAGGAACACACTTTCAATCAAGTGATGTCCTTTATCCCGCCCACCAGATTCAGCGCAGGACCAGAGCTGTGCGGGCCAAGTTTGGCCTGTCCTTGGGGAGGCGGAGTAAGCTCATTGGTGCCAGACTAGACTTAACTTTGAGACCCAAGTTCACCACTTCAGGTTATGAGCTTATTCAAGTCAGTCATTTCATTTTTCTAAACTAAAGTTTCCTCGGATACAAAACTGGGAAAAAAAAAACTACCACCGATCTCATTGAATTGCGAGACTTCAATGAGATAATGTTTAGAAAGCTTTAACACAGTGGCTCATGCATAATAAGCCTTCAATAAACGCTAGTGATAAGTATTGCTTAATAATATTATAATAACCTTACTCATACCATTGTTCATAACATTTTTACAATTCTCAACAAATCTTGAGGTGTTTGTTTCATCTTCGTATATTGGAAATTGAGTCACTGAGAAATTATCTTGCAAAAGGCGTTTTCGGGAGTGCTCTGAAGTTATGTCCCGTGATGCCTCCTCTGTCATCATTGTTCTGATCCCAGACATCTAAGTGTGAGCTGATCCAGACCTTCTGGACAGCCCTCCCCAGGAACCTGGCCATGCTCCTCAGGATTAAGGGAGGGGGAATTATTTTTTCAGGCCCTCCTGGAGTCTCTCTCTGCCTTTTTTGGCCCACATACTGCTGTATGTAGTTTGTGTCTGAAATGGAAAATTTCTGTAACACAATACCCAGCTCTGATCCCCACAGACTCTCAAGGCCTTTTTTTTTTTTTTTTTGGTTTGGGTTAAAATATGACTTCATGTGCAAAAGAGAAGCCTCATTCCTCCATGCTCTCAGCAGATTCATAAACATTACAGATTCAGAACCCAGTGGTTCCTAAGAATTCTAAAGAATTAATTTCACTTTTCTGAAAAAGGAGAGCATTAACTAAGTGACAAGAGAAATGGAAAAATTAAAACTACCTGCTCTTCCGATGAAGGCTGGATCACTTGGCGAGCCCTTGCTCCTCTTCGTCTGTGCACCTCACCCAGAGCCCCACAGATGCCCCAAAGGACAGACGGAGAGCACAGCTGCCTTAGCTTTATGACCCTGCCTGAGACTGGGTATGTTGGCCAAGTGGGCAACAGAAACCAAGGACTTAGACGCTTCTCTCATTGACTCACTAGCATTCTTTCCTCCTAGAACATCAACTTTGCACACACTCTGTCTAATGCAAGCCTGGACCAGTCTGAACAGTACAATGGGTTTGACTGTTGACAACCTAGTCTAGTCTCTAGTGGACTGCGCAGGCTCTGGAGCCCAGCCTTCTGGCTTTGATTCCCAGCTCCACGTCTTACCAGTTAGTTGGGTGACTTTGGGCCAGTTTCTCAATTTCTCCACGTCTGCCTCATCCATAAATGGGACTGGACTCTATAAGATTTAATAAGCTATGAGTTATTTAATAAACTATAATGTGTTGAGGATAGGTCCTGGTACACAATAAGCCCCACTTATGTTGCTATTATTACTGTAACTACTTCACCTGCAAGTAAAGAAACCATTATAGCTCTATTTGCTTAAGAAAACATAATGCCTAAATAGGAAGCAGTTTGGTGTTTTCAGCTTTGGTATCGGGCCGACTTGATTTGACCACCGACATTTCTAAAGTTGTGTGACCTTGGGCAAGTTAAGAAATGCTTTGAAATCCAATTTTCTGTTTATAAAGTAGAGATAATAACACCTAGGTCATCGGGTTACTGAGAAGATTCAGTGAAGTGATGTTTGGGAAGTACCTGGCCACTGGTCAGTAGCCAGGGAATGGTCGTCATTATGGTAAACTGGTCACACGAACAGGAAACCCATTACCTCCTGAAACCACTTCAACTGCCCTGATTGATACAACTGACTAAAATAATTCCAGCCTCTGAGATACATACATATATATAGAGAGAGAGAGACTCTCTCTCTATATAGAGAGAGAGAGAGAGTCAAAGAATGCCAGGTAAAATAGTATACTTTTCTGTCTCTGGTGATAGACTTGGTTAACTGTCTGGATTTATAAATTACTCACCACCTCCTACCCCAACCTAGCTTCTCTTCTTTATCAATCCCATTTTTATCCCAGCCTATGCATGCTGATATAGGGTTTTACTGGGTTTCAAAAGGGCACTGTGGAGTTCCCGTTGTGGCACGGCGAAAACGAGCCCAGCTAGGAAACACGGGGTTTGATCCTCACTCAGTGGGTTGGGGATCCAGCATTGCCGTGAACTGTGGTGTAGGTCACAGAGGCAGCTCAGATCTGGCATTGCTGTGGCTCTAGCGTAGGCCGGCAGCAACAGCTCCAATTAGACCCCTAGCCTGGGAACCCCATATGCCGCAGGTGCGGCCCTAAAAAGACAAAAAGACAAAAAAAAAAAAAAGGCACTGTGATGAGAGTACTTCCTGGACCTTCAGATTTCAACTTCCAGAACATATGAACTTTTGTGCATTAAAATGAAGATACTTGAGGCATCACAAGCAGGGTAGCAGCACTGCTCAACTCCAAGGGCCGCTGTTCTGTCACATTGTATTAAAACTGTCCTCCAAGGGGTGCCTTGGACAGGATACAACAGAATGGGCACCACCTGGAGCTGTGCAACAGGATAGCTCAGATCCTAAGGCACAGGAAATAAGACCCACTTACTCCAGCTAGGGCTCTAAGCCCGGCTTATTTTTCATGAGTCAGACTCTGTCTTCCAAGCCTTAATTTATCTTTGCCGAGTGAGATCTCTGCTGATATAATGGAGAGGAGGAGTTGCAGAATCACCGATTCTGAGAATCGAAAGACCTATACAAGTCAGCATACCAGTGCCCTCCAATGCCCCCAGGGGAACAAGCCAGTGTAGTTCCAGTTTGCCTTTTGTCAATAGGAAAAAAAAGAGTCTCCAGCAATGGCTTCCAAGGAGTGTTATGTTTAGTAACCCCTGATTCTGTTAGAAGGCAGTGAAGGAATGTACCTCTTCACCCTTGGCTCCCTCCACCAGCACCTGTGTTTGAAGTGCCTTTAAAGTGATGAAGAGATTTCCAGAAGAAGGGGAAGAAAGTCGTGATGCTGGCACTCAAGGTGCCATGAGAAAAAAAAAAAAGGGGGGGGGGATAAACCCAAACACCAGCGGAGGGAGAGGAAGATGATAGAAAGTCATGACTCCAGGAACCCTAACCAAGGGGCTGTTTTGTGCTTTTATACGTTCCTCCTGCTACCTTACTCACTTATTCCACAATAGTATTATAGACAAGAGTTCTTTAGAGCTAAAAGACATCCATGAAATTATCTGGTCCTAAAGCCTTCAGTTTTCAGATGAGGAAATGAGTCCCAGATGTCAGGCAGTACAAAGCATCCAGGAAAGACAATCAATCTAGAAATCACTTAATGCTTTCAGCTGCTTTTAGAAGGAGAGAGAAATGTATTTAGGTCAGAGTAAGTGGTATTATACACTCCGTTATATAGATAAAGAAGCTAAGGATCCAAAATGAATGGTGATACATTTTCTTTCCTGCTACTTAAATCTCTCTGCTGTGTTGGACTGTCTATGGAGGCATCAAGACTCGAGCTGACCAGAGCCAGGTCCCTGAGAATTGAGGCTTAGAGGTGGGGGGACATGGTCCTACTGGGAAACTTGAGGGGAGAAAGAGCCAATCTCTAATCAGTCATGTAGAATCCACTTAATATTTCATTGTTGTTGCTTTTTCTGCAAACACACACACACTGCAAATGGGAAGAACAGAAGTCTGCAGCCAGAACGCCAGGCTTTTAAATTTAATACCTGTGTCATCTTTCTCGGTTTCATATTTTCTTTGGCTGTAAATTTAGGATTATTACACTGTCTTTCTCGTAGCATTGTTGTATAGATCAAACGAAATAATGAAGCATAAGTGCTTTGTAAACATAAAGCAGTGATTTTTAAATGATTTGGTTCAAGAACCTTCTTAAAAATTCAATGAATGTTAGAGACCCTCACCAAAATCCCCACATGTAGGTACAAAATTTTGCATTTAATTTCGGAGGATTCATAGAGTATCTGAAAACCTTTACTGAATACCTGCTCTAAAAGTGCTTACCAAATGTGGACTATTCCAGCCTGGACAAATGCAGTATTTCCCCAAACTGGCACAAACGAGGATGAGGCAGTCATTTATTTGATAAATCTATACGGGGTTCTTACTAGGCACCGGGGGCTGCAAAGACACAGATTTCCTTGGAGTATTAAAGCGAAGGAGTCCCCTCACAGGCACTGTGTCAGCTAAGAAGGTCACCTCACTAAGGCATCTGGCCTCAAAGCCCCTGTGGTTATTCTGGTCAGACTGATGTTAGTGGTCACCTCTGATCTGAGACAGGGATCTCACACATAAAAAGATCAAGGGACTTTTCCCAGGTCTATGAAGGTGTTCTTTTACTTGATGAACCAGAAAGACTTGGGTTCAAGCAAGCCAAGGGAAGATGTGTTCAGCTTTGGGTGAAACACAGTTCCTCATAGTTCTAGGGTCTTCTGATCTGAAGCCCTTATGCCAGTGAAAGGGTACCTATAAACATTTCTCATTTTTCTGCATCCCCCTAAGTGAACTTTTTGCAGACTCTTGCTGCCAAACTAGCAAATCAAATATTTCTGGTGACATAACTCCAAATCAGAAACAGGCATTTTCACTAGGAAGGGAAGATTTTTTTTTGGTTCGGTTTGGTTTTAAATTCTTGCAGTGCAGGATTTAAATCACTCTACAACTTTCTATTGGTGAAACATGAAAAGCATATTTTCTTTATCTGAAAATGGGGATAATAATTGTGACTTCATTTAGTTGCCATGAGATTAAAGGAGATATTTCATATAAAGGGCTCAGAACTGTGCCTGGCACTGAGTGAAAGCTCAGCAAGCAGTAAAAATTATGATCCCATGATCCCATTCTCAACAACTATTGTCATAAGCCCATCGATTTTACCAGCAATGAAAAATATGTTTTGTTGTAGCTTCTAGTCGCCAAAAATTATTTTTTAACATGGCCGCTAATTTGTCTCAGAGATACCAATTTTTTGTAATGTCTTGACCTGGAGTTTCTAAGTTCTAGGTTGAGAGGTGTTTGAATTGGGTTGTATAGGGGAAGCAGGTGGAATATAGGAAGAGGTGGTGGGTTCTCCTAAAAGCTGAGGATAGGAAGATAAATTAGAAAAGAAGAATCAGAAAGAGAGATGATTGACCTGATGAAGAAAGAAAATTAGGAAAAAGCAAGAGTAGAGAACAGCAAGGATGCTTTTCCCTTATTAGAAAGGGCTTAGGGAAAAAAATTATGTTCATAATCTGAGTAATGTCCAGGCAAGTTACCTCATTGAATTTTAGATGATTATAACTGGAAACTGGGTTGCAGGAATACAGCAGAATTTCTGCATGGAGCTGAATTAAGAAGTGATGCCATATGTGGAGAAGAACTGAGAGATTTTAACATAAAATCATGTTGCAAACTATTATACATAGGATGGAAAAACAACAAAATCCAACTGTATAGCACAAGGAACTATATTCAGTATCCTACGTTAAACTGTAATGGCAAAGAATAAGAGAAGGACTATATATGCATATAAAGGATATACATGTATAACTGAATCACTCTGCTGTACAGCATAAATTACCACATTGTAAAATAAACTATATTTCAATAATATTTTAAAAATATGTAAAACCATGGTGAGTCTGTATGGATTCAAGGGCTCTTACCTACATAAAGTTTGTAACAAATGTTCTTCACATTGAAGTCGGGTTATTATATTCTTTAAAGAGCAGAATAAGATTGTAATATATTTGTACAGGAAGACAATGTCAGAGACAGTTGGTGAGAGCACCGGTGCTAAAAAATGACCTAAAGAGGACCCTTCCCTCTCCTAGACCAAGCCCTAACCCGTGAATGAAAACAATGGACCTCATCAGCCACAAGAATTCCAGGACAGTTGGGAGCTCTGGAGAGCTGCGTGTCCACCCAGCAGCTGGCCAGCCAGTCCCCCACCCACAGTCTGTGATCTGGTCACAAATACATGAACCACCGCCATAGCAGTGTTAAGGGACCCATGCTGAACAATGGTCCATACAACCGCCAGGGACTTAAATGTCTTCCTGTGAACGTTCGTCACCCCAAACCACCTACATTCCTGGAGTTTGCTCTGCCCTGCCAGTGTCTTTTGCATTGTCTGGCTGGGCCTACGTGCAGAGATCCTCAGAGACAATACTTAGATTCACGGCTGGAATGCTTCAGCATACCATCGAACCAACTCCCACTCTCCTTTTTGCCAGAGGAAGAGGCTCATAAAAACCCAAGGAGCCCTCTGGGCCACCAATGAGCAATTTCTTGAGTCTTTAATTACGGACCTGTGCAAACAGTGTCTTCAGTGAACGGCTGCCTCCCTTTCACCTCTGACCCGTGGTCAGCCGTGCAGCCGTGAGTGCTGCCAGATGGAAATTGTTAGTGAAGATCCACATGTAACAGGACTTGTATTTATGACCTAAGAGCAGCACTCATCGGTAACCCCGCATGCTTGACTTTTGTTTGGTATGTAAATGACCTCAATACTGTGTGTGCAACCCTCTGTGTTTGGATGTGGCTTGGTCTACGGGAGAGAGAAAAAGGTGTTCCCTCTAAGTTCCTTTAGGCACCCAGGTGGAAAGGAGGATGGGGAAGCCCATGGAAATTACTAGGACCTGGTGATCTAGGAGAGAGCCCAATGCCCCAGGAAACATTTTCACTTCAGTCCAAAGCCTTTCTTGTCTGAGCTATCAGATACCACCCTCTCCCCGCATTCCAACCTCCCGAGATCATAAGGACAAATCTTTTTACCTGGCAAGGCTGCAGCCAACTAAATTTCATCATCTGCCTTTCCCCAGTCTGAGTACTTTGTAGCTCTAGATGAAGCTTTTGTTGGAATCTCATCAATTTGTTCCCCAAATAACAGAGTCCAAGTGCTGATGGCATGCTGAAGGATGTCCAAGCATGCTCTGGGGAAAGGGGCGTTCAGGGGACAGGGATGTCAGAGAGCTGACTTCCTCATCTCCAAGATGTCCCAAGTTGAAAGCTGCACGTGTGAAAACTGTCGCTAGACTCTTAGGATTCTAGGTGTGCAACGCTGCTAGAACTTGCTGCCTTTGAAAGTTTCCGTCAACCCTCGGTGTTCTGTTCCATCTCAAAGCTGTATAATCTCTAGCCTCTCGGTTCAGTAAGTGTTTGGGCAGATGGAGGCGAACTGATGAAACACAGATGGGTTGGAGCGGTTAAGAACCCTGCTGGGTTGGGTATATTTGACTCGTGAGCGCCACAGTATCTCAACGGTTTAGAAGATAAAATTCACCCATTAGAGGTATGTTGAATTTTAGCTACTTTATTCTTCAGCCTCTCATATAATTTCACAAAGTTAGCTTCACTATCTAGTATTCCTATGTAGTATTTGAGAGAAAGGAGCAGAATCATCAGTTCAGAAACGGAAAACTGAGGTAATGAGAAAGACAGGCCAGAGCTGCATGGCTGAAAATCACTGGTTGCTTCCAAAGGCTGTTTCCCTCAGCAGAAGGTGCTTCCTCTGGGAAAGGCTCTCATTACATCATCAGTGTATTTTTCCAGATACGAAGCTCCTTTGGGATGTAGAAATTATGCCTGGGGAAACATTTATCATCCCTCAGCAAGTATTTAGATCTTTGTTTGCTCATTACTTTTTCTATTTTCCCAATGTGTGCGTCCATGTGTCAGTGATTACCAATTAGTAAGATTTTGTGAATTTGGTTTGACACTCATTTGTTACTATTTTCAATGCAACTATTAAGTGTCTGTCCTCTGAGACTCTGTGACTTTCGTGCTATATATCTTTTTCTAGAAATAACAATTTCTGTGGCTCGGACACCACACACACACACACACACACACACACACACACACACACACAAAGTTATAGAACAAAGGAAACACAATTTGTGGAAATGTACAGTGTACAAAACACTTTAGCTTATGCTATTATAGGATTACTATGAGCGTTTATGTCACTGCACCCATTTCAGAAAACCCTATTCAGAGGTAGGAAGTGATTTGCCAATACTACCTAGTTCTTATATCGCAAAGATGGAATTGGAAATCAAGGGTGAAAATCTGACATCTCAACCCTGGAACTTGCCAGTTTGTGCTGTAAGTCTCCCCGTGGAAGGTGAGCAAAGCAAGGCAGTGATAAAAATCCTAGTCCCTGTGGATCAGATCAAGGATCTGACCACCTACGGAGACGAGAACAAAAGAATAATTGGTACAAATCCAGTAAGCTGGAACAAAGTCTGGTAAGGGGGCTTTGGTATTAGCAGAGAAATGGAACCCAAGAATCTCAGGGCACCTAGAACCTTCCGGCAAGACTGCTCACAATGTGTACAGTGTCCCCCTCACCCCAATCTTTTTTTTTTCTTTTACAGCCACACTTGTGGCATATGGAAGTTCCCCGGCCAGGGCTCAAAGAGCTGCAGCTGCCAGTCTACGCCACAGCCACAGCAACACTGGATCTGAGCCACATCTGCAATCTTTGCTGCACTTTTGCAGCAATGCTAGATCCTTAACCCACTGAGCGAGGCCAGGGATCAAACCTGCATCCTCACCATCACTCTTTCGGGTTCTTAAACTGCTGAGCCACAAGAACTCCAGTGATCCCTTTTTGATGGCCATTCTGGTACAACTCAGGCCAGTCTCTGGGCAGTCCAGGACCTTGAGGAAGAAGATGCTGTGTCTCTGTTAATTTATTAGTTTCCCAGGGCTGCTGTAGCAAAGTAACACAGACAAGGTGGCTGAAAGAATGGATATTTGTCTCACAGTCCTGGAGGCTAGAATTTCAAAATCAAGGTGCAAGCAGGTTTTTTCCTTCTGAGGGCTATGGGGGAGACTCTTTTCCATGCTTCTCTCCTTGGCTGCCAGTGGTCTGCGGGTCATCTTTGGTGTTCCTTGGCCCACAGTACATCAGCCTGACTTCCACCTTCATCTTCACATGGCATTTTCTCTGGGTTTAAGTCGTCTTTTTGTCCAAATGCCACCTTTTACAATGACACCAGTCACACTGGTTTGGCGTTCACCCTAATAACTTCATCCTAACCTGATCTTCTGCAAAGAACCTGTTTCCAAATAATAACTTATTTCCACAGGTTCTGGGAGGGGGCTTCAGCATCTAAGGGGGGACATGATTCGTCACAGAAAGAAAACGTTTCTTCTCAGAAAGCATCTCCTAATCTGAAATGCTATCCTAAAGTCTGCTTACACCTACCTCAAACATAAGGACTAACCAGCTTTTATATAAAGAGAATTTTTTTCCTGTTAGTTTTTTTTTACTTTGTATTTTTAACAAATGACCCCTTGAATTTGGTGCTGACTACCTCCACCTCCCCCCCAAAATAAATACTGAAATGGAAGGCTAACATCACTATGAGAATTTATCGCTTCTCTTTTACATGAACCATGAACTTCCATCTATTTACATTCCCAAGATGAAATACATTTAAAAGGGCTCAAAATCTATGATATTATCATTATCATTATTATTACTATTATTATTATTATTCAAAAGGAGACTCTGGTCAGAAGAAGATCTTTTCCAATGCAATACTGAAAAGTTCTACAAGCTGTATTTTCTTTTCTTTCTTTTTCTTTTTTTTTTTTGCTTTTTAGGGCCACACCTGTGGCATATGGAAGTTCCCAGGCTAGGGGTCAAATTGGAGCTACAGCTGCTGGCCACAGCCACAGCCACAGCAATGCCAGATCTGAGCTGCATCTGCGACCTACACCACAGCTCATGGCAACGCCGGATCCTTAACCCACTGAGCAAGGCCAGGGATCAAACCTGCAACCTCATGGTTCCTAATCAGGTTCGTTTCCTCTGCGCCATGACAGGAATTCCCTACAAGATGTATTTTCGAAAGGACTTAATTTTATATTTCCGATCTATTTTTTTACTGTAAAGAGAAGAGGAAGAAAAATAAAGCCATGCAAGGGTGTGGCTTCTAGATGACAAAGTTTACAGGTTTCTGTGTCTGTGTGTTAATGCCAAAGCTGGAGAGCTTTTGAAAACTCTGTGAGCTGTCTGTTCTCCGGGCTGACAAGCGACTAGATCAACCCAGTTCTAGCTGAACACTGAGAATGGCATATTTCTTATAAAGCTTGTGTCAGGGATCCAGCCAAGTCCAAACTCTCTTTTGATTGTGTCTGTGTTTGTGTTAGCATTTTTCTTGGTTCAAGTTCAACAGGTAAAATTTCCCTTGAGAAAACATACAAGGTAGTTTTCTTCCTCCACCCTAAGAACTTATCTGTTCTCCCTATATGTCCAGACACTTCAGGGAAAGACAGGATTTCATAAATGAAACACCTCCCAGAGCCCCTCCCTGCCCACTCTCTTCAGAGGCCCACGGGTCTGCACCCCCGAGGGGAGGCTGAAATGTATAAGTTTGGCTTTTCTCTACAGAGAGAGGAGAATTCTTAGTTGAGGCCAAGAACCCCTCCTCTGTCCACTCGCACTCATGCAAATCAAACACTTCTGATTCCCAGCATATTTTTCCTGGTTTTAAGCATAGAAGCAAACAATGCAGTAAACAGGTAAGAAGCTACTTTTTGGCCACAAGGATTGAATTTGTAAAAGTCTAAGTTGAGTCTTTGATGAAGGAAACAGCAGAAAATTCAATGCCCTTGGCAGGGTTTTTCAAAGTACAGTCTAAGAACTGCTTTTAGCAGAGTAGCCTGCAAAGATTGTTAATAAAAATTAGCAAGGTTTCCCAGGCTCTGATCCAAACCAACATAGTCAGAAATTCCTGGAGTGGGAACTCAGGAATCTCATTTTTATCAAGTTTCCCAGGTGCCATCAGTGCCCATTAAAGTGTGAGAGCCACTGCGGGACACAAAGGGACATGCGGACAGCCAAGGGTTGTGTGCACATGGATCCTAATGTGTACTTGAGGGTCCCTCGAGGATCAATAAAATCAGCTTTTGGAGAATGTTGGATGTTAGGTAGGGTTTTCCTTGACTCTTGAGATCTCTGCAAAGTGTGTTTCTGTAACTCTGTGGTTTCCTCAGCACTTCGAATATCATCATGTCATTGGACTAGCATGATCAGTTTACCTGGATTTCTCTCTCAGGCAGAGACAGTGGCTTATTGACTTTATGTCTTTCTATTTTTTTTTGGCCATGCCAAAAGTTCCTGGGCCGGGGATCAAACCCATGCCGTGGGAGTGACCCAAGCCACAGCAGTGACAACACTGGATCCTTAACCACCAGACCAACAGGAACTCCTATTTTTCTGTCTTTATATATCACTTGCCTGACAGAGTGCCTGCTTAATAAACTTTCGTTGCTTAAATAAATAAACCTAGCTGCTTTACCCATCAGGGTATTAACAAGCAAAGGGTTTATGCTTGTTCTCAGTAAGCTAATGAGATTTATTACAGTACAGATTTAATATCAGGCCAGGTCTGGTTGGACCTTTAGCTTCATCCCTAATATTTCATAGCAGTAGAGTTTCATCACAAATGCTTCCACCAAAGACTCTTAAGTTGGAAACATGTTTACATGCCCTCTATTATTTGCATGCTTCATTGGAAAACCATGCTGAAAGCAGGCAGATCAAAGAAGCCAGACTGGCCTGATTAGAGAAATAGTTGCCAATTGTGTTGTTTTGTTGTTGTTGTTGGTGGTGGTGGTGGTGTTTCGGGTTTTTTTGTTTATTTTTTGCTTTGTTTTTAGGGCTGCACCCGAGGCATATGGAGGTTCCCAGGCTAGGAGTCAAATCGGAGCTACAGCTGCCGGCCTACATCACAGCCACAGCAACGCAGAATCCGAGCCACATCTGCAACCTACACCACAGCTCACGGCAACGACAGATCCTTAACCCACTGGGCAAGGCCAGGGATCGAACCTACGTTCTCATGGATGTTAGTCAGATTCGTTAATTGCTAAGCCACGATGGGAACTCTGTGTTCGGTTTATATATACAGCTGTCCCTAGGTATCTACAAGGGGCTTGGTTCAAGGACGCTCCTTGGACACCAAAATCTGCAGATGCTTAAGTTCCTTTATAAAATGGTATGGTATTTGCACATAACCTACACACATCCTCCCATATACTTTAAATCATCTCTAGATATGTACCCAATGTAATGTAAATGCTATGGAAATAGTTGCTGATGTGTGGCAAATTCTTTTGCTTTTTTAGCAATTTCTGGAATTTTTTCAGGAAACTTTTTTTTTGTCTTTTTGCCTTATCTAGGGCCGCACCCGCAGCATATGGAGGTTCCCAGGCTAGGGGTCTAACAGGAGCTGTAGCCGTCGGCCTTCGCCACAGCCACAGCAACACGGGATCCGAGCCACGTCTGCAACCTTCACCACAGCTCACAGCAACGCCAGATCCTTAACCCACTGAGCAAGGCCAGGGATCGAACCCGCAACCTCATGGTTCCTAGTCGGATTTGTTCACCACTGAGCCACGACGCGAACTCCTCAAGAAACATTTTTGACCCAGGGTTGTTTGGGTCCCTCCTGCAGATTCAGAGGGCCGACTGTATTCATTATGAAAGTGATTCCTCCATTTTAGGTCTGGGAGCCCGTGTCAGTGGCACCACAACGGGGAAGACAGGGAAGCCTTTTGAGGGCAAAGAAACCACAGAGAAGCCAGGGCCTGGGAGAGCACCTTCGTTGCTGACTCTCTTCCCTCCCTGCTGGGTGCTCTCAGAACTCTCAGGCAGGGTCTGGGAGAGGCAGAGGCAAGGGTGTACGGTGCTGCAGGAATGCATTTCACACCACGTGTTTCTCCAAACCAGCTGGTTAGGCTGCAGAGTTACTCTCTGACTAGTGATCCTTCCGGGATGATTTAGTGGTTTAGGAAATTAATAAAGTCAGAGAGAAACAAATAAGTTTCGTCATCAGTTCTGGGCCTAATCAACGCTCTCCGCTCCAGGAAATCGACGGAGATGAGACAGGAAAATGCTGGGGAGTAAAGCGCTGAGTGGCTTGGCACCTCTGGTTTGAGAAGCGCTGACTGAAGAACTGCCAGGACTAGAAATGTGAGGAGAAATTCGGGGTCCTGGGAAAGGGCACTGCTTCCAGGGCTTGGGGTGGTTTTCACATGTTTTTTTCCTGTTTTTGTCCTACAGAAAAAAAAAAAATCTGAAATGAAGCTGACTTGAAATAACTTTAGTCATGCGTCTATCCTAACTCTGGCACATTCTTTATCATGTTAATTTTCTTGTATTTCAAAGAACAGTCCATGTACGTACGAGGCCCAAACTTCATGGTGTTTTTAATTTAAACAGAGAGTTTTGCCAAACCTAGCCCTAAGAGAAATATTTTCGTTATCCAGCTCTTTTATCAACCCCACAGCTTGGGTGTGGTTTGGTTCACTTGCTGGCCTTCCCTCTGCACTGCTGAGAAACCAGGCACAGGGGCCATGAGGCATGCAAATACTCTCCACGGATTGGCTTCCACCTGCATCCGATGTGAGAGACGTGCCGGTAAGGCATGAGCTGCAGAAAGAGGGGAACCAAATTAAGAGTTATAGTAAGTTAAGAGTTATGTGCGATAGAAAGAAAATTAGGGCTTTCTCATAAGAATTCTTAATAATGATGATGATTATAGCTATCTGTTATGGAGCACTGACTCTATTGCCAGGCACTGCAACTGTGACTTTCTAGATGTATTATTCTCCCAACAAACATTATCAGTAGATATCATCATCATCATCACTGACAAATGAAAACAAAGGGCAAACAGATCAAAGGAAGATGAGTTGACCTATCATTTGCCAGATGCCTGGTTGGTCCACACTCTTAGAAAACAACCCTCAAAAACCCCGGTCTAATCTATTTAGCCCTCCCCCCATAGATTAAAAAGGTGAGTAACCACGGAAGAAAACTGCAGAAGGGCATGTAGATGATAATTTAGGAAGACTCGTGAGTCACGAAGTAAGAGTGGGAAGATGCAGAGTGTGGCGGCTGAAGGTGTGATCTGAATATGGTAAAGCTCAAAGCTCTCTGGTGGCAGAAAAAGTGTTAGCAAAGGAGTCTGGAAACTCTTATGGGATAGAGAATCCAGATTTTTGGCAGCCTCTCCCAGATCGTCTTGTAATTGTACTTTTAAAAATGTTATATAATTCATGTGCATGGAATCTGGTTTATTTGGAAGGTGAAATAAAAAGGAAAGTAGAATAGAAGGATCAAAAAATGTAATTACAGAATTGGATATAATGAAACTTGGGCTTGAAATTTGACCTAAAGAATAATTAGTTTTGATATGTTTTTCTCTGCTATTATTCTTACAATTATTCTTATAATTTTCTGCAATTGCACTTACATTTACACCTTGTTGCTAAATTAACGAGGGTCCAGAATTTGCATTGAGTTTGTGGAAATGAGTACTCACTGCTCAGTTAAAATATTTAAGTATGCCTCATTGCTTTGTTGTAAAATTGGCTCAGAAGAATTCTCAGAGTTGCTAGTGCAAGTTTGGGGACATATTTAGCTCTTTTCCAGAGATACTGAACTCCCCCACAGCAATGCCAAAAGCAAGAGATCCTTAAGTGTACAGCTATGGACTGATGTTTATAAATAACGAGAATGAGAAATCCTGAAAACTGCTATTTGAGAAGGTGCTCTAGAAGAATAGGCCTTATTTAATTGTGGACTGGGGAATTACCTAGATATTTACACTATAAATGGACCTGGGCAAGAATCCCCTTTATTATATAAATTTTCCTGGTCCTAAGTCTCTCTTAGTCAATTAAATGGGACTAGGGGAAGGAAAGAAATCAGGAAAAGGAAAACAGAAAAGCAGAATCTTTCATTAGCATGGTGCACAGGGCAACATTTCAATTTACAGAAAATCCCTTTCTACTCTTGTAACATATTTCCAAAGCACTTATGATTCACGGGCTTTGATATCTATTTTATAAACCAAATATCAATATACTCTCTGACTGCGCATTCCTACAATTATACCTCACCATCCAAGTTGATCCAATGTGGATCTCCCATCGACATTCCCAAGAGCCCAGCTTGCTGGGGTAAACCTTTCTTTGCCCAAATACTGAATCAACAACACCCTGTCTTAGAAAACTGAAAAATGTGAGGGATCTGTAATGATACACACACCTGGATATAGAGCTCAAAAAAATCTAGGGTGGCATAAGAGTACAAATTAGTCACAGTTCATCCTTGAAGTTGTTTATAACCTTCACCTCCTCTTAGTCTTGGTGAATTTTAACAATATGCATTTTCTTTCTATTTGGCAATTGCCCCTGGAGCCAGTGATAATTATTATGCTTGCTCCTTTTCAGTCTTTCTCAGGAAGAGGAGGTAGAAATACATTCTGTCCTAAGATGCTTAGGCTGAAGACATTTAAGTACAGGCATACCTCAGAGACATTGCGGGTTCTGTTCCAGAAAGATGCAATAAATATCTCAATAAAGTGAGTCACACAAACTTTTTGGTTTCCCAGTGCATGCAAAAGTTATGTTTACACTACACTGTAGTCTGTTACGGGTACCATAGCATTATATCTCAAACATATACAGATCTTAATTTTAAATGTCTGATCGCTAAAAAATGCTAACCATCATCTGAGCCTTCAGCAAGTCATATCTTTTTGCTGGTGGAGGGTCTGAAACACTGTGAGAACTACTCAAACATGACACAGTGACATGAAGTGAGCAAATACCGTTGGAAAAAATTGTACCAATAGATTGCTTGACGCAGGGTTGTCACAAACCTTCAATCTGTAAAAAGCACAGTATCTGTGAAGCATAATAAAACAATGTATACCTGTGTATTGCTAAATTCGTAGAAGATAAATTCTTTACAAACCTTCAATCTGTAAAAAGCACAGTATCTGTGAAGCATATTAAATTAAAACAATGTATGCCTGTGTATTGCTAAGTTCATAGAAGATAAATTCTTAGCATTAAAGAGCTTTATGGTCAAGCTAAGAAAATCTGGAAAGGGTATACAGTTTAGGAGCCTAAAGAAGAAGAGTTGCCAAAGAACACACAAAACAGAAGACAGAAAGGTAAGCCAAGAGTCAGTCACATGCAATAACGGCATGGGAAGCCCAGACAGATGGGCGTTCTGAGAAGGCGGCAACATTTGCCACAGAAAGTTCTGAAAAAAATGAGTCCTCTATGAGGATAATGGTTCTTGCTAGTAAAAGAGATCTCCACTCTACAATGCTAATAATGAATTAATTATTAAAATTGAACCACAACAATATCCTAAAAAGGATTTATGCTTTCTTTTCTTTCTTTCTTTTTGTATTATAAAACAATTCAAAACACAGCACGTAATTGGAAATTAATATCCAGCTCTAAAATTTAGATTCAGTTTATAGTATTTCTTTTCTGTTGTCTTCTAACAAAGCGAGATTCAGTATGATATTGTAAATCAGACCAGTCCTCTCTCCTATGTGAACAGTTAGACGAACAAAGAGCCCAAAGGCCCTTTGGTTCCAGATTACTAGAAGATGTTCTTTCATTCTCTGTTCATCTTTATGTGATTTCCTTCAATTATGTGCCACTTTTCTTTTTTCTTCAAAAGGATGCAGGCTGGTGGTAACCTCTACACGCATCATATTCTCAAATTGTTGTTTGATGCCATCTGTTTAACATAATAGAAAAGAATTAGGAGTCCTATCATGTCAGCTGAGTTCATCAGATCCCCCTCCAAAGAAATGTATGGCACTACTCGACTGAGCAAAAACCATGGCTGTTAAATCCCTCAACTAGTTTCAGATGTGAAGCATGTGTATGTACGCTAGTATAGGTGTTCCTCTACATCATTGCCCTCCCATTTTCCCGGTAAATGGACTGGCTTTTGGCAAATCCAGACCCCTTGACAAGCCCTAGAAACTACATTTTAGAAGCATCAGAGTCAGCACAATCTTGTGGGGAGCTCTGTTGTGCCTGCCATCCACACAAGCAACCTACTTCCTTGAAGGAATCGTATAACCTCTCATTTTGAAAATAGGTTTACAGTTATGGGTTGAATTATGACCCTCCCTTGAAATTCAGAAGTTGAAGTCCTAACTCACAGTGTCTCCGGATGTGACCTTATTTGGAGATAGGATCCAGTTAAAATGAAGTTATTAGGGTGGGCCTAAGCTGATGTGACTGATATCCATATAGAACTAGGAAATTCAGACCCAGACATGCATAGAGAGAAAATGCCACGTGAACACAAAGATGGCCATCTACAAGCCAAGAAGAGAACAGTGGGACAGGTCCTTCCCTCACAGCCCTAAGGAACTGACTTTGCCAACTCTTTAATTTCAGACTTCTACCTCCAGAACTGTGTGGCAGTACATTTCTGTTGTTTAAGCAGCTCAATTTGTGGTGTTTTGTTATGGGATCCCTAGCCAATTAATATGGATACTTTTATCAATCCATCTCCCTGGGCTGTATTAAAGATTCCAGAGAATATGCCGAGTGTCCAATCCAACTTCAGGGCTGAAGCTGCCCTCCTAGACCATTGCACTTGACCAATTTCAGGGAAATTAGGAAATAATTCACGCTCTCGTGTGAAATGTGCTTCAGCTCTCATTATGGTGTCCGTGGCTTGTACCGAGCATCTCTGCTTACTACCCAGAGCTCAGCAAAGGTCAGTTCAGTCCTAAGAAACCCAAAATCCATTCAGAATCCCTAAAGAGAACAAACACTTTTGTAGATGTACCTGGGCCAAAATCGGAACTGAAGACTCTATGGAGATCATGCTTTCTCCTCAGTTCTCTGCTGTCATCAGATCCATTCTTCTCTCTCTATCATTTTCTTTTGCTCACACAGAGTTCCTTTGTGACTCACCTTTATCCTCTGTGGTGTCCCTCAGGCCACTCATGCAGCCTCTGTTTGGCTACTCGTCCGATAGTGGTTCTCAAACTTTAGTGGCATCAGAATCACTTGAAAGAACGTGTAAAATTCAAATTAACAAGCCCTATTCCCAGGGTTTCTGTTTCAGGAAGGCTGGGGAAGAACTAACAAGTTTCTAGGTGATGCTAATGCTACTGGTCTATGGACCACACTTGGAGAACCCCTGACATTTCTGTTTCAGTTTTTGTTGATTACTTATCTGCAAGCTTTCAGGATTCCAAAGTTTATATTCTTAAAACAGCTCTGACTCAGATCTTCTTCTATGTTAGCTACATAGGTCTCTGGCCATCCTATATATTGGAATACTTAGGAGAAGTAACCCAATCAGCTGTGGTCAGTGATGGACTGGTTTATATGGTCCCACTTTTAGTACCTAGATTTTATAGATAGAGCCATGTGTCAAGGACTTTGACATGTATCTGTTTTATAAAGTGTGGACTAAAAGTTTATAAAGTCAGGTGTTTTTAAGACTCAGTTCTCAAATGTTGGGCTCATAATACACTTTTTTTTTTTTTTTTTTTTTGCTTTTTAGGGCCGCACCTGTGGCATATGGAAGTTCCCAGGCTAGGGGTTGAATCAGAGCTACAACTGCTGGCCTATGCCACAGCCACAGCCACACAGGATCTGAGCCACGTCTGCGACCTACACCGCAGCTCACGTCAAAGCCGGATCCTTAACCCACTGAGCAAGGCCAAGGATAGGACCCGCAATCTCAGGGTCGCTAGTAGAATTCATTTCCACCACACCACAATGGGAACTCAACAATACACATTACTAAAAACTATAGCATCTCAGAATCACATTGAAGAGTGTCATGCTAAAGGAAAAGCACATGTGTAGTTCTAACTCAGGTTGCCAGAACACTCATCTCATAGAGATCCTTCAGGTAAAATCATGTGGACTATAGCAAGACTTGCTGCTTTGACCCGAGGGGATGGGGCCAATTGTAGCAACAGCATCAGAAATAGAGACAGAATCTATAAGGGGTGTTGATAGATGGTTTTACATGTGTGTATATTAATTGAATATTAATCCAGGATTATCTGTGTGTCTTCACAAGTAGATTTTCTGTTTTCCTACAGCACCTTGGTTTCTTCCCTGGGCCAAGCATAGAGCTAGAACACGTAGTAGATGCTTGTAAGGATTTGATCAATGAGGAGTTCCCTTCATGGCTCAGTGGTTAACGAATCCAACTAGGAACCATGAGGTTGTGGGTTCGATCCCTGGCCTTGCTCAGTGGGTTAAGGATCCAGCGTTGCCATGAGCTATGGTGTAGGTTGCAGATGCGGCTCGGATCCCTCGTTGCTGTGGCTGTGCTGAAGGCCAGCAGCTCCAGCTCCTGTTAGACCCCTAGCATGGGAACCTCCATATGTTGCGGGTGCGGCTCTACATAAAAAAAAAAAAAAAAGACAAAAAAAAGAATTTGATCAATGAATGACTGATTATCATCCTTTACGTCTGCATGGTTACTTAGAATCTTTCCACTGACATTATCTCTGACATCAGCACAGTATACAGAGTTTTCTCTGAAGTCATTTTTCAGTTTGTATGATTCAAGCTGACATTCCTGTGGCGCAGTGACAATGATATTATGGGAAATAAAAATCTAATTGCTAAAAAAATTTCAAAAGGTAACTTCTTGGAGCTCCTATTGTGGCTCAGCAGCTTAAGGACCTTAAGTTGTCTCTATGAGGATGCAGGTTCAATCCCTGGTCTCGCTCAGTGGATTAAGGATCCGGCATTGCCACCAGCCGTGGCATAGATCATAGATGCGGTTCAGATTCATGATCCCCTGTTGCTGTGGCTGTGGCTGTGGCGTAGGCTGCAGCTCCGATTCAGCCCCTAGCCTGGGAACTTGCATATGCTGCAGGTGAGGCCATTAAAATATATATAACTTCTTTACTTATTTCTGGAGAACTATGGAGGGAATCTATTGATCATGGTGATCACTTTGTTTAAATTGCCTTGTCTCTCTCTATTTGTATTCCTCGTGCCCAAACCGCTTTGACACACCCTGGAACATTTCTTTGCCAGATATCTGGCCCACATGCCTATCATTTTCTATCCTTCCCCTCTTCTTCCAAATATTGTAACAAATTCTTTATCAAGGACCCTCTGACAGCAGGGTTGCCAGGAGAAGTTTGGAACACTCACGTTTTGCCCCAGTACTGAACTTAATTTGGAGGTTTTTATCAGGACTGCCCAGTAACAAGAGCCTCTTCTCAAGAGCCCTTTCTTCCAGGAGGCTTTGCTTCTACTTTTGAAGTATTTTTATCAAATCACAATTGAATCTCTCCTTTGCGGATAGTCACAAGAAGATCAGGCTTATGTGTTGGTAGAAATGATCATTAATTCTTCAAATGTGATTCAATTTAAAAGCAAGAATTCTCTTCAGCTTCTGGTAAGCAGATGCATCCTTTCTCCCAACACTTTCAGCTCTCAAATTCTTCAGCTCAGTCATTTTTAGCTTTTTTTTAAGAAAAAAATAAGAGAAATTTGCAAGTTTTTTTTTCAAGTGGTTCAAATGCTCCCTTTAGTTTAGTGCAATCCTCTGTATTTGAAGTCTGACGTGGCCGCTGTAGACTGAGATAGTATGACCTCCAGCAGCAAACTACTACTGTCAGAGGACTATGGTACAACCTACATATTTTGAATTTATTAAGCAAGTAGAGAATGACTTAGTTCTATCTCCCCCAGGGAAAAACTCTCTTTACACAGCTAGTATCTCAGCGATGGGACAGGAGCCAAGGCCAAGACCAAGATAAGGTAAGGCAATTTGAAGGAGAGAGACAAATTATAAAGCTAAAAGTCACTATTAACATCCAAATGACAGTAATAATAGAATATGGAAATAGGCAATGACTGCCTTTGCACTTGATAGCAAATGTCCAGATTTCTACAGAAAATGGCCTTAGGTAAATATAGAGCCTCTTATTCCAAGTTAAATGGTCAGTCTTGGAAAGGTCTGTGTTAAGCCTTGAGTTAGTCTCATAGGTCTTGTTCCCCAGTTGCAAAATGTGAAGGGAGAGTGGTGAAAAGAAGAGGTGCTCTGTGCCTGCATGAACCCCTAGAAATGGTGACAGCTCTCTGAGCTCAAGAGTTCAAGTTCAAGCTTTTATAGTCTCTGATTTTGCTAATTTTTTGGCCTTATTTTTCCTCAGTCTGGAATGCTCTCCACCCTCCTCTTCACCGTAGCAAATTCTCGCTTATCTTTTTGGCTTCGGCTTAAGCATCATTTATGCCAGACAGCCTTCCCTGACCCACCCTACTCTCTCTCTCTCTTTCTTACTTGAGGTATAGTTGATTTACAGTGTTGTGTTAGTTTCAGGTGTATAGCACAGTGATTCAGTTATATATATTCTCTTATATATACATTCATGTACATGTGTATGTGTATATATAATATATATATAATATATATAATATATATATTCAGAGTCTTTTCCCTTATATAGGTTATTATAAAATACTGAGTATATTTCCCTGTGCTGTACAGTTCCCTACTCTTCTTTAAACTAGGTGAATTCCTACTAGAACTTCTGTATCATGTATTGATCATGTATTGATCCTGGTTGACTGCTTATGACACTTCTGTTCCTGCTCAGTGAATGTCTGACTTTCGGATCGATGGTAAATTCCCAAAGGGTGATTACCCTATTTTCTGCACCATTTTAAACAAGTGCTTAGCACATTTGAGGTTTTATCTAGAGCTTGGTTTTGGTTCTCAGCCTGTTCAGAGAGAAGACAAATTTTGAAATATTTCTATAAATACTATCTTTTTAGGGTTATCTATTTATTTATGTATATATGCATATATTGCATAGTTTGAATTCATCTTCACATGCTAACCTTTATGCCACATACACTTTTGTCTTACTTCCAGGGTTTTTTGTTTGTTTGTTTGTTTTTATTCTCAGTTCCTATCTGCTTTCCCCACCCTGAATGCAGTAGCTATTCCAGGACAGCATTTTCTAAAATTCCAAAGCTCTCTCTGTTTCAGTATTTGAGAATCCTTGCTTTACACGTTTATTTCTAGAAACAGTATTTGTGGGAGTGCTAAGGTCTATGGCTTCAGCATCAAGGTCGTGGGAAAAGCCTTACTATTCAGAAGGAAGCCTCCAATGAATATGTGCAAATCCTCTACTGGGCAATAGTAGAAGAGCCAACTGTGGATCAGCCTTGCTTAGAATACTTCTCCCTGAAATGGGTCATCCCAGTGGGTGATTACATTACAAATGTCCACTTTGCTTAGAATTTACTTCTACTTTTCTTAATAGTGACAAGTTCTTTAAAAGGAAAGAATAGAATGAGCAAGGAACTAAAGCAGGAGAAAGGTTAGAAGATAAGACAAAACATCTCCTTTAAGTGAGTTCAAGTCTTCAGGTCCAGATTATTCAGAACGAACTTGAAGACCATAGGGGAACTCTCAGGGAGAGAAAATGTTTGAGAGAAGTATGCATAACATGAATGTACCTGCACTTCAGAGAGAGGAAAGTGACCTTCTGATTTAGTGAGTAATCAGCTTGCTGTTGATCCTTAGCAAGACTCTAGAATTAGACATTAAATAGCCAATTTGTGGCAATTGGGTCAGAATACCCTACTATTGTCACAAGGTAGCTGGTTTAAATCAAGGTTTGTCAAACTGAAAACACTACATCAGATGAATACTCAGGAGGAATTCAGAGTTCCCATCGTGACTCAGCGGTTAACGAACCCAACTAGCATCCATGAGGACACAGGTTTGATCCCTGGCCTCGCTCAGTGGGTGAAGGATCCGATGTTGCCGAGAGCTGTGGTGTAGGTCGAAGACGCGGCTTGGATCTGGCGTTGCTGTAGCTGTGACATAGGTGGGCAGCTACAGCTCCGATTTGACCCCTAGCCTGGGAACCTCAATATGCGGTTGAGGTGCGGCCCTAAAAGAGAAAAAAAAAAGAAAAGAGGAATTCAACCTTTATTTTAGTTAGGCTTTTGACAGAGTTTGTTATCATATCATTAAGAACCAAGTGGAAAATTGGGTACTATATGAATGGAGTCGATTCAGAGTTGACCGAACAAAACTTATATTAAAGGAAACCACTTAGTGAATCCATAGTCTTTGCAGGGAGTATTCTTTCCAGCATGTCATAGGGCTCACCCTCCTCTTATCACATGGACGATGATTTAGATGACATTTTTTAAAACTGCCAAAAACACCAAACTGGGAGGGAAAATATGTTGGTTATTAAAATCAAGATCAAGATTGAGAAATATTTTAGCTGGCGATAAATTTAATTGCCAACCTTCCACAAACTCATGATTAAGGACACATGTCTGAGCAGTAATTTTCATTAATCAAGTATTCTATATGTTGATTTTGAAAAAAAAAAATCAGAAAACACAGAGATCCTGCTGTGCTGCAACAGGATCTGTGGTGTCTCTGCAGCACAAGAATGCGGGTTTGATCCGTGCAAACCCCACCCCCAACAGTGGGGTTAAAGGATCAGGGGTGGTCATCAACTGCCACGTAGGCTGCCACTGTGGCTTGGGAACTCAATATGCCACGGGACAGCCAAAAATGAAAGAAAAAAAAGAAAAAGAAAAATCAGAAAATACAAATAAGCAAGTGGAAGAAGGAGACTGTCAGCACGGTAGTTATCAGAAGTGTCCACAAACACCCCAGAAGTATCATGCGATGTGTTCAAGTGGCCCCGTCCTTCATTCCTGCCTCAGTGACAGTGGAAACTTTTTTTTGTCTTTTTACCTTTTCTAGAGCCACACTCGCGGTATATGGAGGTTCCCAGGCTAGGGGTCTAACAGGAGCTGTAACCGCCGGCCTTCGCCACAGCCACAGCAACGCGGGATCCGAGCCGCGTCTGCGACCTACACCACAGCTCACGGCAATACTGGATCCTTAACCCACTGAGCAAGGCCAGGTATGGAACTTACAACCTCATGGTTCCTAGTCAGATTCGTTAACAACTGAGCCACGATGGGAACTCCGACAGTGGAAACTTCTGAAGTCTCCTTCTGTCTGTGTCTCTGAGCAGGTCCCCTCTCTTGTGGCCTGTATCGATAGGGAGTATGAGCAGGAACCAACGTTTTGTTGTTGAGATCTGGGTGTTGTATTAAGTCACTGAGATTTTACGATTATTTGTTACTGTAACAAAACCTAACCTGTTTTGACTGATGAAACTGGTATTTCTGAACACAAAGATAAGAAGAGATGTGTTTGTGGTGTGTTAATTACCAGGTTTTTTTGTATGTATGTATCTATCATATACACTTAAATTATAACAGTATCACCACTCTATGTTATAACATACTGGTTCATTTCATTATATTGTGAAGCAAATATATTTCTATGACATCAATTTTATAAGTTTGGACACTGAACTTATTACCTAACCAATATCCTATTGTTAGAATTTTACTTTTCCTATTATATGATAATCGATACTATAATGACATTCTTTAACCTCATCTTTAATTTTTTTTTTTTTTTTTTTTTTTTGCCTTTTAGGGCTGTACCCACAGCATATGGATGTTCCCAGGCTATGGGTCAAATCAGAGCTACAGCTACCAGCCTACACTACAGCCACAACAACTCAGGATCTGAGCCATGTCTGTGACCTATACCACAGCTCACAGCAATACTGGATCCTTAACCCACTGAGCCAGGTCAGGAATCAAACCCACATGAGGATGCTCTGAACCACAATGGGAACTTCTTTCAATATTTTACTTAGAATAAATTTAAGAGCATGGTATTATCGAAGAAAGGTTATTGCTTTATTGGGTTTTTTATTATCATTTCCAAATTATATCCTAAAATAACCAGCACAAACATACAGTCGCATCAGCTGTGTGTGAGAAACCCAGTGTTGCCAGATATCAGCTGTGTGTGAGAAACCCAGTGTTGCCAGATATTTTTCTACCCAGGATATTTGCTGTTTTCATTTTTAGCAGTCTAATTGTGCCAGTACCTTTTTTAGCTATTTTGTTTGCACATTTCATCACATATCTCTGGGTCACTTTATTTCTTTGTTATTCAATTATTCATAGCCTTTTTCTGTTGTCTCTTTTAGTTGATTCACAAGATGTCATTTGATACAAAGTCTATCAACCCCTGTCATACAGTTTGCAAACTGCATTTTTTGGTTTTCTGTTTTTCAATATTTTTCCATATTGAAGTTATAAATTGTAGTTAACAAAATATAGCAATCTTTTCTATGGGGCTTATGTCTTTGGAAGTCAAGCTTAAAATATCTTCTCAAATTTCCAAATAAAATATAGTATTTACTCTAGTGCTTTTACTATTTTTTACATGTATATTTTTAATCCATCTGGAATTTATGAATACTGAATAGAATAGGAATCTTTTCTTCCCCACTCAAAGAAAGATCTGGAGTTTTTAACTGACCTAAAACACAAGAAGCAGACAAACAAATTAATGCAATTTTAAACTTCTTTAACAAAAATCTAGGACACAAAAAAGTAAGGAAATTCTATTGCATTCTCTATCCATTAGACCACATAAACATTTAGTTTGAGGTTTTACATCTAAATTGGGATATTGGCAAATTGAAGGATAGGCAGAGAAGGGCAACCGGAATGATAATGGGTCTAGAATCCCTGTCTTTAGAAGTACAATCCAAGGAATGTTTTGCTTGGAGAAGAGATTAGTGTTGATGGCGAAAATTATATTCAAATTTAGGAACACTTTCCATGGAGAAATACTAGATTCATCCTGCCTAGTTCTAGATGTCAGTATTTTGGTGCATCAAAATGTATAGCAATGCTTATTTCACTTAAATAAAAGGAAGAATTTTGTGTCAACTGGATCTGTTAAAAAAAATAAGGTATGAAGATGTCAAACAATGACTAAATGTCATACTATCAAGAAGTTTGTAGAGGAGATCCTTTCCCGGATTGGGATGTTGGACCAAAAAATTTCTACGGTCTCTTCCAAATCTGATCTTTTACCATCCTGGACTATATTTGACCTGTCTGAAGAAAATGGCCCAATAAATGAGCCTGATTCCTTTCAGCAGTTTAGGTCTGAGTTTTGAAAACGACTTAAGCTGAGCAGATAAGACAGAGCATCTGTTGAGGGGCAGGAGCACTAGCTTGAGGCACTTGTGTACTAGCCCAGGCCCTACCACCCACTCAAAGCAGTGGAACCTTAGGCAAATCCCTTATCTTGCCTGGCCCACAGTTTCTCATTCTAAAATGAGCAAAGTGAACTCAGTTATCATTACCAGATGATCTAAGGATCCCATCGAAGACTAAGATACTATCATTCTATGTTTAAAAAATAAGTAGAATAAGCTACATAATCAGGTTTCCAAGTACAAGCCGAGATGCCTGTTCTAATAAACCCTGGCGATTTCAAAGCTTTATCTCATTGAGAGCCTCTACAAGCAAATCTAGAGGTTAAGCCCAAGGTTCATCCACACATTATTAATAAAATGTTTAAGAATCTGTTGTGTACTAGGAGCTATGCCAGTTACCAGAGATTCAAAGATGATTAAAATGAAGCCTGTGCTCTCCAAGTCCTCACTGTTTAGTAGTGATGACAACCTAGCAGACAACAATTACAATGTTGACAATGTGGTAATTGTGTTGAGTGTCTTTAAGTGCCATAGGTTCAGAGACATGCATCTTCTATGTGAAAGTCTCCAAACAGTAGGTCTAGATGATATGTAAAGACTCTTCCAGCTCTGCTTCTTGTAAATGCTTCTAAAACAGAAGACTAGCCTGCCAAACCCACTTCACCAGAGCTAACCAGAAGTTGCATAAAGACAGACATTGAGTAATGGCCCCAAGGCTCAAGTCAGAGACTCAAAACACAACTGCCTGTTAAGATTAAAGATGATTTTGGAGTCTCAATCAAGCAAACCACCAAGAGCTTCCATATATCCCTCCTGACAAATGACCGTCTATGGATATTTTCCAGTGTTGGCTTATATAAGAGTTCATAGTAGTACGGTATAAATAAAGCCAAAAGGGACTTGCTGCTCAATAAAGGCAAGATAACAGGGAAGGGTTCAATGACACTTCTGTGATTGTATGGGCAAAGTGTACTGATTCAAGGGATGGCTGGGAAGTGGCTTGTCTTGTATCCAGAGTTGGCCTTTGCAGAGATAGCTGTATGATCTGCCTCTTAGAGCCTGTAAACTATTGGGGCAGGATTCTCACGTTGTATTTTTGTATAGCACTCAGCCCTCAGATTTCCACATCATGAAACTCCAGACTTTGTTTCATTAGGAATAAATTGGCAGACCTGACCAAGAAGAGAGGAAAAGAAAATACACTACCTAACAGAACAGGACATTTCAACAGGTCCCTAACCCGTGTGAATGTTTCTCCCACTGCTAGCTCTCAAATGTTACTTTAAAAAATGCACAACCTGAAAGTTGAGAGTTAAGTTTTATTTGGGGCAAAATTAGGACTTTTAGCCCAGGAGACAGCATCTCCGGTAACCCTGAGAAACTTCTCCTAGGACGTGAGAGGGAGCTAGGATATATAGGAGATTTTGCAGCAAAGGGCAGAAGCAAAAGAGGTCTGGGCTCACTGAAATCATTCCTTTGTTATGCACCTCAGCTATTAGGGCCAGTATCTTGAGTTTTCACAGCCCTCGGGGCTCACAGGCTTATCCTTGGAGGTGGCTACATTCGCAGATGGCAGAGAAACACCACCGCAAAGAGACAGGAGGAAATACTATCAGTTATATGATAAAGGTGACAGGGAGCTGCATGCAGCCATGAACACATTTACGAAAGTTTGTTGCTGGTCTCATGAAGGTTACTACTAGTCATGAGGAGCAAATATCACTATGAGGGATTTTAGTGTTTTTCTAGATATGAGGAGATGCCAGAATGGGGCACAAAAAATCTTCTCCTGAAAATATCCACCTTTTCTGCCAGTTTTCCCAGAGCACAGAGTGCCTCACTCCTGATCTCCCCTGAGCTCCACTCAGGGAGTGCTGTGGGTCAGCAGTTGCAATGGCTCATGATTTAATCCACTTAGAGGCTGATGGCAAGTGCCAAACTTCAGTTCACACAAATAAAAACACAGTCCCAAGTATGCAGAAATCCAAGCGCAAAAAAAAAGCATGTCTTGGAATAGTGGTCTCAGAATCCCCTTCAGAGACCTCTGACCCACAACCCAGAGGTGGTACCTAAGAATTTGTATTTCAACTGAAATATTAGCATCAGGTGATGCTAATACTGCTGATACAGGGACCAAATTTTGAGAACCACTGTCTTAGAAAATAGTTAGCTGATACTTGCCAAAATCTTTCCCACCTCAAAGAACTTCCCGACCCAAGCCAGGTTCTTATATCCACTATGGGTCTCCCAAGAGAAATCTCTCATAAATGGAATGAAGAAAAGAATAGAGGTAAACATCATTAAGCATTTTCTTGGGACCTAAAGAGAAGCTATGAATAGATCAGTGTTAGTGGAGAACAACCACAGTGGTTGGAACCAGTGATCTAATGTGACTCAGCGCGGAGAAGACAAAGACACAACCCACCAGGGTATCATACTTCAGGCTACAGCTGTTTTTCCCTTCCACAGCAATATCCTAATCCTCCTGTTTTCTTGGTGTTTATGATGTGTATTGGAGCTGGGCTCCTGAACCCTTTAGGTCCTCCAAGTATAACTTAAGAAACTCCAAGAAATTGTTTATCATCATTATTATTTTTAATTGAAATATAGTTGATGTGTAATATTGTATGTTACAGGTGTACAATATAGTCATTCACAATGTTTAAAGGTAATATTCCATTTAAAGTTATTATAAAATATTGGCTGTATTGTTTGTGTTGTACAATATCTCTTTGCGGCTTATTATTATTTTTTTTTGTCTTTTTGCCTTTTTATCTAGAGCCGCACCTGCGTCATATGGAGGTTCCCAGGCTAGGGGTCTAACAGGAGCTGTAGCAGCCGGCCTTCGCCACAGCCACAGCAACGCGGGATCCGAGCCGCGTCTGCAACCTACACCACAGCTCACGGCAATGCCGGATCCTTAACCCACTGAGCAAGGCCAGGGATCGAACCCGCAACCTCATTGTTCTTAGTCGGATTCGTTAACCACTGAGCCACGAAGGGAACTCCTTTGCAGCTTATTTTATACGTAATGGTTTGTACCTTTTAATCTCCTACCCCTAACTTGCCCCTCCCCCTTCCTCTCCCCATTGGCAACCACTAGTTTGTTCTTTAAGTTGGTGAGTCTGCTTCTTTTTTGTTATATTGACTAGTTTGTTGCATTTTTTAGATTCTATATAGAAGTGGTGTCATACAGTATTTGTCTTTCTCTCTCTGATATTTCACTTAACATAATCCCCTCCAAGTCCATCTACGTTGCTGCAGATGGCAAATGGCAGATTTTCATTCCTTTTAATGGCCGAGTAGTATTCCATTATATATATATTATATAAGTTACAGGTGTACAATATACTCATTCACAATATAAGATATATATATATAATCTTCTTTAACCGTTTATCTATTGATATATTGATGCACGCTTAGGTTGCTTTTAATTCTTAAATCAATTCTTACTGATTTCAAGTTACTCAAATAAGATGTGCTTTCTAGTTAAATAGCTCAATAATTCACCACTGTGGGTTATTGTTATATTCTCTATAGCATGCTATGCTATCAAAATTTCTTTAGAGAGCAGTTAATTTTAAATCAAATGGTTCCGATAAGTGAAAGATTCTTCTTTTTCTTTGAATACGTTTTTTGCACTTGGGTTTCAAAGGCTGGAAGTAAGGGTTCTGCCCATGGTGCCATCCAGACTCTTTTCCTGACTTTTCATGGTGTGTGACTGTGGCCAAGCACATGCCACATGCCACTCTTTCAAGTGGGAACTATAGGCTCCTTTGGCTTCTATCCATTTCTAAAGACATGGCTGGTAGCCCAGGCTGATTTTGGCCTTCCTCTCCTTTGTTCTCTGGGAACTTGCTTCTGGCCCTGCCATTTCCCTTCTGGTCCACCTCACCTCAAAACAGGCATAGGCCCCCATGGGAGAAAGGGGAGGCATTCTATAGACACAGCCAAGAAGAAAGCACCACCCCAGGGTCAAGGCACTGGCAGCCCACCCAGACAATTTGGGGTAGATCAAGCCTTATTGCATATTTCTCTAAAATGAAACATCCAGCTGAAGATACATCAAATACTTCCTTTTCTACAATTTTTAAATAAACATAGACTTTGTAAGACCCCAGAGTAAACCTCTGAGAATAAAGTAGTATGTTAGAAATAGACAGTTGGGAATTCCCTAATCTGGTAAAGACAGAAATGGAAGCATGAATGGAAAATGGGCCCTGCTGGGGTCATAAATAAGCTTTTCATTTAAACCACTAAGATTATCTCATGCATTCTCATCCAAACAGGTTACTGGTTTCTAGGAAGAAAGTTGGTCAGTTATTTTAGCCTTAAATATGCTTAAGAAACAAGAGAAAAGATTCCAGGCAAAGAAACTAGTGAGCAGAGAGTATGATTCTCTCATAATCTCATTATGATTATGTTTTCTCCTTTTTCTATTTATTTATTTATTTTGCTTTTTAGGGCCACACCTGTGACATTTGGAGGTTCCCAGGCTAGAGGTCCATTGGAGCTACAGCTGCCAGCCTACACCACAGCCACAGCAATGTGGGATCTGAGCTACCTCTGTGACCTACACCACAGCTCATGGTAATGCCAGATCCTTAACCTACTGAGCGAGGCCAGGGATCATATGTGCATCCTCATGGATACTAGCTGGGTTCATCACCCCTAAGCTACAATGGGAACTCCTGTTTTTTCTTTTTAATATCATTTCAAAATGGTGATTTGGATAGGTGTTACTTTGTGTCTTATGAAAACCATAGGAGTAGATCTGCATGACTCCCCTCCTCTGACGGAAAATTAAGACTGACATTGTGATAGACTGGGTCCAGGACAGAAGTAGACCTAGAATTCATGGGTGTTAGTCCTGCTAGCTTGTGTCAAGGCCTTCGCCTTCTAAAGGTTAAAAAAAAAAAAAAAAAGCTCAGGAAAAGATTGGTCAATATTATCATAAAGGACATTAATTTGACACTCCCTAAGTGAAAGGGCCCCTCTAAAACATTTAGCTGACTTTTCTTTTGTTTATTTCTCCAATCTAGCTGCCTATTATTCTTTCTCTCTGAAAAAAGACTGAGGTAAGGTCGGAAAATTGGAAGTAAGCTGGAAAATTTAAAGCCTAAGGATGTGCTAAAGTTTAAAAGGGTAAATTATGCAAAAGCACCAGTATACAGAGAGTAGGTTCTCAAGAAATAGCTGCTACTTCTTCCCTTGTTGGCAGAGGGAAAGCCTTGCAAGATCATGGACAGAGCAGTGTTGTGAGAGCTCCATTAGGTTCTTCCTCTCAGTGGAATCAAGTCAGTAAGAAAGGGGCACCAAGGTCTGCACATCAATTCCTTCTGTGACTCTTCTGCAAACTAATTTTATTCTTCCCAATCATCACTGCAGGTTTTAGAACAAAGCACTGGACAAAGATATACGCTCTCCACCATCAGAGGGTTCTGCCAAACAACAAATTATGCCTGACATTCAAGGTTCTATCAGATTCCTGGCATCAGATTAGGAGTTCCTTTGAAGAAGAGATTGTTGTCTTCAATAGAACTCCTTATTAGCCCTCTTTCTTAGAAGATATAATAATATACTTTCTATGGGATCTAGGTAGTCAGTTGGTCACCCAACAATTAAGGAAACACCATTTATGTTTAGTTATACAATTAGCATTTATTTTCCTTTCTGGACAATTTTAAAGTCTATTAAGAACAACCAAAAAGAAAGAACTAAATGCTCTGCCATATACATATAGGAAGTCATGTCCTATAGTGAATGACAGACCGTACAGCTTTCGGTTTAGGTGGTCCTGGATTCAAATTTCTTTGCTAGGTTTGTGGACTTGTGAATGTTACTTCACCTTTCTGAGATGCAGTTTTCTCATCTGTAAAATGGAAATGATAATAGATTACCTTATAAAGTTGTTAAAAATTACATGAGATGTATATTATGCACTTATCGTGTATGCAATATCTGACTCTCTAAGGACTGCATCAATCAACAGTGGTTAATGTATTGGTTAGGACCACTAACTGTGTCAGGATTGGCCAAGCTACCATCACCAGGGCCATTTGCCTTTGAATGTTTTTGTTTGAACCTTATCTTTAGCCAACTGAGCAACGCAATACAGAGCCCCTGAAAGATCTTGGAACAATGATCTCTTTGATAATCACCACCACCCTATCGTGAAGCCCATGATCTGTCCAGTCAGAGTCTATCCAGCCAAAGCCACCTCAGAACTTTGGGATGGAGTTCTACCCCCAGAATAGACACTGTAGTTTCTTGACACTCTAGGAGCTTGAGGAGTTTAATGGGGTGAGTTAAGGAGAGGCCAGGAGGCTTCAAATTGCCCTGGATCTTACCATCACCTCAGAGATGTCTCAGCTCAGTCAACCACCAGGAGGTAGAAGCCTTGCCTGCTAGTGTTTGTTCCCACTCAGAAATAGGTCAGACCCTGGGTTTTCATAATTTTGAAGACTTTGCCGCATAGCCCTGACTGTTCAGGTTCCCCCAACAGAAGTGAAGACACCTCTGCATGCAGGGACTGGTCAAGCGACAGACCTCCTGCTGTTGTAGAACATAGGGACTCACTCTGCTGCCTTTTGACTCCAGGCAGGTTCCAAATTTGCCTCCTTCCTGGCCACTGAAACAGACTCATTCCATTTCCTCAGGATATCAATCTCTTCTCTGACAAGGAACCAAGCTCCAAAATCCTTGAACAGTTTAGTATTTACCTTCCAGAGGTTTCTAATCCACATAATTAGTAGTCTCTTCACTGCACCTAGGCGTTAGGACTCTCTCAGTAGGTTGCTGAGTGATTGCAATCAAGGTGCCAGACTATGACAGTGAACTAACATATGCTTGTGGCCACCTAAGAGGTGGTGTTTTGACCAAGAAATGTCACCTTTCATGGACGCAGTAGAAACTTTTGTTTGGTGAAGTGAGCCTAGTGAAAGAAAAGCTGCCTACCCAGGGTACTCTGGGTAAAATGACATATAATGAGAGCAACAGTAACAGAACAGATTCTAGCCCCATTTCATTTGCTTCTTTTCATGTGTGAGTAAAAAATATGCAAATAAATGATTATCGCAGGGAAGCGCAATAATATAGAGAAGCAAACTAGAGAATTAGATGTTTCCTAGGAATCCACTAATATCTACTATTAATGCTGCAAAACACGTCCTCCTGGCCTGTTCATACAGTTAATCTTAGCTGACTGTTTAATAATCCATTTTAAGAATGTACCACGATCATTGAACCAAGCCTGAATTGTCCATATTGGGATAGTTTCCAGGTTTTCAGTATTAAAATATTTTGATGAATAACATTGTAGATAAATATTTGTTCTTAGCCAGTATCCTTTCCTTACAAGAAGCTCATAGATACTGCATTTGCTCAGTGAAGGTCTCTGCATAGGCTTTTGTTCATACAAAAAAGATTGCGCTAAACATTCTATCTAGGGCTCCTACAGAGCAGATGTAACATGTGTCGCCTGGGAGTGGACTTCCTAGCGCTTAGATAAAGGGCCATACGGCTCCGTTTTCCCAGGTCTGTCCCAGTTAATTCCTGCTGACTCAGGGACTCACCCTTCTAGTGTTCCTTTTTATTCTCAAAAGTGTCTGGGTTTAGGCAACCTATAGATGGCCATCTTAGCCATAGAGTAGATGAATGTTCTCCTTTAAGAGATAATGCAAAACTGTTCTGCAAATTGTTGCATCCACTCACACTCCCCCAATAACGTGTAAATGATGTTCTGGATCCACAGTTCCTCTGATACCTAGTCCCATCCCAGATTTTTTTCATGTTTATCAAGCTAATGGTTGTACGATGCCATTTTATTAAAATCATGATTTATATTCCCTGACCTCTGTTAATGTTAAATATCATTTTATATTTTTGTTAGCCATATGTATATTTTTTTCCTTTGAAATACCTGTTCGTAACTTTTGACTCCTTTCTACTGGGATGTTTGGGTTGAGCCGGCAAAAGCTGAACACAACTCAAAGGCCTATCAAAGGAGAGGGCATGAGTGAGTTGTGCTGTATACAAGGTCATATTATTCAGCAGCCAAGCTGAGTTCATTAGAGTATGCAACACTACAGATATCCTAGCAATACATTATTAAATTTAACAAAGTAGGAGTTCTCGTTGTGGCGAAATGGGACTGGTGGCATCTTGGGAGCACCAGGGCACAGGTTCAATCCCTGGACTAGTGCAGTAGGTTAAGGAATCTGGCATTGCTGCAGTGGCAGCATAGTTCACAACCGATCTGATCCCTGGCCCAAGAACTCCAATTGCCACGGGGTGCCAGAAAAAGCAAAAAAAAAAAGTTTATAAAGATTAAACACTCCCATATATATGTATGTACACCACACACATATAAAACAAAAATAAAATTTTAGAATATGAATGCTATCAAAATATCTATATAAAAGGTAAAGCATTTACATGATAACGAATATGAGATTTAGTTTACCTCAGAGAGGACGGAAGCGGAAGGATGAGATCCAGAGATGTTATGGAGGTAGGTCAGTTATCATAAAGATCTGAGCATTTGTGGAGTTCCCATTGTGGCTCAGTGGAAACAAATCTGTCTAAGCATCCATAAGGATGCAGGTTTGATACCTGGCCTTGCTCAGTGTATTAAGGATCTGTCGTTGCCCTGAGCTATCGTGTAGGTCACAGATTTGGCTTGGATCTAGTGTTGCTGTGGCTGTGGTGTAAGCCAGCAGCTACAGTTCCGATTCAGCCCCTAGCCTGGGAACCTCCATATGCCTTGGATGCGGCCCTAAAAAAAAAAAAAAAAATATATATATATATATATATATATATATATATATATATGCATTTATTTTGAGTGGTTCATTCTAAGAATTTATCACAAATAAATAAGCAAGCAAGTAAACAAAAGAAGACCATGTGTAAGCAACATGTCAGGATTATGATTAATTCATTTCCAATAATGAGAGGGGAGGAAAATTTACATTTTCCAGTTATTTAGAGATATTAGCAGATCTGCCCTCAAGAAAGAGTAAATGATTTATATTACCACCAAAATGTATGAGCGCCTATTTCACTGTGTCTTGAATTATTCTGTAGAAATAAAGTGATTGGTTTAGATCCACGTGGGCCATGGTGTAAGGAATGAATCTGGTACCTCTGTCCCTGATCCACTAATGGTGAGGCATCTGGTCCCCTTTAGCGGTCTCATCTTTTGCTGAAGGCCTGCCTATTTTCCTCTGGTGCTGGAAGATGGGATGTGAAGCAGGACCTATATAGCACTGGGCTTTGGGGAGGAACCATATGCAATGCCTCTATTATCGTTGTTGTCAATGGCTCCCAGATGTGAAAAGAACCACCTGCTCCCCAGCTGTTTCCTTGTTTACGCCAGGCACAGCCCCTTCTCAGTAATGTATTCTCAAAATTTATTTGCCCTTACTATTCTAAAAACTGCCCTCTGTCCACCACTATCATCATTAACAGTAACAACTAATGGCTGGTTTTTGTTCAAGATGCCAGAAGTGTCAGGTATATAAATAAGAATAGATATACTCGCACTTATTTGTTTTTAAGTAAGATACATATGCTTGGACCTCCACCTTCCAGTCATGAGAAACTGCATCTCAGCCCTGTTTGAGAGCCTCTTGCCCTCCCAAAGATGATAGGAGAACAGAAATGGCTGAAAAGAGGATGATATCCTAACTAGAAAATTTAGTCCATCACTGAAGTGCACATGGTCCAAGCTGGCGTCCATTGTATGAGATGGCCTCTACTCTCTCTGTGAAAGCTGAAGCTGGGGACCTTCCATTAAGGCTCGTCACACTGGTCTCCACAGTGGCCTCCATCAGAGATCTGTCCATCTCCAGGGAGCCCCATGAGAGCAGAACTTAGCCCCTACTGTATTTATTTGACATAAAATACGTGTTTAACAAAACCACTCACAGCCATAAGTATTCAAGTCTTGGGAAATCCTGTCTTTGAACCCTTGGAACCCCTCTCCCTCTTGGATAATCCTTCAGGGTACCTCAGTTTGCCTAGCTGTCATAAATAAAGACCTGTCTTCCTGGGAGGAAGTGGAAAAATACCTTTCTGCCTTTCCAGAGTCTTCTAGAGTCATGAAGACAAAGTAAACTAATACCTGGAAAAAACATTCCAGAGGTGTTACGGCATTGCCCTGGTGATTCTGCCCTCAAAATATGTCAAATATCCACCCACTTCTTTCCAGCTCCTTTGCTGTCACCTAATTCAAGCTACCATCAGCCTTATATGGACTGCTCCAACAAATATAAACAGATCTCCCTCCTTTTCTTTAGATGGGTTCTCCACAGAGCAGCCAGTGGGAGATTTTAGAAACACAAACCAGATTGTGTTACAACCCTAATGAGTAAGGTATAAAACAGTAAGAATAATAATGCGTTCAAATTTTAAATCCTAGTCAAGGACTTCCGGCCTTATTCCCTGCTGCTTTTCTCTAGGTGCTTGACATAGTTCTGTTTGCTTGTTTGTTTTTAGTCCCTCACTACCTCAGGCATAGGGGATCCCTCTGCCTGAAATCTTTTCCTGTGTACCTTCTGCTTGTGCCTCAGGCCTTAGCTAAATGCTTCTTCTCAGAGATGCCTTTTATTGATTCCATAATCTAAATGAGCGCTTCTGTGTTAGTTTCACTTTATACCCTTCTTAGCACTTTCACAATTCGCCGTTATCTATGTGTTGGTGTGATGATTTATTCAATTATCTGCCTCTCCACTGACCACGTATCACTATGCCTAACACATAGTGCACATTCAAGAAATTAATGAATCAAAGAGAAAGACAATGGACGCTTGAGGGCCTTAAGTTCCACTTAGGCAATTACACACACACACACACACACACACACACACAGGAGTTGTGGATTATTGAACAACCCCACCCTCTCTTAATTCTCGGCTCGGTAACTGGATAACAAGAAGACCAACCCAGCCATTGTCACAGCATTTCTGTTTCATATTACTGTCAATTGCCATACTTGAAAGCAATTCAATCCATGCACAAGGATTCCAGGAGACAGTTAGTCATGAGACAAAGGGAAAAATGCCTTGGTTCTATATTTGTTACAATCTGTGCTTTTTTTAATCCTTCCTGTATGTGGCTTTTTTTGATGCTTTGGAGACCTCTATAAATCTAGCAAATATGTTTACAAGCTGGAATAATAAGAAGATGTGTCAGGAATAGATATCTATTTATTCCAAGTACAAACTGAGAAATATTTGTCCTTGCATTTAATAAACTTTAAAAAGAATCAGCCACTTGGGAGACCTGCAATCTTTTCCTTTTCACTGTGTCTCCTCCATAACCCCTCCCCACCCCCAGCTCCACCCCCATCCCTACCTCCACCCCCCTTTGGACTCATAACAATTTTAGAACTGAAGCGGATATTCAAGACCCCCTAAGCTTTACATATGACAGAACCTAGGCTCAGCAAGATGAGGGCCACTCAACTATGATCAGACAGTCATAGAGGAAAGGGAAACACAATGACAAAGTGAGCTCCTATAAAAACATGGTGTCGATCACTGGCTCCCAAATTTTCTATTTTAAAAAAGATGCAAGGGATATCCTAAATCTAAGAGAGTTCTAGTTGTTTAAGGGATTTTTTTTTAAGTTAATTGCTACTATCAGGCTAAGAAAACCAAGGAAATAAAACTAAAATATTTAAAAAGCAAATCATTCTACGCAGAAAAATCATTACAGGCACTAGGTTTTTTTTGCATTTACTTTTCCTATTTCTTTCTGTAATCAAGTAAGACTAAGTGAAAATGATCTGGACTGCAATTCTGCAATGAAATTATTAAATCATTTATTTATACCATTGCCTTCTCTTTAATCTGAAGAATTCTAAAGTCTGGAATTTTTGATGTTTCCAATATAAATGATCAATTGTAAAATACTTATTGAAGGAGTTCCCCCTGTGACTCAGTGGTAACAAATCTGACTAGTATCCATGAGGACGCGGGTTTGATCCCTGGCCCCACTCGGTAGGTTAAGGCTCTGTTGTTGCTGTAGATGCGGTATAGGTTGTAGACCTACAGCTGGCATTGCTGTGGCTGTGGTGTAAACAGACAGCTGCAGCTCCAATTCGACCCCTAGCATGGGAACTTCCATATGATGCAGGTGTAGCCCCAAAAGAAAAAAAAGAAATTACTGAATTCCTATTATTTAGGGAAGAGTTTATGGGGGCCCTGGGAGTTTGCAAGTTAAGTTAGAGTGATCAAGCATGAAGAACTCATACTCTGTTTTGGTGGGAAATGACCCACATAGTCAAAAACTCACCAAAAAGATTTATTGCCAGTACAATTTGAAAAGGGACTTCTTTAAATAGGAGTAATGGTAGTCTCTGCATTTATCTTTGGGGGAAAAATATGTTGGAAAAGGAAAATTAATCTTACTTCAGTTCTTCACATTGATGAAGCAGAAAACTTCAGCTGATTTTTAAAAGTATACATTATTTTTTTGAAAGCTAGGAATTCCTTTTAAAGAAGTCATGCCAATAGGAAAATATTTCTAAAAAAAGTTCAAGAATAAACAAGTATTTTGTAGTTGTCTCTAAATCACTAAGTTCGTAACTGAATTTGTTTTTCCTTCGTATCAAATCAGGGAGGATTCTAGCAGTCAATTCACCTGGCAATTTATCCTGTGGATGTATACCTATACGAAGATATTCACTGTGCTTTTATGTAATTTGCCCAAATTGAATACAACATAAATGTTCATCGGAAGGGTTGATTTAATCAACTATGTTCAACCTATGAAATAGAATACCATACTCTCCTAAAAAAAGAATAATGGGCATCTACAAGTATCAGTATGGGAGGAGGGCTAGGAAATACTATTAAATGAAAAGAACAAAGGAGTTCCCGTCGTGGCTCAGTGGTTAATGAATCCAACTAGGAACCATGAGGTTGTGGGTTCGATCCCTGGCCTTGCTCAGTGGGTTAAGGATCCGGCGTTGCCGTGCTGTGGTGTAGGCTGCAGATACGGCTCGGATCCCGCATTGCTGTGGCTGTGGCGAAGGCCGGCAGCTACAGCTCCTGTTAGACCCCTAGCCTGGGAACCTCTATATGCCGCAAGCGCAGCCCTAGAAAAGCCAAAAAAAAAAAAAAAAAAGACAGAAAAGAACAAGAACAAACTATGTATAAATAAAATTCTGTTTGCACAAAAACAAGATTGTATTATTCAAAAAGAATTTCTGGAAGGATTCTCAAGAAACTCTTAGAGGGAATATCTCTGGGAAATAAGAGTGTGGACGGAAGTCAAAAGAACTTTTATTTTTTAATTCTATACCCTCTATACTTTTTGATTATCTTTTAATCATGAGTAGGTATTTCTTTTTGTCTCTTTGATTCTTATGCTAATATACATACATCAGTTTTTCAATTGAAGTCACTTTGGGGAAATAGCCTACCTTCTTTTCGCATTGTAAAATTTTATTTTCTGTATCCCAGTGATTGTTGTGGGCTATGCATTTGCCTTAGTTTGTCCCATCTCTAATAATATTATATACTGACAAGTCTCAATTTTCATTTTTGATACTGAACTCTTTGATCCTGCTTATTTTAAGAAACACTTTCCATTTTAACAGAATATGTTAAAATAGTGAATTTTAAGGTTTCGGTTAAATTGAAATTCAAAATGAAAAACTGCATGGGATCTTTAGTCTTTCAACTAATCATTCATTTAACCTACCTTTATGGATGTAGCATTGTGTGTGCAGCATTTGCAAGTTACAAGTTACAAGTTGATTACGACAAAATATCTTATTTTAAGGAGCATGAAATGGGGAGATTGGATTAAAATGGTGGAATAGAAGGACTGGAGCTCAACTTCTCTCCCAAAAAACAGCAAAAATACAGCCAAATGCCGAGCAACCTTCAACCAAATGGACTGTAAACTTCCAGAAAAGATACTCTGCTCCAGAAGACACAGTGGAGACCACATCAAGAGGTAGGAGGGGTGATTAC
>PVHT021183694.1:3139625-3201616 GCA_004024745.2 Catagonus wagneri | reverse complement strand
GGGAAATCATTTAAGGCATATTCCATCTTGAGAAAAAGGACCTAGGGAGGGAAAGTAAGGCAAGTCGGTAACTGAAAATTAGGGTTTAAGCAGTGACTTATATAAAAGAAAAGTGAATCCCACAAATCAAAAACAGTGCCATAAAATTAAGAATAATTTGCTGAATGTGGTTAATTGAAACATTGCTTTATTTCCTTGGCAGGAAGAACATTTTATGAAAAATCCTTTTCTTTTTCCCCCCTGATTTTATGCCTAGCTCAATAGTTCTCAGTCCTGGCTACACGTTAAAGTCACCTGGGGAGCGTTAAAAATTACCCATGCCTGGGCCGCAGCCCAGAAATTCTGATGTCATTGGTCTGAGGAGCTGCCTGGGCACTAGGGATTTTAAAGCTTCCCCCAGCAAAGTTAATATACAGCCCTTGTGAAAATGCTGTGGCCAAACTAAGAATCTGATTTGTTCCCTGGGATTTAAGGAATAGCTTCAAATTTGTGGCTTGAACTGTCTTTAGAGTATACCACTTCCAACACCTCGGGAAGAGGTGCCTGCCTGCCCCCACCCAGACAGTCCATCCACAAATGATCTCAGTTTTCTAAGCAGAGTTGATGTTTGGGCAATCAAGCATGAAGGCTTTGTCTGAATGACATTAGCTAGTTCTGCTCAGAAAAAGGAGGCTGTCCTCTACCTCCACCTACACTGCCGCTTTGCTTTTCACTTCTCAGTGAGTGAAAAGAATTGGGTTCTCAGACTAAGGGTTAACACATAGTCCTAAGCAATAAGTGCATCTTGCATGAGTAACAATGCAAGGAGGTAAAATCTGCATGGGCTATTGCTCTAATTTAAAAGCTCTAAATACCCAGAAAGCCTGGACAAGTCTTCTCCCCTCTAGTCTCCAAACATCTCACTTGTAAAATTAATGGAGTTCAAATTTATGGACGCCAAGGTATTTTCCACTGACTGATTCAATGGTTGTATTTCTCATGACTAATACAATAATGAGCAAATTCTTCATTTAGGGCCCCATTTACAATGCTGTTACTAATACTAAACAATTCCTAAAATGAGGGTTTAGATTTACACTAAAATTATTAGCATATACACATAAATAATATATCTGATATTTAAGCAGTTTGTTTTTTTTGGTTTTTGTTTTTTTGTCTTTTTGCTTTATTTGGGCCTCACCCGTGGCATATGGAAGTTCCCAGGCTAGAGGTCTAACAGGATCTGTAGCCGCCGGCCTTCACCAGAGCCACAGCAACGCGGGATCCAAGCCATGTCTGCAACCTACACTACAGCTCACGGCAACGCCGGATCCTTAACCCACTGAGCAAGGCCAGGGATCGAACCCGCAACCTCATGGTTCCTAGTCGGATTCGTTAACCACTGAACTACGACAGGAACTCCTTAAGCAGTTTGTTTAAATTTCATTTCCCAGGAAAGACAATGACTAACTACATGATTTCCTGAAGGAACTGACAACTGTAACTGAAGAAATGTTACATGAATAAATTATTATCCCTTACAGATAAGGTAATGACAGAACCCTAATTGATTTGCAATTGGTCAATGACACCATCTAATTGAATTGCAACTGGTATTGTGAAGTTGTGACATGAAATTTGTCACTACCTGGTAAAAAGATTAAGAGCCTTTTCGTGATGCTGCGTCTTCCTGGGAAAATCACTAATATATCAACATAAACCAGAAGTGCCAGAAGAAATCTCTTGGTATGGAATTAAAGGAGAGTTTGTTTAAAGAAAGGAAAACAGCTCTAAATAGCAAAGTAAATATTTTCCTCTGCCTTTGGGTGACCTTAAGCTCAGCCTCTTCCCTTATGAGAACGCAGTCTCCCAGCCCGTGGTTTTGTGGCATGTCGGCAATTCCAGAGAGCCTCTCTTGCAGTTTGGCAATGGGCCACTTCCCAGCCACACAAACCTGATTTCCTTTCCCTCTTCTCCACAAAAACATATATGCACGCTAGCTTCCTCCTTTCTTAAGACAGAGTCTCTTTCTTTAATGCCAGTATTGGCTCATGAACCTGAAATAACTGAATTCCCCTTCTTCATTTCTAAGGGCACAGCCTGGTTGGGCTCCCAGTTATAGAGAAGTTCTGCTCTCTGGTGGTACTAGATTAAAAGAAAGGAGGGTCAAGGGAATAACTCATCTGTATTAAAAGTCACTGTATGGGAGTTCCCTTCATGGCTCAGTGGTTAACGAATCCGACTAAGAACCGTGAGGTTGCGGGTTCGATCCCTGGCCTTGCTCAGTGGGTTAAGGATCCGGCGTTGCCGTGAGCTGTGGTGCAGGTCGCAGACGCGGCTCGGATCCCGCGTTGCTGTGACTGTGGTGAAGGCCGGCGGCTACAGCTCCTGTTAGACCCCTAGCCTGGGAACCTCCATATGCCGCAGGTGCGGCTCTACATAAAGGCCAAAAAAAAAAGACAAAAAAAAGGTCACCGTATGTTCATTAGTCTAATCACTTGTAGAGGTCTGAGGACAATAATCATGATGTAATCAAAGAGCATACAAACCCAAGAGGATAGATACGACCGGAAGAATATAATAAGGTAAAATTTCACTTATATAAGGTAAATAGTTTCTAGAGGTCGGCTATATAACTCTATGCCTATAGTTACCAACATCCTACTGTACGCTTAAAACATTTTAAGAGGTTTAAAGAAGAATGTGGAAGCTCCCATCGTGGCTCAGTGGTTAATGAATCCGACTAGGAACCATGAGGTTGCGGGTTCGATCCCTGGCCTTGCTCAGTGGGTTAAGGATCCGGCGTTGCCGTGAGCTGTGGTGTAGGTTGCAGACGCGGCTCAGATCCTGCGGCGAAGGCCAGCAGCTATAGCTCCTGTTAGACCCCTCGCCTGGGAACGTCCACATGCGGCCCTAGATAAATCAAGAAGACAAAAAAAAAAGAAGAAGAATGTAATATGGCATGGCTCCACGCATCAAGTCACGGCTGACAGTCCCAAGGAACCCACAGTGGGGTGTCACTGTCCCACTGCCAGGATTCCTCAAACGGGCGGCTGCACACATTAAACAGAGAGATGGGAAACACGTGTTCCAGAAGGGGATCTGTCTGGGGCCAGACTTCATTCAGTGTGTTTTCCCGTGCATTTTTGAAACCAGGCCTCCTCTTCACAACCACCTCCGTCTGCTCCAGCGGCCATAACACAATACTGCAGACTGGGCGGCTCACACAACAGACATTTATTTCTCACAGTTCTGGAGGCTGGCGATTCTGAGATCTGGTGGGTTTCTGGTGAGAGGCCTTAGTTTTGACAACAGCGCCCTTTGTCTAAAATAAATTTTACAAAGATATCCAGTATATTATAAATAAATACATAAATACATAAAAAAATAAATGGGGTGGTCCCCACTTTATCTTATGGGATAGAATCCAAGACCCTCAGTGGATGCTGGAAACCACGGATAGTACCAAATCCTATAAATACTATGTTTTTCCTATACATACTTATCTGTGATAAAGTTTAATTTATACATTAGGTACCATAAGAGATTAACAACAACTAATGACAAAATAGAACAATTTAAAATACACTGTAATAAATGTTATGTGAATGTGGTCTCTCTCTCTCTCTGTCAAAATATCTTTTTTCTTTTTAGGACTGCACCCGTGGCCCTAAAGGGTGCGGTTCCCAGGCTAGAGGTCGAATTGGAGCTACAGCCACAGCAATGCCAGATCCGAGCCGCGTCTGCGACCTACATCACAGCTCACGGCAATGCTGGGTTGTTGACCCACTGAGCAAGGCCAGGGATTGAACCTGCAACCTCATGGTTCCTAGTCAGATTTGTTAACCGCTGTGCCACAGTGGGAACTCCTCTGTCAAAATATCTTATCGTATACATTTGATGCCTTTTTCATCATAACCAAGCACTTATCACCCACTGTTACTGTAACCTTTGCAGTTTGAGGTGCAACAGCAACACTAGCACCAATTTCTTTTTCCTTCTTCGTAATTTCTGACAGAATATTCTTTCTTATCGTAGATCTTAACAACCTCAGTATATGACTTTTTTTCTAAGTAACTCAGAATCTTTTGGAGATCCCATTGTGGCTCAGTGGATTAAGAACCCAACCAGTATTCATGAGGATGAGGTTCGATCCCTGGACTTGCTCAGAGGGTTAAGGATCTGGAGTTGTAGCAAGCTGAGGTGCAGTTCGCAGATACGGCTCAGATCTGTCGTAGCCGTGGCTGTGGCATAGGCTGGCAGATGAAGCTCCGATTCAACCCCTAGCCTGAGAACTCCCATATGCCACAGGTGTGGCCATAAAATAAACAAAAACAGACAAAAGAACTTCCGTGTTTTCACTGAAAAGCAAAATTTTACGGTTTTTCTTTGGCAGAGCCCAGTTGTTGGATCATTGTGCATTGTGAGTTTGCGGTCATTATTAAGTAAAATCAAGGTTACTTGAACACAAGTTTGCAACACTATGACAGTGAATCTGATAACCAGGTGGCTACTAAGCCACTACCAGGCGGGATAAATTGGCCAAAGGGATGATTCACATCCCAGGCAGGACAGAGTGGGAAGGCATGAGACTTCATCACACTTCTCAGAAGGGTATGCAATTTATGACTTATGAATTGTTTATTTCTGGAATACCCAAGTAATCAAAATAGTGAATAACTAAAACCATGGATGGGGGAGGGACTACTGTAAATAAATAATATACTGGAAGGTGACGTTGGAATATGTGTTCAACCCGTGGGAGTGTGCACAGTTGTTTCTGCATTAAACCAGCTCTAAGAACACACACAGAAGATTTCAAGGTGCTGCCATCCTGGGCAAATGGCTCAAGGCCACGTACCCTGAACCACCCCTCTTACCGCCCAGGGAAAACCTCTTCTTTGCTATCACACAGGAGAATCAGTAACAGCAACTATACCTCTGTGGTTACCACGCAACGGAGTGGAGCCAGCATGACCCTGGCTGCATAAAGAGACTCAGCCAGAGGGCGTCTCATCCTGAGTCATCAGGGTATTTCTCAGAGGAATTTAAGCAACTAGTCCAGCAAGTCAAAACCTCTTGCAAGAATGTACACCCTTTAGCATCTTACTGATAAAATCAAAGTACTTGAAAAACTGGAAGGTTTGCAAACAGAATATAATCTTTGCTATAGGAGAGTCCAGATCTTCTCATCAAATGGTAAAGCACATGTCTTGGACTGAGATCGGGGGAACTGTAGTTTTATCTGTATTTTGCCACCAGCTAGCTTTCCTAAAGCAGTGGCGTAGTTCCTCATTAGTAAATAAAGGAGAGGATTAGGCCAGTGAGTCTCAGACTTTCATGTATATAAGAATCAACCGGACAGTTTATTTAAAATGTTGGTTTTCTGATCTCTGGCTCCCTGCAAAAAATCTGGCTCTGTTTTTCTGTGGTAAGACCCAGGAATTTACTTTATTTACTGGCAGCCTGTTGATTGCACTACAGACAGTCAGGCTTCCTCCCTACACCCACAAACTTTGAGATACACTAATGATTTTTTTTTCTTTGCTTTTTTAGGACTGCATCCATAGCATATGAAAATCCCCAGGCTAGGGGTCGAATCAGAGCAGCAGCTGCCAGCCTACGCCACAGTCACAGAAACGCTGGATCTGAGCCACATCTGCTAACTACACCACAGCTCATGGCAATGCTGGATCCCTGACCCATTGAGAGAGGCCAGGAATTGAACCCCCCATCCTCATGGATACTAGTCGGATTTGTTTCTGCTGAGCCACAATAGGAACTCCTGAGAAACACTAATGATCTTTAAATCAGATCCTAAAGTCTGTGTTTCTTAGGTTCATGCCAACAAAGTGTGATATTAAGCCTACATTTCTTACCTTCTATCTGCATCAGAATTATTAAAAACAAGCATCTTTTGCTCGCATGAGCACACTGGACCATGCCCAGGAGAGAAAGGAAGTAATGGATCTGAACAGTATTCATTTTTTCAACCTCCATCCTGTGAAAGCTGGTGATTTTCTACTTTCATTCCTATGTTTTGATTCTCCGAAGCAAAAGACTTGGAATATTCCTTTAGCACTCTCTGCTCTCTTCCTCATCCTGCCACTGACCATGTCCCTGTGAGTTCTCAGAATCTGTTTTTTTTTTTTTTTTTTTGTCTTTTTGCCTTTTATCTACAGCCGCACCCTCGGCATATGGAGGTTCCCAGGCTTGGGGTCTAACAGGAGCTGTAGCCGCCGGCCTTCGCCACAGCCACAGCAACGTGGGATCCGAGCCGCGTCTGCAAACTACACCACAGCTCACGGCAACGCCGGATCCTTAACCCACTGAGCAAGGCCAGGGATCGAACCTGCAACCTCATGGTTCCTAGTCGGATTCGTTAACCACTGAGCCACGAAGGAAACTCCAAAATCTGAAGGTCAGTACTCAGGTAAGAAACTAGGGTCTCCATGCTGTCTATTATGTCTAATTCCATTTCCAAGGTCACTACTGTTTCAGGCCACATCAATTTAAAAAAAAAAACACAATGTCAGGAGTTCCCTTTATGATGCAGCTGAAATGAATCTGACTAGTGTCCATGAGGATGCAGGTTCTATTCTTGCCCTTGCTCAGTGGGTCAGGGATCCGGCATTGCTCTGAGCTCTGGTGCAGGTTGCAGAAGCAACTAGGATCCCACGTTGCTGTGGTTGTGGTGTAGGCTGGCAACTGCAGCTTCAATTCAACCCCTAGCCTGGAATGTCCATATTCCTCAGGTATGTCCCTAAAAAACAAAACAAACAAAAACTCCCCTACACACAATGTCCTGTTCTCGGATATTCCCAATCATTTAGAACATTATTTATATGTCCAGGGCATCTTTTTGTGACCAGAATTTGTTTTCAGTTAATATGCCTAGAATTTAAGATTATTTTCTTGATGGGAGGGAGGCTGCCCATGGATCGTGTCTTTATAAGAAGATACAGTGAGCACAAAAGCTAGTATTCTGTAAGAACAGTATTCTGGAAGAGGAATGGGAAAGAACAGCATAAACACAAGATGTCTGAGTTGTCTAATGAAACCCATATTCATTCAATGATCCACTGGATGGACCAGAGAGCTATTTTTTTCATAATTCGAGGTTTATGGGTGATGGAGCTACTCAACTTCAAAAGGAATCCATGAAGGCAGGAGGAGTAAGGACCTCATTAGAATGAGGTCCTTTTCCACTCTGAGTCCACCTCTAGGCTCAGGAGAAGCATTTATTTACTGTGGTCATCCTGGGATGGTCACTTGCTGCCTAGTTTTTCACTCCCAGGATTCTAAGCAACTTCATGCAGACAGGTCCCTAAAGAAAGGATTCAGATTAAGATCCACCAGTCACCACTTGCCCTTGGCCTTCTGAAGAGAAATTTAATGAACATATCTTAGAGTCAAACAAATTAATTTTTTACATTTTCTGTTGATTTTTAAATTGTGTTCCTAAAAGAAAGCGGAAAATAGTTGAACACCCCTCAGAGCCATAATCCAGAAATGAGGTAAATGGACCTACAACTGTGAGAAAGACAGTACAAATGCTGGCAGGAAGCATCTTACTGCATTGCTTCGTGATGCTAATTTACATAACTATCACTCCTTAGACTAGGGGTGTCTCTAATGAAGAGACTTTGTCTTCAAGGACCTAAGTCTAGTGGCTTTCGCACACAATGGTAGTTTGTAGTAGATTCAAGTGATAGGACTCTTGCAGGATGAGAACTTTTGGCTCGAGAATTAAAAAAATGTACAAGACTTTTTTGTGTGTTTTGGCAACTCAGAGATTTTTAGAAAGGGAGAAAGGAGGTGGCATTTTCAGTATGTTTGGGTTTCCTCTCCTTTTGGTCTCTATTCTTTAACAAACGTAAAATAATTGAGAGGGGAAAAAACTGTAGTTGAAGGCTCAAGCAAGACTATCAAACTTTATGTTTTTTATGACAAGCTTTTCCTTCTACCAGAATGTAAATGTTTTGACTGAAAGTCCAAAACAGCATGGTACACAAAATTGAAAATTACACAGAGATGTGGGAAGAACAGCTAAAGGAGAGGAAAAGAAAGTGGAAGAGTGCCAGAAATTGCTAACAACTATAAACCTACTGGAAAAACTATAAAGCATATGTGAGGCCCCAACCTGGTTTGGACTTTCCCTTCTTTGCCATTAGCTTTTGAACTGAATAAAGAAGTAATGTATTCTGAAGCCTATGATTCATTATGTGAGTGTGATATTTAAGCCCCTTAATTAAGGGAAATATATAATTTATCATCCAATCTATGACATTTTTGCAAATGAAAGGGGGTCAAACCAGTTCTGTCTCAAACAACCCAAAACATATGGTTGCTCTACTCTCAATTCATTTAAAGGGCTTCAAAAAGAAGAAAAATTCTGTATATTTCATTCAAAGTGTTCCATATTTTGCTCAAAGCAAGGTCTTGACTGGGCTCCCAATTATGGGAACGTGAAGTGAACTGAGGTCGACTTTAAACACATCCATTCATAGCCCAGCCGTGAGGATATGGCCCAGACGAGTCTTTCTCAAAAGGTGGAATGCACAATCAAGTTAGAATCTAATTTGGGGTTATGAAAGACAAAGAACACTGCACAAAATAACATCACAGCAAGGAGAAAGTTGGATTTAGGAGCTAACAATTTTTTTAATCACTTCTCTAAGTTATTAATCTTTCATTGTATGACATCACAGACCTCAAGCTCACAGTTTTTAATGCAGCTTAAATTGAAGAGTCACTTTGTTTTCATCGTATTTATTTTTAGATGACCTATTTATTACATGTGACACTAATTTTTCCTAAGTTAAGAACAAATAGCCTCACAATCTCTGTAAGAAAAGGGGAGAGCTTGAGAATTTGCTAGTGTGAGGAAGGCTGTCTGAATACAAGAGGACAAGGGCACCAGATGAAAACTTAGAAGCAGAGGTTGAAAACGGCAACTAACCCCTTTGGCTTACCCTATATGGTTAAAGGAGAGGAAGGAGAGAATACAAACAGCAGAAGCACTCCAAAGTCTACGGTCAGGAATGAATAACAAAGCAGAAGAAGGTGGCTCAGGGGTGGGAATGGTGGTTCTAGAAATGCAATCTGTCACCGCACATCTGCTGTGAAATCCATTCATTGAGGCTGACTGGAACAAAGATGAATAAAAGCCTTGCCTCCTACATTTCCACCCAGATATTCACCACCCAGCTCACCCCACAAACAGCCTAGTATCTTATCCCTATTCTTATTCTGGAGAAAGATTGATGTATAAGCAAAACTTCCTATGGAATCTTTCAACATTTCCATGTTATGGGAGACATATGAGCTGGAAATGGGGTTTTGGAATTTATTAGCATATTGGTGGTGATTGAAATCGTGATAGTGGATAAAATTATGTTCTGTGCATCCCTCAGACACTTTACTTATGCTACTGTTGGCTGCAGAGAAACTTCTTTTCCTATAAACCTCCTGGTCTGGTTAACTTTGACTATTCATGATCAGGTCTCGGCTTAAACTCCCCTCTATCTCCACCTGTGTCCTTGGTGTATGATCTCACAGCCTCCTCTTTCACAGCTCTCATAACACCATGGTGATTACTTATTATTTTTTTTTTAGGGCCGCACCCATGGCATATGGAAGTTCTCTGGCTATGGGTTATAGCGGAGCTGCAGCTTCCAGTCTATGCCACAGCCACAGCCACAGCAAAGCAGGATCTGAGCCACATCTGTGATCTACACGGCAGCTCTCGGCAACACCGGATCCTTCGCACACTGAGGGGGGCCAGGGATCAAACCCGCATCCTCATGGATACTAGTTGGGCTCTTAACCCGCTGAGCCACAATGGAAACTCCTGTTATTACTTATTTAATATTCCCTACTAGTCTGAACTCCTTTAAGTGTGGGAATGAGGTTTCTCATGATATCCTCACATTCTGACCTAGTCTGGTACTAGCTGGCAGCCAATAAAGGAGTGAATAAGTGAATGAGTGGATGTTCGTTGTCATAACTCACGAACAGTCATCTAAGAAGCCTGTGGACCTGGTGTTTCTGGGCAAGCCATGACGAGAGGTGGGAAGCAGGAGAACATCAAACCAGCTGCAGCTTAGAGCAAAATAGCGTAATGGAAGTAAATGTCTCAGAGAACATGTGGGAAAGGGAGGTGTGGATCAGTTGATTTGTCCCGAGAGGCCCTCACATGGGCTGGGCTTGGTCATCACTGGCTTAGGAAGTGGGTGAGGCCAGTCTAACACTTGCAGAAACCATTGCTGAATGGGACATTGCAGCATTCAAATTTCTGCTCTTTGTGTTTATAAGAGTGAGCTCATCAACATGTGTGCTTTTTCTTTTCTTTCCTTTTTTTTTTTTTTTTTTTTGCTATTTATTTATTGCTTTTTAAGACTGCACCCTCCGCATAAGGAGGTTCGCAGGCTAGGGGTCGAATCAGAGTTACGGCTGCCAGCCTACACCACAGCCACAGCAACGCCAGATCTGAGCCTCATCTACAACCTACACCATAGCTCACGGGAACGCTGAATCCTTAACCCACTGATCAAGACCAGGGATCGAACCCGCAACCTGGTCAGAATCGTTTCCTCTGCACCATCACAGGAACTCCAACATGTGTGCTTTTTCACTGCTGCTGTTTGAATGAGCCTCTGCCCCCATGGAAGGGATTTCTGGCCCTATCACCTTGGTTTGAAAAGGGTGTAGTTCATCTAACTGAGAGGAGAGGAAGCTAAGCTAAGCCTGCTTTCCATGCCCAATTATGCTTCCGCTATGTGAAACAGAACTAATTATTCAAACAATGACCTAAATAAAATTAATCACTAGGAAAGCATTTTCTGCCATCATCATAGAGAGAGGAAGGTATGTAATGTTAGACAAGTTATTTTAACTCTTGGAATCTCAGTTTCCTTATCTATAAAACTGGAACTGCAGTGCTTACATGAGGCTGACATGAGGCTCACATAGATAAAGCATCAGACACAAAGGTTGACATTATTTGTAGCAATTTACAGCAAACTTTATGGAAATTCAAATACCTCAGCACTATGTGATAACTCTCTCACTAGACATTGGTTCTGCTGTCCAAACATTAAATTGTGTTTTCCTTCAGATCTCAGTAGATTACAACCTATTCTTTACCCTGAGCATTTTTTTTTTTAGTTTAAGAAGCTTTTCAAATTGGTATATATTGGTACATGGAGACCTCAAGCCCCTTGAGACACTTCTCTTCAGTCTGATTTCTTCTCACTGCAGTCAAAGTTTGGAAGCCCACTTAAAAGACAAGAGCATATTTTTCCAGGATTCCACCTCTCAATTTCTATTTCTTTCTTCCCCTCAGGCATCTCTTTGACCTACACTCCAGTTCCATCCTCACCTTCTGACTCCTTCCTGCTACCAACTTCCAAATTGGAACCTGCTTTTCCCTTCTCCTGGGTTTTTCAGGGTACCATTCTTCTACCTCTTACATCAGAATCACCAGATGCCTCACTCTAGACCTTCCAAAGCAATTCTATAAGTGTAAAGTTGGGAATTCACATTGTCACATGCTCCTTAGATGGTACTTAGCCACATAAAGCTTGAGAATCCTGGCCTTAAACCAAGGGCAGCATTTACGTGGGCCAAGAAAACTGTCTGTGGCTCTTAGGACAGGACACTGCTTTCACCACTTTTCAAGCCCCATTAGAACATATGTGACTTGGAGTTCCTGTTGTGGCTCAGCAGGTTAAGAACCCGACATAGTGTTCGTGAGGATTTGGATTCAATACCTGGTCTTGCTCAGTGGATTAAGGATCCAGTGTTGCCACAAGCTGCGGTGTGACTCGCAGATGCACCTCAGATCTGGTGTTGCTGTGGCTGCAGCTCTGATTCAATTCAGCCTCTAGCCTGGGAACTTCCACATGCTGCAGGTGCAGCTGTAAAAAGAAAGAATGTATGTGACTCTTTTCCCATTACCTGAAAAATACTGCAACTGGATTAACTTTAAACCTGCTTTGCACTTTGAAAAATTGCAGAAATTGGTACCTAGCTAAGTGTAACTGTAGCAATTTGTGAGTAGTTTATAGCTTAACTAAGCAATACTCAAGTTAATAGGTAATAGGCTCACATCAATGATTCCCAAAAGGTAAGGCACTTGCTGCTGACAGTGAGACAAAGGACTTTAAATGGCATGCCCACGTGGCATGAAATAACAGTGAGTCATAAAGCAAGATTCTTGTCAATTCCCTTTCAATTTTTCTGATTGCATCAAGGACTAAGTCTCAGAATGGTGCTATGTATCTTATACCACCTCACTAGCAGTTCCCAAACTGCTTTTTTTTTCTTTTTTTTTAATAAAAAGATAATAGGTTTCAGGCTATAACTTTCTCAAGCAACCATATTTAACTAGAGTAGAATGATTTTCTGTGTATATATCTTTATGGCTTCCTGTGATTTGTTTTATACACTGATATAAAATTTCCTTTTACTAATTTAAATATTAAACAATAAGTTAATATTAAGAAAAATAATGGTCTAGATGTGGCAAAAATCATGAAGGGTGCAAATGAATGACTGAAAAAAAAAAGAAAGTAACTGTAATATGCAGAGGCAGCACGGATCCCACGTTGCTGTGGCTGTGCCGAAGGCCGGCGGCTACAGCTCCTGTTAGACCCCTAGCCTGGGAACCTCCATATGCTGCAGGCGCAGCCCTAGATAAGGCAAAAAGACAAAAAAAAAAAAAGAAATAGTATCTAGTTCTAGATAAAGAGCTATGAGCTGGTTAGACCAATCCTTAGAATAAGATTAGAAAACAGATTTTCATACTCTATCCCATGATGTTGAGTCTGGTACCTCAGTGTATTACGTGGTTTTACGCACAAGAGAAACAGTTCATTTAGCATTTATTGGATACAAAATATTAATGAGGCTCCTTACAAGCTGTCTTATAGGTGTGAGAGAAGGCAAAAAACCTCTTCCTTTGTCTATGGGCCATATGCAAAAAAGCAAAACTGAAGAGTTGTTTATTGATTGAAAGCAAGGGCTGGTTTTACTGCTTTCTAGTTTGGGACAATTGCATATATATTAATACATACATATGTACATACATGGTTAAATACATATATGTTTATGAACTAAGCTCAGTGCCCAACACATAGAAAGTGCTTACTACAGACTTGTTATTCTTTTCTACCCCCCAGTGTTATGGCCACACCTGTGGCATATGGAAATTTCCAGGCCAGGGAATGAATCCAAGCCACAACTATGACTTACACAGCAGCTGCCGCAACACACCAGATCCTTTTAACCCACTCTGTCAGGCTGGGGATTGAACATGTTCCTCCACGGTGACCTGAGACGCTGCAGTCAGATTCTTAACTCACTAAACCACAGTAGGAACCCCAGACTTATTATTTTATTGTTATTTAGAACTAGCATGCCGCTGTTCTTTATTATTTTTTAGTACTAGAAGTGAATCATTGGGATAGTCACTTTCTAAGGATGTTTAAACCCTTTACAACTCCCACTTTTTAATTCTTTACTCTTCAAATTAGGCTGAAGAACACTTTGGATCCCTTGACCAAAATTCTTCTCCCATGTTCTCTCGCAGTTGTATTATACTTTTCCAAAATCTTATCTCATATCCAACTATATTTAGGACCATGTTTCCGTGGTAGAAGGAGCCCAGCATTTGGGAATAGGCTCAGAATATCTGGACTGCTGGGGAGCCTGGCTTCTCAAATTTTATAGACACACTAATAGTAACGGTGCTTAGCTAACTGAGTTAGAAGAACTGATTCAGAATGAGTAGAAAGGATAGTGGATTTGGTCTACTTTATTTGGAATGTCTCCTAAGACAGAGGATGGGTGGGTAGTAGATTATTTAGATTAGTAAATCCAAGACAATCTAAGTTTCGTAGACCTTTACACCTTTGTTTATTCTCTGATGAACTATGGTGCCTTACTTTTACTTGGTGATGTTTTTCTCATTTTATACACTTATGATCATGCTGAGATTGATCTCCTGTATGAAACCTTTGATAGAAAGTTGAGGCTCCTGTTGGTATAAGTTGACTAATAGCAATGGGCTTTGAAAAGCCAGTCTTGGTGTTCCCTTGGCAGCTCAGCAAATTAAGGATCCAGCATTTTTAGTGCTTTACCTCTGGTCACTGTGGCATGCGTTCAGTTCCTGGCCTGGGAACTTCTTCATGTGATGAGTGTGGCCCAAACAAAACAAAAGCCAGTCTTGCTTGAAAAGAAATAAAACCTTAACTCTCTGTGTGTGTTTGTATTTCTATTCAGTAAAATATCAGAGAGAAATGTAGTGGGCTTGCAAATGGAGATACAATAGCCCATGTTTGAGACCAGGAAAGAGAGAATCTCTTGGAGGATATATATTAAATAAATGATAAAATCTACTTTCTAAACTCACTATAAATGCATTTGCAACATATAGTTGAGCAGTGTGTTTTTCTTTTTTCCTTATTTTACCCTCTCCCCCAACATGGGCTATGAGTACTGAGTCCATGTCCTCCATTAGCATCAACTCTCAAATCTCCTACTTAACCCCATTATCCAAGAACTTTAGTGCTTGACTTTATAGCAAGTGGGCTAGCTTTGATTCTACTCTCTAAGGTGAGTCTTACTGGACCACCAAGGCCAGGTTTTCTCAATATCACACAATTCCTCTGTTGAAAATGGGTTCTACAAAGTCTAACATCTCTATGTAGCAATGCCCTTGCTGGTACTACAGTGGTACCCCATAGTAAGTTTCCAAAATTGTAGCTCTCTTATGTCATACTCCACAAGACTGACATTAGTCTAGTCTGTGCCACGATTATTCCTTTACATCCTGAACTTTGGTCACTAGACTAGATGCTGTCTATTTTCAAAGTTAGTTTTGTTTTATAGATCTTATTGCTTTTCCCTGTCTGTGTACCTTCCAACATCCGTGTCCATCCTTGTTCACAATAATACATTTTCTTAACTTCAGGAATGTAGAATTTCAACTCATTCTTCGGCAAGAAGATCTGTAAAACACCAGGTTAGATAACCCATCTGAATTCACGGCTGCAGAAACATTTTTCATGTAAAATCATCTAAAGTGCAAAGCCTGTCTGCATTTTTAATGCATGGCATAGCCAGAGATGTCCCACTACACTGACTGCTTCCCATTTGGGGGGACACTGGACACAAGAGAGTTTCATTTCAAATGACAGTTCATTTGTTTGTTTGTCCTTATTTGGAGAATTTATGTAATAGGGAATTTTGGGAAGCTTCCTAAAATGTCTAAAAAGTCAAAGTGGGTGTCCTAGAAATATATTTAGGACATTCTTCATGGAAATGCTATACTTCCTTTCAGGGAACAAACCCACTATTTCCTCAACCCTTATGTTGCTTATCCTTTAGAAGATACCCCACTATCATACCATGACTCGTGCTGATTGTCTTTATCTATGTACCCCAAAGATAAACAAACCTCAATGGGGTCTGTGAATTTAACTCTCAAGATCCATCTATATTTATCATATAAATTATTGAGCTAGAAACCAAGCAAGGGGTTGGTGAGTGCTCAGGCCTCGTTTAGCAACCACATCTATCATGTTATGAAATGGCTCTCAGGCCTTAGTGATTATGAAGCTTCGCAGAAGAGCAATGTCCAAGTAGAAGGTCTACCCAAAGGGAACTTGGCACAAGATCAAACAACCCGAGCCCTGGTGGCTTGAGGTTGTTCCTCTTTGTTTTTCTTGAGCTCTCAAGAGAGGGTATGACCATATTCTTCCGCCTCTAACAACATGTACAATCTGAGTTGGCAGGAGACTGAGTGATCAGCTAGGCTAAACCTTTATTTGAATCACAAATTCCTTCACGGTTGTAATGACTGGCATAGGTGGTCAAAAGTACAAAGAATACTCTCTGCCTAAACTACTTAAAAAACAAAGCTAAAAAATGGTTAAGTAAATACGTTCTGTCTTCCAACCTTGATTAAAAAAAATCTGAGTATTTATAACAAGTTTTAAATTTAGAAATCTCAGAGCCCTCAGAATTCTACTCGAGAACATAGCCTGCAGGGAAATCTAAAGGTGGCCCGGGCTGAGACCCTTCTCTTTTCAATCCCAGATGCATTTACCACGGTGTTGTGTCTCACACTTGCCCACTCCTGTAAATTCAATCCACATCACCCACACACAGTTGGCCCAAACTTACCTCTCGGTCTTGGATTATGTATCTTTAAGAGAACAGATCTATAGAGGCCGTGACCAGAAAAAATGGGGAATAGAATTCCCAGATCTGCAATATTCAATTGGTGGTCAAAAAGGTGAGGGAAGAAAAGGAAGAAATCTGGAAGGGCAAGGCTAGAGGGGTTTGACTAGAATGAGGCTCTCTAATGTAGGAAATCCAGAACAGTGGTCCTTTTGCTCAAGCTCAAGGGTGGTACAATACTTTACCAATACCAAGAGTTTTCAGGACATTAACCTGCTTTAGAATTAAGGTACTAGGAGTTCCCTTTGTGGCTCCGTAGGTTAAGAACCTGACAAATATCCATGGATGTGGGTTCGATTCCTGGCCTCACTCAGTGGGTTAAGGCAGTGTAGGTCACAGATGCAGCTCGGATCTGATGTTGCTGTGGCTGTGGCTTAGGCTGGCAGCTGCAGCTTCGATTTGACCTCTGGCCTGGGAACATCCATACACTGCAAATGAGGCCCTAAAAAAAAAAAAAAAAAAAAAAACCAAGCAAATTAAGATAGTAGCGGAATACTAGAACACATTACATACTCAGGCAAAATTCTGCCTTCAGACTTCAGCAGCCAAAATGTGCTAGCTCAGAGAGAATCAGAACCAGAGTTAGTTCCCAAATAGTCTCTGAAGTTCTCCTTCCCAGAAGCCTCAAAGAAAATCTTCTTTTGGGTTTTACATGGATCTTATTTTAGGATCCCCAATGCTTTTGAGCTTCTAGTGCAGTTCTGAGCTGAATCAGGTCTGCCTTCAGCAACTATCCCAAAATGGGACCCAGAGAAACAGGTGTCCTACCACCTTGGTGAATTTTATGTGCCTTTTCCAAACCAGACCAGAGTCAGCTCTTCTAAGACCCAAGACACTGGGCCAAGGAAACCAAGAGATTGGATATTCCAAGGTTCCAAAGGTAGATGTGTACAGACTCTGTATTAGGGTTCCCCAGAGAAATAGACCATCTGGAGATGAAATATATATGTATGGGCCACAGCCCTATCCCTGCCTTAACTCCAAAACAGCAGGCGTGGGGCTGCTGTCCTGATGAACACCCAACACAGAGCTCTCTCAGGAAACATACACTGTAAAGAATCCCAGAGCAAGGTATGTCACAGGTTCAGGGAGGGGGCCTGTGGGCAGCAGGTAGAGTTGAGTACCCTGTGACTGATGGCTGTATCACCAGCCAGGCCAGCAGAGGAATAGCCACTGGTTTCAAGGGTTTCAACGCAAGGCTGGCTGGTGGGTCCTTGAGGAGGAACTCAGCATCAATATATGCAATTTATCATAAAACAAATATATATTATTTATTTTAAGGAATTGGCTCATGTGATTTTAGAGTCTGGAAAATTCAAAATCTGCAGGGTATTAGGATAGGTTGGAGATGTGGGGAAGAACTGATATTGTAACTCAAGTCCAAAGGCAGTCTGCTCGCACAGTTCCCTCTTCTTTGGGGGGAGTCTGTTATGTTGCTATTGTTGTTTTTTCTCTTAAGGCTGCCAACTGATTAGCTGAGGCCCACTGACATTATCGAGGGTATGTTTCATAATGAGCCGCTTTACTCAAAGTCTACCCCCACCTTTTTTTCCCTGTTTTGTTTTTTTTTTTTTTTTGGCTGTGCCCACAGCATACAGAAATTCCCCAGGCCAGGGACTGAACTTGAGCCACAGCAATGACAACACTGGATCCTTAACCCGCTGCTCCACCAGGGAAGTCCCAGAGCCTACTCATTTAAATGTGAATCTCTTCTAGAAGAACACCTTCACATTAACATCCAGACTAGGGTTTGACCAAATAACTGGATATTGTGGTCTAGACAAGCTGACACAAAATTAATCATCACAGGCTCCATAACAAAAAACTTAGGTACAACAACAGTGATGATACTAAAAATAAGAACCTGTTTGCCATTACCATTTCTAAAGTTGTATTTGAACATGTCCATCTTACTGCTTTACCTAGGAAAATATCAGTAACCTAGGAGAGGCCCAACAGGCTGTCTAACGGTCAAAACCTCTAGGTTTTATTTCCATTCCACTGCTGGCAGGCAAAAACAGTAGTGAAAAGACGTAACTTCCATGGGCTAACAGCTTTACTAGGCATGACCACATTTCCACAGGAAGAGTTTGAATTTCAGTTGTCAGGAAATCCTACATTTGGCAAATTGGGGTAATGTGTCAAACCCCATAAATAAAAAGCAGGTCACGTTACTTATAACTGTACTGATTACCTTTCCAGTCTATTTCTCGAAGCCAGAACCTTAGGTAGTAAAGTTAGCTATTAGTTTCTCACGTGGTGCTTTTCTCTTTTTCTTTTGTACTTTGCACCAGAGGAAGGAAACTAGTATCTATCTCCGTCATTGTATATGTTATACTACTTTTACTCTAGATGCTGTTTTCCTATCTTTATAAATAATCTGGGTTCACTAAGGAGTCTAGAATCCAAATAAAATTTACCACACTTCATAGACACTCAAATTAGAAGTCATGGGGGCTATGCCATCTGTCAATATATACTACCCAAAGAAAAAAAGGATTTGTAAGATGCAAAGTAGGAATATTCAATATAATAATAATAGTTATGAATTCAATATCAAGGACATATGCCAAACACTGCCAGATGCATTATGTGTACATTTCTGCTAGTTCCAAAAGCAAGCAGTGAGTGTCATTTCTCCCAATTTAAAGGGAGGTTAAGATTCAGAAAGTTTGAATGAGCTGCCTGACGTACACTGAAAACCACTTGTCCTGCCAGGGTTCAAGCAGCTGTTTTCTTGGTGCAAAAGTGAAAGGCAGGCGTAGGAGTGGAGCGTCTCCCACCCCTCCCAGCTCCAGAGGTGTTAGGACGCTCAGGAACTTGCAGTGGACATAGAAAGTAGCCTCGCTCTCAGGACTGAAAATTTGCCTTTGAGCAGTTTCCAGGCCACCTCAAGTTTCTGGAATTTTCTCACTTCAACTTAACAAATGGGAATCTATCCAATTGCAGTGAGAATCCAACAAGAAAGACCAGAGTCAAGGTACGGAGTCTCTTCCAATGAACTCTGGGAAAGATTGGCAAGTTGCAGAAGAGGAATCCTAAGGGATCAAGTCTTATCTCACTCCTATCTCTCTGCCTTGGTTTAAATCGGTCATAGGAACCGACACCAACAGTCCCCCAAATTTTCTTCACTCAATGCTTTCCTTTATTAATTGATTACATACTACATACCAGACATAGCACTACAAACAGGAGATGAAAAACACAGTCCCTGTGTTTGGAAGAATTTGCTATCCAGCCCTGGAGAAAAAAAAAAAAAAAAAATATATATATATATATATATATGCAGGGAATTATAATATACTTCGTTAAGGAAAATAACAGATTTATGTAATGCATGGTATGAGAACATGGGAAGGGCCTCAAGGTAGCCAGCAATTTACTTTCCTTGGAGGAGCCTTAGAAGTGAGGTCTGGTTCAGATGGCCGAAGGAGCAGCAGCAATAGTAGTAATGGCACCAGGTGATTCTGGAGTGCTCAGCTGGGACAAATTCCAGAGTAACCTGTGAGCCAGGTGGCTTCAGGGACCAGGAGGAAGATGGGACTTACGAAAAAGCCTGATCATCCCTCCCACCGCAGGCCAGTACTCTTGGTTTAAAGAGCTGCAATTCCAATAGTCCCCATGGATGAGAATGGAGATACAGAACAGGTGTTCTGCAGTTTGTACCCCATTGCACCCCAAGCTGCTGAGCCTGAGAAAATGCTTTTTCTTGTGCTTTTAGAGACTTCCGGATATTATATATTTCATTTAAATCAAGTCAACTAGGAAATTTCAAATACAAGCTCAATATAATAATAATTGCAGAAAAGATCTTTATCCTTGAAGGAATTATGGAATCCTGTGTCTGTAAGTAAAAAAAAAAGCATTTAAGCTAATTATCATTGATCTCAAGAGTCTTCTGTAGAGTAACAATCACTATAACATCTAGAACTGCGGAGCAGAGTCTGCAGGAAGCTTTCTCACCAACCCTTAGCTCCACACGGACCCAACTCGGCCAGGATTTCGTAAACATAGCCAAGGCCTGTCTACTTAGAGCTGCACAGACACATTCACAGTGAACTTAAATTGGAGACAAATGTAGCATCACGTTCAGTATGCATGAAGATTTGGAATCCTTAGAATGACCTGGTTATTACGTAAGGAGAATATTCACTTACCATTAAGGGATGTAAAGAAAATGTCTTCTGGATTTCTCTGAGACTGGCCTGATGTCCCTTACCAGCCCCTTTTCCTCTGGGTAGGAGTGTGTGTGTGTGTGTGTGTGTGTGTGTGTGTGTGTGTGTGTGACTCAGATATCCTTTTTCTAAAACTCTATGATGAAATCCACCAGACCTTATCTCCAGGGTGGGTGGGAGAGGGGGTGGAGATTTAGTTCAACCCAGCAGTCACGTCTGTCTCTTTAGGTAACTTGGTCTCAGCTTGGATTACTACCCACAGTGTTCAGTCTTCCAGAGCCCCGTTTCCTCCCTCTATTAAAAACCTGAGTGTAAGACACGTAGCCCATGTAGCTGGGCGTAGCTGAGAGGAGGCATGGTTCTAGGAGCTATGTTCTGCTGCCTGGATCCTTGCGGGTCCCTTCTGTGGACTGGCTGATCTCAGCTGGTTCTGTGGGCATCTGCTGCCAAGGATCGCCACTGGTATACTTTGCAATTTATGGTCCATTCTCTCAGCTCACCTGGGTCCAGGAATGTGTCCTGATGACTCAACCCCTCCTCAGTCCCCAGTGATGCTGTGAACCTGAGGTCTGACTGTTCTTCCCAACGGTTCCAGGTCAGATGTGTGTTTGCTTCTTCAGCATCTAGTTCCATAGCCACTTTGCACTGACCTGGTGACTTTCAGCAAACTTGCACCCCCTCTCCTGGGGCAAATAGGAGTTTTTGAGTCTGTCTATGCCACTTGGGAATAAAGCTGAATTCCAGGCCTGTCCTTGTTTATCTGTACCACTTTGACCTTCATGTGACCACCTATTAAAGGTTGAAGAGTGTCCCCCCAAAAGATATTTGAAGTTTTAACCTCAGTGTTTCAGAGTGTGAATTTGTTGGGAACAGGGTCATTGCAGATGTAATTACTTAAGATGAGGTCACTCAGAAGTAGGGTAGGTCTCTCCCCCACATCCATCACCTTGCAGCCCCTGAAGGTCAGGGCACACGGCTGACAGCCAGCTTTCCAGAAGTTTGTCTCCCTCTTCTCCCAACAACCCAGCAGGGCCCAAAGGGTCAAGACCTTCCTAGCTTTCTTTTCCTATCTGACTCAGATATCCTTTTTCTAAAACTCTATGATCAAATACACCAGACCTTATCTCTTGGTATATTAAAGAAAATAAATAATAACAAAAGAAAGAGAGAGAGAAATAAAGGAAAAAGGAAGGAAGGGAAGGAGGGGAGGGAAAAGAAAAGATAATGAAAGGAAAGGAAAGGAAAGGAAAGGAAAGGAAAGGAATTTAGAAAATACTTCTCTCTCCAAAAAATTCTGGCTTTTGAGTGTCTTGTTTGCTGCAGTCTCAAATATTCCATTTGAGATGCCAGAAGCTGGCTAATTGACCATCTCAGTGTCTTTACAATTCCAAGTCTCACACCCAACAAAGGGTCCACACATGTAGCTATGATGCAAAAAGCTCAGACTTGACAGGTGCTTGAAAGTAGAGCAGTGAGTCACAGAATTACTGCTCAATTAATTCCCTTTTTTGCAGACAAATTGTAATAATTTTCTTTCTTCTCCTTTAGAAGTGAACAAAAGAGAAATCCTTAGCTGTACCCTCTCATGCTCCAATCCGTTTGCTGGTCTGTGCATTTCCCTCTAGCTGTGTAGACCACAAACAGCCTAACAGGCACACGTAAGCCTTGCCGTCTTAGAGAATCAGGTTAAAACTTTGACGTTATCAATAATGTATAGTGAAAGAACAGAAATACTGAAAAGGAAAAAGATTTGCTTAAGCCTACAGATTTCCATAATCTAGGCAACTGTCACAAACACGTATCAGTGCAGAACAATTCAACAAACATAGAAAAGGCTGAGATTTTCTCTGATATGCTGGACCCAGATTCTTAAGTCTGTCAATACATTTCTACTTTAGTAGTATATGTAGATTCTTATACCATCAAAAGGAGATATCTGTAGGGAGATGTTAAGATGTTAGTTTCAAGAGATTCTTATCTTTTTGAACTCTAAGCTTAAGCTAAGTGAAGTAGTAAATGCTTGGAGTAAAGTTAGATAATAGGTATTTTCCATTGGAAAGATAAACCAAACCACACTTGTAAATAACCCTGAAGTACTACATTATTATGAAGGATTTTTCCCCTTAAATGTTCTCAATTTGGGATTCATTTAAATCATTAGCCTATAAGAGAGCTGGGAAAGGCAAGGAATTTTGAAATATAATCAATTAGCTTCTCTTTGGTTGTTTTAAGAAGTTTAATTGAGGAAAGAGGTTTCTGGAGTAAAATCTGAGTTATCCTTAAATTTATCTTTGCCATCTCTCCTTAGTGTGTTTATTATTATTAGAAGTAACATCACATAAAACTTACTATTTATCTTATTAAATAGCCTTTTAAATAAAGCCTCAAACATAAGCCAGGCAGGTAAAATTCTTTCCATAGGGTATTTTCTGGAATTATCCCAATGATTCAAAGGGATAAACCTGGCACATTAGGGAGAAGTTTACCCATATAATCTTTATTCATGTCTAGAAAGTGTAGTTTTCTGAGACATTTGGGTAATTTTAAATACCTGTGCCCTTTTTCGTTCCTTTGCCTAAGCATTGAGGAATCTTGGCAGCTATAAGAAGATTGAACCCTACATTGTCTCTTAGGTAGAGTCAGCCCACGAGAAAGCATAACAGTAGAGCAGTAGAACAAGTAGAACAGTACTCCTTAAAGCCCAACAGTAATGCTGCAGTTTTGCTCCAGAGCCGAGGAAGGAATGCAGGAACTCTGCCATCCCACAGTCCTCGGGCAGCTCTGCCCAGGGAGGTGTGGTCACGTGGTGAGGAGGTGCGAGTAGAGGTAAGGAGTGAAGATCAGAGGAACCAGAACCCTTACCCCCTGGGAGAGACAGCATAAGTTCGGGGAACACAGGAGGCTACACATCTGCAATTTCTAACTGTAGGACTAATACCAGCCAGGACTCACTGGGTCGTTTGGAATCACCCTTCACCTAAATATCACAAGTCCATTCATTTGTCATTCAAGTTGTTCATGATGGCCTTTTGGGTTTTCAGTTAAGACTGGAAAGTTTGGAATGAGTAATGCTAACACAAATGTTGATGCCCTCACAATCCTGAATACACAGATTATCTAACTTATTTATCTAAGCTAATGCTGAGTGAATGTAAAGCTTATCTTATCAACATGGACAACAGGGATGGGGGAGGGGAACCGAATCTGAGATTCCCGAGGAATAAAACTAGTAAATTTAAGGTGGTACAGTGATTTAGTTAATTTAATTGATTTGATGCTTGGGTCCATTTAATGTACTTCCTTTGCTTTCTTTCACTAGATTTATTGGCTCTGAAAGCAGATATTTAAGACCTCTGTATGAAGGCCCTGAGCTGGGCACTGCGTGATAGAGCAAATCTGAACAAGTTATTTATTATCCTCCATACTCTGAAAAGGAGTAGTGCATAACACAAGCTAAGGACTTAGCATTTTTGAATATTGAGTGAATAATCCATAGCAAAAGATAAACCAGAAATTATGTCACCTGGGATATTTTAATGAGATTTTTCAGAATATTTTGTAATTTATTGAAAGTTGGCATTAACATCAGTTCTGTGTGTATCTGTTTGATGGTTAGATGAAGATATTTGACTATTAATGTTTGGTCTTTAAAGCACTAAATCAGTAATCTATGTACAAATTAAGAGCAGTCTATTTTGTGATTTCAAAATACATCACAAACTATTTTCTTGAGCATGATTTTGCTAAATGAGAAGAAGCAACTCTGTTTGGAGTGCATTTAAGGTTGTCCTCAGGATCCCCTTAGAACTCTAGCAAGGCACAGTGTAAGAATGTGGTTTGTAAAGTGCTGTGAAGTTTTTCATAAAGCACATGGTCATCAGAATGGAAGACAAAATCAGATAGTCTGGTAACAGTCAGTCCCCAGTGACTGACTGTACACTCTGGGGCAAGTTATTTTACTCCTAGAGCCGTAGTTTTCTCATATATAAAATGCAGAAGTATACTATCTACCTGATGCATTTAGTGAATATAAAGTGAGCTACTGCATAGAAACATGTTAGCCATTTTAGTGGCTGAAATTCAAAGCAAGAACTTAATGTCAGCAATCACCAGCTTCTTTTTCTTCAACATCACCAGAAGCAGTAATTTCTCCCTTATAGTTCATCCTACAGTATGTCAAGATTACTAGGAGAAAAAAGGAAAGGAGAAGCAAAAATAAGCAGAAGTGCTGCTAAATGACATTCTTCTAGTCTCTTACCTAGAAAAATCCGCCAACCAGTCTCTCCCGGCTTCTCCTCCTCAGATGGATGGTCCCAGCTATCAGAGTGACCTATGGACAGAAACCTGACCAGATCACTCTTCTAATCTCTTACCCAGTTGCCTGTTAACCCACTGAGCGGAGTTCAGGGCCTTTACACGGGCTCTTAGGGAGTGTCTTTCAGAACTGAGCCCCTGTCTGCCCCTTCACCCTCAGCTCTGACCAGTTAGACCAGGTCAGGGCAGGTAAATCGGTAGATTAGACCTGGCTACCTCCTTGCCAAATCCTACTTGGTTATGACTAAGTTAAGAAAACACCAAAAAAGTGAACAACTCAGCTCAGACTCTGTTACGTCTTGGGAAGTTGCACGCTTACCCATTTATTAAATTGCTTTGTAAACACATTATACTATGATCTCCTTATGGGTAGGGTCCCATAGGACCTATTCTAGTACTTGGCCTATTTTAGGGGCTCAATAACTATTTCTGAATGAGTGGCTGAGTGAATAAAAGAATGAATACACACAGGATAACCAGGTGCAAAATATACAGATTTGTAGAGCCAGTATAAGCACCTTATAAAGCCTGAAGGGGACCAAAAAAATAACATTTTTTTCCCCAATCGAGTTTGAAAATAACGAAAAAGTAGACATGGAAGTCTAGCAGAAGGAGATAAAAACGTCATCCTCATTACTGATAAAAATAATAAGGCCAGGGCTTAGGTGCATGACAGCAGTGGACTTCCTAAACTGCACTCCAGATCTAGGTAGACCTACGCATCAGCCACTGCACAGCTCCCACTGGAGGACTTGCTTCTGCACAGCTTACAGGGAGAAGAAGCAGACCAAACTGTAGCTCCTGAGGTCAGCTGGCTCCCAGCTACGCAGCGCCGGTTTATTTCCCAAATGCACCAATGAAAGAATGGCCTCCTCCTCTGGGACAGGGTGAGTCAAGTAGAGGAGCAAGGCCAGGAGGGTTACAGCCACTGATGTCACTTGGACTTGAAAACAAGAGCCAAGGGAAGTTGCTGTGCTCCCATCCCCGATATACTCGTGTGCACTGATTGATTTAGATGCTGGTGTTATTTCCCACAGGTGGCAGGAAAAGCGGATCACAAAGATACCCTCTTGGACTTCCCCTGGTGGCGCAGCAGGTTAAGGACGGGTGTTGTCACTGCTGTAGCTCATGGTGCTGCTGTGGCTTTGCTTCAATTCCTGGCCTAGGGACTTCCACATGCCACAGGCATGGCCAAATAAAATAAAATAAAAGAAACAAAGATACCCCAAATTCTGTATCAGTCAATGGATTATCATTGACTTCCCCTCTCTACTTCCTCCTTGATTGAATAATGTACTTAAACTTCTTATCAAGATTTTAAAATTGTTTTGGTTTCTAAAAATTATACCTTCTTCTCTTTCACTCAATTAATTCAATAGAACCTAGCAAATATTTGTTGAGACCTTGCCAAATCCCAATCACAGTAAAGTATAAAGATAAACATGTCCTGGTGGTCCTCTGGCTTTTACGATCCAGTCAGCATCTACTGGATCTTTTCTCTTAAACAGAGAAGAGGGAGCTCAGTCAATTAGGAGTTCAAGTGAACAGAGAGGAGTTCCCATTGTGGTTCAGCGGTAACAAACCCAACTAGTATCCACGAGGATGTGGTTTCAATCCCTGGTCTTGCTCAGCAGGTTAAGGATCAGGCTTTGTTGTAAGCTGTGGTGTAGGTCGTGGACATGGTTTGGATCCCACCTTGCTGTGGCTGTGGTGTAGGCTGGCAGCTGTAGCTCCGATTCAACCCCTAGGCTGGGAATTTCCACATGTCACAGGTAAAGCCCTAAACAGACAGAACAAAAAAAAAAACAGAGGAAAATATTTCATTTTTTCCCTTAATTTCCAAATGTTCTTCTGAGTAGTTAAGTGACTGTTTATCCAGAGTTTCAGACATTTCTCTTCTGTCATCAGCATTACAGCCAAGACACCAATGATAAAGGTCATGGAAACCTCCGGAGAGTCATTCATCTTCTCTCATGTTGCCCACATTGCTCCGTCTCATAGGGGCCTACAGCTGGTAAAGAGAGGAGCTGGGTCAAAGGGTTTGGATGGATTGTTCAAACCTATCACCACAACCGACAAACCGCTCAAACTGAGGCACAGATGATTTCACCTCCCTGAATGAGGCATGACACTTCTCTCTTATCTTCCTAGAACTTCCATTGTTCTTTTGTTTAAAAAAAAAAAAATCTTAACGTCTTATAAGATTTTTTTTTTACTTAACTAGATTGTGAAAGACTACCTACTTTATTGTACTAGATCTTAAACTCACAGTAGTGTTTTATTTCTGTTTCATTCTTTCTCATTTTGTCTTACATCTTCTCATCACCAGCTGAGAGATCTAGTCGAAAGAAACAGGGAATAGATATGATTCTATTTCCTAAGAGACTTAGATTCAGTATCTGCTTTCAACTTCAACTTTTTAGCCAAACTGTTATGGAGAAATGTATAGTTTTGCTCCCTGTGGCTACACTAAGTGATGGATATCAAGCTATCAAATTTGATGCAGCCCTCCACGGTCTTGGAGTTGTTCCTTGTTGCCAGAAAAGCAGCTTCTTTTCTTTCTTCTACTTCCATCTTTCTATTATATTAATAGCAGGAGGACAAAGTAATTTTAGAAATTACTTTGGAATAATAGCTTTGGAATTTTCACTTTGGAATAATGGCTTGGCAGCATATACCATGTGAGGACAAGCAGGGAAGCCAGGGCTGATGTTTCTGCTTGGCAAAAAAAAAAAAAAAAAAAAAAAAGAGAGAGAGAGAGAGAGACTGACAAAGTTAATGGAATCAAAAATTATTTAATCTTAAATGCACTCACGAAATAGGGCATGGATTCATAGCAGTGATTAAAAATAAAACATAGGGAGTTTCCTTCGTGGCTCAGTGGTTAGCGAATCAGACTAAGAATCATGAGGTTGCGGGTTCGATCCATAGCCTCGCTCAGTGGGTTAAGGATCCCACGTTGCTGTGGCTGTGTCATAGGCTAGCAGCTACAACTCCAATTCGACCCCTAGCCTGGGAGCCTCCATATCTCTCAGGTTATGGCCTTAAAAAAGACCGAAGTAAATAAAAAATAAATATACAAATAAATAACTTATATCTACATACATGTGTATGGATCTGTGTATATTTTGTGTGTGTGTGTGTATCAAACTTTGGGGCATGTTTATATTTTTTGTTTCTAAATATCATGAATAAGGAAAATGGCAAAAAGAGGCAACATATTCCAGAGTCTTAAGAATATCATTCTCTGCAAGAAGGTCTGTAAGATATACGCTACAAACTGTATTTCCTGCCTTTTTTCTAGATTTGTAAAGAGAAAAGGAAAAGAAAGTCATCGTGGCATGTTTTTTTGTTATCCCTATGACTATTCAGAACCTAAAGGAGATAGGATAAAGAAAAGAAAGCAGACAGTAGCTGCTCACAAATGTAAGGATTTCTCCAAATCACTTTGCACATGCATTTTTAAAAATTTCAAATATTTTATTTAATAATTACCTAACAGAATGTATCTTAAATATTAAACTGACTTTAAAAGAGGATTTCATGTGCTGAAGAAAGTCATTATTAGGCTTTGGTGGTAACATTCACTTAATAAAATACTAAATGTCCAAAGCATTTTGAAGCCCTGGGGGAAGTGAGATCTTCCCAGGAGCAGGGGCAAGCATATTTCTAGGGTCAGCAAACTAGAAGGGACCCCAGTGCAAAAATTTTCTTAGAGCCATTAAGTTAAATCTGTTTGAAGAAGCGATCAGTAATTCTATCATAAAACCATGGCTCAAAACACAGTACTGTGCTACCCAAAGTGGAGTCCATTTTTTATGGTGTGTTTGCCCTATATTTAATATACTCCAATATCTCATGTTGTTCAAGGCTAAATCTGAATACATGGTAGTTATTTATAAGAGATATAAGCATATTCAGATAGAGATATCTGTCTATACTCACCTATCCCATCTACCTAGACAGATATACAGATAATATAGATAAATGTACATATAAATACAGACATGGATGTAGATATAGATTACCTAGGCCAAGTTAAAAATATAATTAAGTTCAAGGTGGGGATAGATGAATTCTTAAAGACTAATTTCACCAGTAGGATATTGTACTATCTACCAACATTCATATGAGGTTGGAAGACCCAGAGTTAATTATTAAGACATCTCATAAACTGTATGCACAGGCTGTGTCAAAGAAAGTTATTCCCTCCAATCCTGAGACCAGACAGAAATAGAAAAGATGTGTGGTGCTGCTTCTCAGGATTCTGGCTCGGGAGTCTTGCCTTTGACCCTACGGTCTTAGCTGTGAGCTCTGCCCAGAGGGACCGCATTTCTTGTCTGAGCCCTACCAGAGCCAGAACCTAGAAGTCTTGCCCAGGCACAGCTTTGACCACTGCCAACAGCAACCACAGCTCCAACCACAGTCTAGCTCTTTATACCAAATACAGATTAACCTACATCAGATCACTATCTTTCCCCCGAGTCTTTGACTATTTCTGCTACTAGTACTGTTTGCTTGTATTGGTATGAAATTTGAAAACTTAAAATGTTTCTGTTAAAGGAAAAAAAGAATGCCAAAAAATAAAATTGTACAAATTATTCAAATATTTTAAGACTATCCCACCCCACATCCCTCCATTCACATTTCTCAGAGAAAAACTGTGAATTTCAGCCTTTCCTTTTTGACACTTAGGCTTTTTTTCAGCTTTTAACAAATAGTGATTATATATATTGGTTTGTAACTTGTTCTTTTCTCTTTAAATGTATCCAGGTCATTTTATGATGAGTTTATTAATTCATTCTCACACGGTTCTATTGCCTAGACATACCATATTTTCTTTAACCATTTTCTGACTGAGGGTGATTTTGATTTTTAACGTTGTGCTATCACAAACAAGGCAATAAATACCTTGGCACACATAACTTTAAGCACTTTTTCTATCAGTTCTTCATAAGGCATATTCTTAGAAGTGATATTATTGGATCATAACATATCCTGTGTGGACAAATTTTAATAGATACATTTGGGGTCAATTTTGGACTTCTCCTTTATATTTCTCCTTTGTAGACTCAACTCAAAGTCTATGGAAAATTCCTTTATAATATTACCTGGTCTTTTAGTTCAGACCTGATATCACCCTGACTCTACTTTTTTAGATACTCTTTAGACCCTAACATGCGTGGACACTGAGTTTAGCTTCCTAATCTGCTTTCCTATATCTCATCTTTCATTCTACGTATTACGATCACATTACGCTTCTCAAAAATTGCCTTATGCATATCACACCTCTATAATCTCCTGAGTCTCAATTACCTAAGAAAAGGACCTTAACCACGCACTCAGTATCCTTCATAATCAAGCTTAAATTTTTTTTCCTTTATCCTTATGATTCCTATTTAAAAATTTGAGAAGTGGGAGCAGCTGGGGGAAGGATCTACCATGAACCACACACTCTTAGGCACTTCACGTGCCTGAAGTATTTTCATCCCCACCTCAGTTTCAAAAGAAGGGAAACAGATCGATTGGGAAGGTAATTTATTCTCTGACCCAGAGCTGTAACATCTAGAGTTGGTGCTGGAAATTCAGTGTATTTGACAGCAAAATTCATGCTCTTACTATTATACCATATTTCAATTCAGTAAATATGTATTTGACATATACTCCATGTAAAACACTTTCTTATGTGCTAGAGAGGATCAAACATTTTAAAAGAATGGGACATAATGTACATTGAATCATGGAGCCTGCCTCCTTGGCACCAACTCCTTCCCAACAGTGAGTTTCATGCCATGGGACCCAGCCTCTGGCAATAGCTGGCAGAAATAAAGGCAGTTGTTCTGGTGACCTGTTACTACCTAATGGGCCACCCCAATGCTCAGTGGCTTAAAACAATGACAACATTTATGTTCTTCACAAATTTGCAATTTAGGCAAGACTCAGAAAGGACATCTTTCTCTTTCTGGCTTACTTTCTTATGGCTGAGCAGTATCTCACTGTACATGTGTACAACCTCTTCTTAATCCATTCATCGGATGATGGACATTTAAATTGTTTCCATGTCTTGGCTATTGTGAATAGTGCTACAATGAACACAGGGGTGTATGTATATTTTTAAATCATAGCTTTGTCCAGATATATGTCCAGGAGTGGGATTGCAGGATCACACGGTATCACTTACATGTGGAATCTAAAATATGGTACAAACGAACCTACCTGCAAAACAGAAACAGACTCATAGGCATGGAGAATAGATTTGTGGTTGCCAAGGCGGATGAGGGAGGGAGTGGGATGGGCAGGGAGTTTGGGGTTGGAAGATGCAAACTATTACATTTAGAATGAGTAAGCAATGAGGTCCTACTCTACGGCACAAGAAACTACATTCAATCTCTTGGGCTAGAACATGATGGAAGATAATATGAGAAAAAGAATATATATATATATGAATGACTGAGTCAATATGCTGAACAGCATAAATTCTCACAATACTGTAAATCAACTATACTTTAATTTAAAAAAATAAAAATAAATTTAAAAAAGAAGGGATATCTTGACTTTGCCATGCTCAGCATCAGTTAGAGTGGATTGAAGGTCAGGAATAGGAATTATCTGAAAGTTTGCTTATTCCCTGGTCTGGAGATTGGTGTTAGTTGTCACTTGGGTCTCCCGGGGGGGTGGGAGGGGATGGGCACTATCACCCTAAATACCTTCCAGGTAGTCTTTCTGGCCCAGGGCCTGGGTTCTACACATAAGCATCCCCAAAGAGCCAGGCTAAAGCCATTTTCCTGTTAGGACCCAGCCTTGGAAAGTACCCCTAAGAATCGCTTTCAATAAGATGCAGACCCACCCTGATCCAAGAGGAGGAAATGTAGCCCCCACCTCACAATGAGGTCACATTGACAGAAGAGCAGGTGGCATGGTGCCGCCCTCTTTAGAATACAGTCTGCCACAGCAGCCACAGAGGTGCTTGTGACCTGTCACAGGAGGACAACCCAGGACAATCAAATTCCCTTACAAGTGAACACAATTTACTAATAATTTAGAGAATAAAATAGCTGTTGGAGATTAATCTGGAAGAACATAAGGGAGAAAAAGGAGGAAGACAAGATGGAACATGTGTTTGCTGAAGTTATGGGGCCATAGATACTAGGAGTAAAACCCCAAGTCCCGCTCACTTTTATGTGAATCCTCAGCAGAGCACAGTACTAAACACATAGTAGGTGCTCATGTGTGTCGTGAAGATGTTTATGAATGCCAGAAAGAGGGGATGCAAAAGGAAGGGTGCATTCAGAGGGGAAAGATGGTATTCTATTAGAAATATGTTGAGTATAAAGTTCCAGCTATAGCACCTCACTGAGATGTCTAACAAGTATTCAAGGAGGTGGGTCTGTGGATCAGCAGAGAGAGCAAGAGTTAGGGAGAGGGCTTAGGAAGCCATGGCCAAGGTCCAACTTTGGCTGAATGAGGCCCTCAAGGAGGAGCAATGTGGAGGAAGACCAGTGACTAAAGCTCAAGCAAACTAATGAATAGTTAATGTGACAGGCTTCATGTCAGCTGGATTTAATGTCTGCACTACCTGCTTCACCACCCACTGTGTATTTTCTTAGGTTTGGCAACTTAATCTCTGTTCCTCAGCACTGTGTTATAACATTGTTACAATAATAAAAGCTACTCACAAGGCTGTGGATTAAGTGGTAGAATGCCTGCAAAGAACTTGGAACAGAGCCTGGAACATAGTCAGCTATCAATGTATATTAATTATAGTAACTATTGTCGGGTGATTTTTTTTTTTAACATCTAAAGTTTAGGAAGAAGCAGAAGAAGAGCCAGAGAATAACACTGGCCATGAAGGCCTTATGAAACCTTGTGTAATAATCGTGATGAATAGCTGTGGTTACATTTATTACTGAGTTGCCAAACATCAAAGAGTCGCTGACTGTTAATAAAGGGGGATGATAGGGTGAGTCATATTTTCTATACCAGTAATTCACAAAGACTGTGCTTTGGATGTGTTGTGTCAAAAAAAAAAAAAAAAAAAAGAAGAAGAAAGAAAGTATGCTCTATATCAAATAAGTTTGGGAAATGCTGAGTTAAACAAGATTAAAGAGACACTTTCCTTAAATGCATGTGCCAATATGAGTTACTGCCGCTAAGGAGATATAGAGAGCATCATCTCCCAAACTGTGAGGGCATTTTAGGGATTATTCTGCTAAACCAGTGTGCAAAACACAAATTCCCAATGCTCATCAAGGAAAAATCTATTGGGGAACATCTTAAAAATACATATTAATGGACACCTTCCACAGATTCTGATTCAAAAGTCTGGAGTGGGGTTAAGGAATCTGTATTTAAAAAAAAAAAAAAAAACTCCCCGCTGTTGCTTTGCCTCCAGACAACCCAGGAGAGGAACTAACCCCTTTTATAATTCCCCTCTTTCTTTCCAACCTATTCCGAGAAAAATGGCTCCCACAAGGAAAGGTGGTAAAATTTAAAAAGGAGGATAATTCTGCACCAAGAAGACGACCAGAAAACAGAACATCAACATTCACAAACATTACCTCCAAGCTGACTTAAAGAAGCATGGACCCCAGGCACTCAAGGAAATATAGAATTTGCTATTTAAACACACACACACACACCAGCTTGAAAACTTTCAAAGTGATTATTTATGCTAGCTCAAGAAAGGTATCTGGGCTGAAGGAATAAGGAATATCCAATACTGCATCTGACTAAGATATCCGGAAAACATAATGAGGACCAAGATTCATCAAACAAGCATAGCATGACAATTTCCTATATACTCATTATGCTTTCAAAAGTCTTCAGTTGACAGCCTACGTGGATGAAAGGTTATGATTTGATTTGCATAAAAATATAATTAGGCAAAAGTAGATGTAGGCTCTACTTATAAAGAAAATCAAAATACCTTCCTTTGGAATTAGTGGTGATCTGACAGATTTCCAAGATTTCTTAACAGAATTTTAAAGCAGAGGGACTAGATTTTTTTTTTATCCTAACTTAGGATTCATTTCTAACACAATGGTCATAGTTGTGTTCTCTGTGTGTCTGTTTAAAATTTAATTGAAGAACAGTCTCCCTAACTCCCTGAGATTTACTTGAAGATCAAAACAGATCTCAGGATATATGCTGATCTAAGAGACGTACTGTTAAACCTAACCTACCAGAGATCCTCTGAGAACGTTTGGAAACAAGACAGTTTCGTCTAGTGAACATTCTAACTAGGAAGAATTCAGCCATGAGCGAATGCTTTAATATCGTTTCTATTTTCACAGTCTGCTTTAAAATGTTTACGGTAAAAATAAAAGAAGATAAAAGCATAACATCGCTCCCAGGCATCTCTTTACACACTCAAGCAATTATTCATTTTATGGGTCTGGCAGGATGGGATTTGGTTGCAGTCACTTCTCTGCTTTTGCCATCACCCCTGGTGCAGAGGGGCCGGGAGTGAGGATAAATTAGTCTGTGAGAGGCCACCCGTGCTGCATTCTTCCAGGCTGAAAAAAGACTGTAGAGACATCCATGACCATTAAATGCAACATAGGATCCCAGATTAGAGCCTATAAAGAATGTTATTGGGACAACGGATTAAACTTGAATGGAGTTGGTGAATTCAGTGTCAGTAAGTGTCAGCGATAATTTCCTAATTTTGATCCTTAAGTTGTGGCTGTCTGCAGAATATCCTTCACTATTCGGAAGTGATGGCACCACATTCAAAACTTATCCCCAAATGGTTCCAGGAAGAATGTTTTTGTGCTATTCTGACAGCTTTTCTGAAGTCATTCTGAAATTATTCCTCGGAGTATGTCTGAAATTATTGTAAAGTTAACATTGTCTTTAGCATTTGAAAAGAGTATATTCATTGCATTGTTTGTGTGAGTTTATGGTTTATTTTCTCAGGTCCTCTAGGTAAACTACCACATCACCTGAAAATAGTTTTACTTTTCCAGTTCCTATGCCTCTTATTGTTTTCTCATTTTTTTAATTTTAAATGATTTTTATTTTTTCCATTATAGCTGCTTTACTATGTTCTGTTAATTTTCTACTGTACAGCAAGGTGACGCAGTCACACAGACATATATATACATTCTTTTTTCTCATATTATCATGCTCCATAATAAATGACTAGATACAGTTCCCAGTGCTATACAGCAGGATCTCTTTACCTATCCATTCCAAAAACAATGGTTTGAATCTATTAACCCCAAATTCCCAGTCCATCCCACTTCCTCCCCGTCCCGCTTGGCAACCACAAGTCTGTTCAAGGCCATGATTTTCTTTTTTGTGGAAAGGTTCATTTGTGCCATATACTAGATTCCAGATATAAGAGATATCATGTGGTATTTGTGTTTCTCTTTCTGACTTACTTCACTTAGTATGAGAGTCTAATTCCATCCATGTTGCTGCAAATGGCCTCATTCTGTTCTTTCTTTATGGCTGAGTAATATTCCGTTGTGTATGTATACCACATCTGGAGATCTTGATGCTACCTGCCAGCTTTCCTTACTTATTAACTGGAAGCAGAACTAGATTAGTCCCTGGTATGTAGAGTTCAAGAAATGTTATCTTCCTTCCTCCAATCCACTCGTCTGTTGATAGACATTTAAGTTGTTTCCACGTCTTGGCTATTGTGAATAGTGCTACAATGAACATATGAGTGCATGTGTCCTTTTCAAGGAGTTTTGTCTGGATATATGCCTAAGAATGGGATTGCTGGGTCATATGGTAGTTCTGTGTGTTTTCTCTTTTTAAATTGTACTGGCTAATATCTCTAGAACAACGTTTAAGCACAATTCTAACTTTAGGATATAGTTATTTTCTATATCCTATTTTCTTGAGTGCTTTTATCAGGAGGCTTCTTTCAAAAGCTTTTTTTTTTTCATCTAGGGGATAATCATATGATTATTACTCTTAAGCTACTAATGTCACATTGTATCAATAGATTTCCTAATACTGAGTCATCCTGGCATTCCAGAAGCGAATCCCACTTGGTCATAGTTCATTTTCTTAATGTAGTGTTATTTCCAGTTTTAGTATTTAAGCTAGTATTTTTGCATTAAAATAGGGTGATTGCTTGTAAATGTATTGATCTGTTAGCATCATGTCCTTCCATACTGTCTTTAGGAGGACAACATCCATGAAATGAGGCTGAGTGATAACAGAAAGGATGTGGGAGGTGGTGTCATGGAAAGATGGAGAGAGCTGTCATTAGGTCCACACAGACCTTTGGGAGTTTTCTGCCCCTTCCTGGTACTGACTGAGTGACCTTGGAAAAATTATGCCTGCTCTTCTATCTTCTATTCTCTCATCTGTCTGATAGGAGAACCTATACCATGGCTTGTGTGAGGACTCCGTGATGTCTGTGAAGATTCCAGTACAGAGAATAGAGTAGTGGTTACCAGAGGGGAAGGGTGTCATGGATGAAGGGGGTCAGCTGTATGAGGATGGATGGAAGCTAAACTTTTGGTAGTGAATATATAACGTTGTACACATGAAGCTCATAATAATGTTATAGGCCATTACCTCAACTGAAAAAAAAAAAAGTCACTACAATGCCTGACACAATGTAAACCCACATAAAGATTGGAATATTTCAGTATAAAGAACTATTTTTCTTCTGCTCTTTCTCGTATTATTTTTAAGCAGTATTAGGATACATATAAATAGATATCATAGTTTCCTCAGGAGCCACTCTTTGTCTCAGCTTAAGTTGTTGCTGATCCCGCAGGGGATTGAGTAGACAGGTTTCCTGAGCCAGCTTTCCATTTTGTCTCTTCTCTTATAGTTACCCCATTCCAGACTAGAGGTAGGAATGTAAACAGTAAGTTCCTGGTGAGTGCCATGTGAAGTGAAAACAGGATGGGGGAGTGAACAGAGCAGAAAAGAAAGGAAGGTAACATTTCTTGAACTCTGCATACTGGGGACTAATTTAGGTCTACCGGCAGTGAATAGGTGAGGAAAGCTGACAGGTAGCATCAAGATGTCAAAACCTGAGAGAACCAGCTTGGGAGGGAGTGAATGGGGCCTTGGTTCTCTATCTAAGAGTGGAGATTTGCTTTTGTTCTGTTGTTGTTGTTGTTTGGTTTTCTGTTTTTTTTTTTTTTTTTTTTTTTTTTTTGGTTTCATCCACAGCCCCCTCCAAGCAGAAGACACAGGAGAAGTGCATTGTCTCTGGGTTGAGCTCTTGGCCACTTGATCTCTTAGTCAGTGTTCTGAGCCTGGGGGAATCTCTCTGTGCAGGGCAGAGGTCCTGTGTGTAGGACTCCTGAGTGTGAAGGAGGTGAGGAGAGCACTAATTTCTTGATGCATTTATTCTGCATCTCATTATTAAGATTGTGGAGATGAAAAGGCTGTCTACCACTCTAAGACTGGTAGACACAGCTTTGTGGGAGCAGCCTAAAGATACTGACATTTGTGCTGAACCTGGAAAGTTGAAGAAAAAGAGAAGAGCCAGACTTGTGGGAGACGGCATAGTACTGGTATTAAGAAACTATCTGCTGACTGACACAGACCTAGGGATACATTTTGTCTGTCTCTTTCTGCTGTTGACCTTGAACAAGTTCCTTATATTTTCTGAGCTTTAATTGTATTATCGGTAAAATGAGGAGAAATTATCTAATATATATGGGTTTGTGGTGAAGATTAAAGGAGATGATGCAGGTAAATCACTTAACACAGTGCTTAGCATGTGAATCTTCAAAGATAATGGCTCTTTTTATTATCTGATCCTCAGTATTCATCACTCTTGTCTCTGTCAATAATCTTCAGACCTGGAGTTCCCGTCGTGGCTCAGTGGTTAACGAATCCGACTAAGAACCATGAGGTTGCGGGTTCGATCCCTGGCCTTGCTCAGTGGGTTAAGGATCCGGCGTTGCCGTGAGCTGTGGTGTAGGTTGCAGACGTGGCTCGGATCCCGCGTTGCTGTGGCTGTGGCGAAGGCTGACAGCTACAGCTCCTATTAGGCCCCTAGCCTGGGAACCTCCATATGTCCCGGGTGCAGCTCCAGAAAAGGCAAAAAAGACAAAAAAAAATAAAATGAAATAATCTTCAGAACTTGTTTCTTTGTTTTTTTGAGTTTACTGAGATATAATTCCCATACCATAGAATTCGTCCATTTAAAGTATAGAATTTAGTTTTTTAATCTAGTCAGAGTTGTCCACAATCTACTTTTAGAACATTTTCATCAACCCCCAATAGAAACTTCATATGCGTTGGTAGTTGCTACCTGTCCCTCCTCCACCACTTCCCCACAAACAGCTCCAGGCCACCACCGATCTACTTTCTGTCTCTGTAGACTTGCCTATTCTGGACATTTCCTATGAATGGAATCACACAATATGTGATTCTTTGTGACTGGCTACTTGCATTTAGCACGGTGTTTTTTCGAAGTTCATCTATGTCAGAGAATGTGTCAGAACTTTTCTCCTTTATATAGCCAAATGATATTCCATTGTACAAATATACCATATTTTATTTATCCATTCATCAGTTGAAGGATATGTGAATCTCCTTCTACTTTTGGCTATTGTGAATAATGGCAATATGAACATACCTCATTGTAGTTTTGATTTGCATTTCTCTAATAATTAGTGACATTGAGCATCTTTTCATGTGTTTTTTGGCCGTCTGTCTGTCTTCTTTGGAGATATGTCTGTTTACATCTTCTGACCATTTTTTAATTGGGTTGTTTGCTTTTTGATATAAAGCTTGATGAGATATTTGTATAGTCTCAAGATTAATCCTTTGTTGATTGCTTTGTTTGCAAAGATTTTTTCCCATTCTATGGATTGTCTTTTCCTTTTGTTTATGGTTTCCTTTGCTATGCAAAAGCTTTTTACATTTAATTAGATCCCATTTGTTAATTTTTGTTTCTATTTTCATTACTCTAAAAGGTGTACCCAAAAAGATATTGCTGTGATTTATGTCAAAGAGTGTTCTGCCTAGGTTTTCCTCTAAAAGTTTTAGAGTATCCAGTCTTATGTTTAGGCCTTTAATCTATTTTGAGATTATTTTTGTGTAAAGCGTTAGAAGGTGTTCAGATTTCATTCTTTTACTTGTAGCTGCTCAGTTTTCCCAGCACCACTTATTGAAGAGGTTGTCTTCTCTCCGTTGTATATTTTAGCCTCCTTTGTTGTACATTACTTGACCATAGGTGCCTGGGTTTATTTCTGGGCTTTCTGTGCTGTTCACTGATTTATATTTCTGTTTTGGGGCCTGTGCCATACTGTTTTGATGACTGTGGCTTTGTAGTAAAATCTGAGGTTGGAGAGCGTGATTCCTCCAGCTCCGTTTTTCTTTCTCAGGATTCCTTTGGCTATTCGGGGTCTTTTTGGTTTCCATATAAATTTTAAAAACTTTTGCTCTAGGTTTGTGAAAAATGTAATTGATAATTTGATAGGGATTGTGCTGAATCTATAGATTGCCTTGGGTAGCATAGCGATTTTAACAATGTTGATTTTTCCAACCTGGAAGCATGGTATGTCTTTCCATCTGTTAGTGTCACCTTCAGTTTCCCTCATCAGTGTCCTATGGTTTTCAGAGTACAGGTCTTTTGCCCATTTAGGTAGGTTTATTCCTAGGTCTTTTATTTTCTTTGATGCAATGGTAAATGGGATTGTTTTCTTAATTTCTTTTTCTGATCTTTTGTTGTTAGTGACTTCTGTGTATTAATTTTGTATCCTGCAACTTTTCCAAATTCATTGATGAACTCTAGTAGTTTTCTGGTAGCATCTTTAGGATTTTCTATATATAGCATCATGTCATCTGCAAACAACAATAGTTCTCCTTCTTCTTTTCCAATTTGGATTCCTTTTATCTCTTTCCCTTCTCTGATTACCATGGCTACGGCTTCCACAACTATGTTAAATGAAAGTGGTGAGAGTGAACATCCTTGTTTTTTCCCTGCTCTTAGTGGCAAAGTTTTCAGATTTTCACCATTGAGAATGATGTTAGCTATGGGTTTGTCACATATGGCCTTTATTATGTTAAGGTCGTATCCCCTCTATGCCCACTTTATGGAGAGTTTTTATCAAAAATGGGGGTTAAATTTTGTCAAAAGCTTTTTCTAAATCTATTGAGAGGACCAGAAGGTTTTTATTCTTCAACTGGTTAATATGGTATATCACACTGATTGATTTGCATATAGTGAGGAATCCTTCCATCCCTGGGATATATTCCACTTGATCATGGTGTAAGATCCTCCTTTTAATGTATTGTTGGATTCGGTTTGTTATTATTTTGTTAAGGAGTTTTACATCTATAGCCATCAATGATGGTCTGTAATTTTCTTTTTTGTGTGTATGTGGTATTTTTGTCTGGTTTTGTTATCAGGGTGTGGTGGCCTCATAGAATGAATGTGGGACTATTCTTTCTTCTGCAATGTTTTGGAAGAGTTTCAGAAAGATAAGTATTAACTCTTCTGTAAATATTTGATAGAATTCATCTGTGAAGCCATCTGGTCTTGGACTTTTGTCTTTTGGAAGTTTTTAAATCCTAGTTTCAATTTAAGAACTTGCGATTGGTCTATTCATATTTCTGTTTCTTCCTGGTTCGGTCTTGAAAGGTTGTACATTTCTAAGAATTTGTCCATTTCTCCTAGGTTGTCCATTTTATTGGCATATAATAGTTGCTTATGATTCTTTGTATTTCTCTGCTGTCAGTTGTAGTTTCTCCTTTTTCATTTCTAATTTTATTGATTTGAGCCATCTCCCTTTTTTTCTTGATGAGTCTGGCTAAAGGCTTATCAAAATTTTTTAATCTTTTCAAAGAACCAGCTTTTAGTTTCATTGATCTTTTCTGCTGTTTTCTTCATCTCTATCTCATTTATTTCAGCTCTGATCTTTATGATTTCTTTCCTTCCACTAACTTTGCGCTTTATCTGCTCTTTCTCAGGTTGCTTTAGGTGCAGGGTTAGGTTGTTTATTTTAGACAAAATCCCCTGCTCTTAACTCTTTCTGCCACACAGCTCTTAATCCATTTAGGTATCTATTCTTATCTCCTTTCCTTCATTAACATCCTCTTGAAATGAGGAATCTATCACTTGGTCAAGGCCAACCCTCCCACTATAAGATGATCACCCCCCTCCCTCTTCTCCCAGAAACTTGCTCCATCACTTAATCTATTCTCTCCTAGATCTTTTTTTACTCTCTATTTTCACTCAACTCATGAACCAGCCTAGGTTGTTCCCTCTCATTTTGAAGAAAAGCAAAACTTCTCAAGATTAGCATCCTCTAAATATACATCTCTATCCATGACCATGATTTCACTTGGATGATCTACAGACATACTCCAACTCAACATGTCCAAAATGCATGCTCACTCCATATCTTAGCCTTAGTGCCATTGTGAAAATCAAATGAGAAATATTTTGCATTGTAGGTACACAACAAATGGAAGCCCTAACATGATGGCAGGACCACACTACCTTCTGAGCAACCCCAAGTCTGCAAAGAAAACTGGATATAGTAAAGCTGTGGGAGATCTGACTTAAAGTCAGGAGCTCCTTAGTGAACTCTTAAGAGCAAGGACACTGATTTCCTTTTCTATAATATGAGGTTTTATAAGAATTAAAAAATATAATAAAAATAAAGTACTTAACAGGATAGTTGGTAAATAATAAGCATGGAATAAAAAATAGAAAATAAGCAACAACAAACCCCAACGGAAACAACATTAAAAAATTGATTCTTCTCTTAGTCTAAATATTTGTCTTTGCTTGTTTGTTGGTATTCGTATTTTTTAATCTATAATTATTTTATCCAAAAGTATGCTTTTGTTGGTGGTGGTTAATGGTGAAGGTGTTTAAGTTTTGTCATTCTAAAGGACAGTCAGCAGTGGGAAACAGACTGATCCAGGATATCTGTTTTCAATTTCAACAGCACTTAGTGTCCCGCTGATGTTAGGGCTGCTGACCTTCAGTTTTCAGAGGCCACCTCAGCTTCGAGCTTCTCACTCGTGGTACCTCTCTTTTCTTCCTGAGCACAGGCTGGCATCGATCCCATTTTCTCCTTTGAGATTCAGCAGAAGATCCTGATGGAGGAGGATAATGCCCAGAGAGAGGAGCCCAAGGAGGATGAAGTTGGTGATGGGCAACATGTCGGTGAGGACTGTCTTGGTGTGTACTTCATCCTTAGAGGTTTTCAGTAAATATTTATGAATATGTACTCTCCAACAAGTATGCTAGGAATGGTATTTCCCAGCTTAAACCCTGGAGTCCAGCAAACATGAGGAAGATAGCCTGAGCTGTCAACTCTAGCCTGGAGCTTTGGCCATATGCCGATTTAACCCACTGAAGACATGCTGAGGTTTTGTTTGGACCCGATGCTGAGTGACAGGCAGGTCAAAGCAGCTGGTGTGGAGAGGTCTTTTCCAGTGACTCATCAGTCATTCAGAAAGCAGGACGCATACAAAAAGGGGTGGGATGAGATGCAGAGAGAAAGCCATGAACGTTTTAGCTGCTCTAGAAGAGCAGCTGATCCTGCTGTCTCCTTCCAGAAGAGAAAAGGCTCCAACCCAGCTATTCCCAATTCATGGGGCTGGTGGTGCTGCTTGGCATCTTAGTAATGTATTCCCCGGCCTTCAACAGAATAAACGAATTCATAAAATGTGTATTTTCCACCTTTTTAAAAAAAATTATGCATCAAATGGTCAAGTTCCAGGGGAAGGGGGAAGGGGTGCTCAGGGATGTGCTGGGGGCCTGGAGTCAGCCTCACCAGTGATAGTTGATTGTGTCTACATGGCAAAGTCCTCTTCTATTAAGGGAGGGTGGCTTCAAGCTGGATTTACATTTACTTACTGTGTGATGTTCTAGACACAGGAGTTAAAATAAAAACTACTGTGGTAGTGAAGTTTCTCTAAAGAAACAGAACCAGTCAAAGAGGTATGTGTATATAGAGCGATAGAGATAGAGCTGGAAAGTGGGGGGGGTTTTAGATAATTTTCTCACATGGTGGGGCTGGCAAGTCTGAAATCTGTAGGGCAGCCCCAAAGGCTAAAATTTCAGGCAAGAGTTAATGCTGCAATCTTGAACCCGGGTGCCAGGGGAACAGGCTGGAAACTGAGATAGTGTTTCCAGGTTGAAGTCTTGAGAATTCCTCTTTAGAAAACCTCAGTCTTTGTTCTTAAGCTCTGCACTGCTGGATGAGACCCAGTCATGTTAGGAAAGGAAATTTGCTTTACTCAAAATCTACTGATTTAAATGCTAATCATATTTAAAAACACCTTCACAGCAACATCCAGACTATCCAGACTGGTGTTTGACCAAGCAACTGGACACCACAGCCTAGTCAAGTTGATATAAAATCAGCCACCACAACCTCTTACCTAAGGGAGTTTATGTCTCTAGCAGAGATAAAAGATAAAACAGAAAATTAGCAATCTAATAACAGGAAGTACTTTAGCTCCTGAGCAAGACCTAGGATGGAGTTCGAAAAAGCTTTCTGAAATGTATGATTCCTGAACTGACTATTTCTGGTTATGAGGAAAGAAGTGAAGGAATATGTGTGAATGTCTGCAAGTAGTTTATTATGATTAAAATTGGGAGAGGGCAGAGAAAAGGGTTGGCTGCTAGTTAGGGAAATAACCTGAAGTAAGCCGGTGACTAACTTTTTTGTGTATCTGTTTAATGCTAAACCAAGGATTGTGGATTTATTTTATCCTCGGGTCTTGGAGAAGTCACTGGAGATTTCTTAAGCATCGAAGTGGTGAAATTAGTTTTTCAGTTTTCAAGACCAATCATGTAATTATTCAACAAATAATTTATGTTGTCTGTCATGAACGAAGGACTATGGGAGGCACTTGGGTATATAATAGCAAACCATGAGAAGGGTCCCTGACATCACAAATCTTAGGGGTTGGGTGCGGTGAGGGCATGAGGAAAAACAGCAAATAAAATAATTACAAATTTTAATTAGTGCTACTGAGAACAGAGACTTGATTTAGAAGCTTATAATTCCATTGTCTGCCTACTCCTGTCCCACCCGGCCTTCACATCTCTGCCATAAGGTCAAGTTTCAGATACTGAGTAATCGCTCAGCAATTTTTCTATACATTCCTTCCTTTCTTGAACTGAAAGTGGGGGCAGTTGAAATGGAAAACAAGGAATTGACATTTCCAAGAGGATCAAAGCATCCTGGAGTTCCCTGGTGGTACAGTGGGTTGAGGATCTGGTGCTGTCACTGCTGTGGCTCAGGTTCAATTCCTGGCCTGGAAACTCTGCATTCTGATTCTGCATGCAGTGGGCATGACCAAAAAAAAAAAAAAAAAAATGCATTCAGCTGTTTATAAAGTCATAGGGAATTTCATATAGATACTAATAGCCCATGAGAGAGAAAACTTTCTTTTGGAGGCAAACTACCAGTGGGTTATTCATTAGAAATAATGTTGCCCTCCACCCATATAGATCCTTCCAAATTGCCTGTGTAAAGAATTTTCCACCTGGATAATCACTTTGATTAACTCAGGAGCCAGAAAGGAGGAGAGAACAAAACTAGCTTGTGAGATAGGCAAACAGTAAACCACAGCAGGGCAAGTCCTGATAGCATTGCCTGGGAATGCTCAGCAGGCTAGAGGAATGAGGAGCACTTAGGTGATTTTCCTCCCACCAGCCCTCTAGTTGTTGGGCTCCTCAGAACTTATCTGGGCTTTTTGGAGAGGAACCAGAGGGAGAGCCACAGAAGGTTCTGCCAGCCAGTCTGGGACGGGGAAGGAAATGCACCCTTTAGTCATAGGTATATTTGCCTCCATTTCCATACTTGCAGCTTTCCAACTGTGAGTTCTTGGATTGATGGTCTTTTATAAAGCTAACTTTCAACATTAACAAAGGTATAGTGTACCAACCTTCCCGTGTTAAAGTTCTGGAGATGCGTTTTGTTTGTTTGCTTGTTTTTTTTTTTTTTTTAGGGCCACACCCGAGACATATGGAGGTTCCCAGGCTAAGGGTTAAATCAAAGCTGTAGCTGCCCGCCTACACCACAGCCACAGCAACTTGGGATCCTAGCCTCGTCTGTGACCTATGCTGCAGCTCACTGCAACGCAGGATCCTTAACCCACTGAGTGAGGCCAGGGATCGAACACGAATACTCAGGGACATTGGTCTCATTTGTTACTGCTGAGCCACGACAAGAACTCCCAAGTTCTGGAGATTCTTATGTTAATCTTATAAATATAATTCCTATACCTTGGGACTCAACATCTTGAGATGAACACTAAGAGAAAGACTTTTAAAATAAGAGTTCCTTTTTCTTCCCGTTTGAGAAAACTAATAAATGAATTTGGATCATCTACTTTAGGTGTAACTGTAACTCATAAAATGGCCTAGTTCTTGTGAACAGCCAGAAATTCAAATGAGTCTAAAAGAACTGTACTGTCATAAATACCACCATCTGTATTTTGAAAGTGAATACTTCAAACAACCATTTAGAACTTTTTCAGCACTGATACTAAATCTGTAGTCAGAGATAGGTGGCGTATAATGTTTTACTAGCTCTCTTAACAGTACCTGAGAGAGAAATTATTCCCAGAACATGAAACATTTAAAATGGTCAAAGCAAGCAGCCGTAAGCCCCTGGTGATACAACTGGTTGACTGGAATATTAAGTCACTGAAATTCCAGTTCAACACTTGACCATAATAGCCAAAAGGTAACTTTTTTTTTTTTTTTTGGTTTTGGTTTTGTTTCTTTTGCCTTTTTTAGGGCTACACCCACAGCATATGGATGTTCCCAAGCTAGTGATTGAATCAAAGCTACAACGGCCTGCCCATGCCACAGCCACAGCAATGTGGGATACAAGCTGTGTCTGCGACCTACACCACAGCTCAGGGCAACACCAGATCCTTAACCCACTGAGTGAGGTCAGGGAGTAAACCTGTGTCCTCATGGATACTAGCTGGGTTCGTTACTACCAAGCCACGAAGGGAACTCCTGAAATCTGTATCTATTTCATACTTATTTCTGTGAGAATTCAGGATCTGTAACTATGGAGTCATCCTAAGATGAAAAAAATGGGTCAGGAATGGGAGGAGAGATTCAATATCTTAACTGGGCTCTTAGTGAATATTCAGTTGAAGGCTGATAGCTTATCTTGGACTGATAGCTTTGTTTAACATATTAGAAAATAGAATCTGGACCACTTCATGGAGTCTTCATTTTTTTGTTCTGTTCTGTTTTTCAATTTTATTGGAGCATAGCTGATTTTACAATGTTGTGTTAGTTTCAGGTGTACAGCAAGGTGATTTAGTTATATATATATAAATATATATATACCCATTATTTTTCAGTTTCTTTTCCCTTACAGATGACTACAGAATATTGAGTAGCCTTCCTTGTGCTATACAGTGTGAAAACTTTAAATTCTGTTTCTTGGAGCTCATCTTTCTCTTTCATCCTAGCCCTGTATAATCAGTGTCCACTTCCCACATAGCCATTGGCTCTTCCTGTATTTGTCAGGCAAGGAGGAGCCAGTGTAAGTTTAGAGCAAGGAAATGACATAATTAAAATGGTATTATACATAAAATCTAAAATTCAGGCTCCGTCTCTCCCCTCCCCCCAAATCTGGACCCAGCTCTCTGGATCTTATCTCCCAAGCCTCACTCTGCATCTTGTGCCTTCACCACATCCCTAAACTGCCCTGACTTTACAGTCCCCTACTTTGTTCATGCAGTCTCCTCTGCTGGAAGTCTGTTCTTTCAGTAAGAAGGCCACACACGTTGTCTGCCCTGATAGACTCATGATGCAGGGAAACACCCTCTTTGAATTCATTTGTATCATTTTCTTTACATTTTGTATTGTGATCACATTACAGTTACATGCTAGGCAGTGAATTCCTTATCTACAGACATACAACAAATGTCTTATTTTATCTCCACTTCTCACCCACCCAGGTGTATTGTGGAAGAGAGTAGCTTTTTAGTAAATTTGCCTTTGTGTTTAATATGCCTCATCTTCTGAGTCCTGGTGCCTGCTCTGACTGGTCAGAAGTCTTCAGTTCAGTGTAGTCTGTATATATCTGACATGTAAATTTGAACATTTATCCCTGTGAAGCATGGCTCTAAAACAAGCAGACAAATGCTATAGTGAGGAGGAATTTGAAATAACTGGAAAAGTGGTGAAAGTTAAATGAAAGGAAAATGAAAGAAGAGCAACTGAGTTCCAGTTAATATCAAGGATTACCACTGATAGAGCACTGTTTTTTTTTTCTGTGATGAGCAGATAAGCTACAAAGAAAAGTCCTTGTTTTAAGTCTGCCATGCAGGAAAAGTAGACCGATTCAGGTTCCTCAAATGCTTAGAAAACTAAGCCAGATAAACATAGCTGGGATAGGTTAATCTAAAGGACACACACACATACACACCATTATCCTGTTCTTGTCTAATTCCAGTACAAACTCACAGAAGAAATCGGGGGCAGGACAGAAATAAATATTTTGATGCAGAAATTAATAGTTCCAAATGTATTTAAATTATTTTCATAATTGGAGAGCCAAGCTTATAATAGTTTGAACATAAAGCAGCACCTGGGGATAAATTTCCACTTTAACTTTGATGAATTTTCTGATGTTAACTTGAAGAGCTAATGTGTTATTTATACTTAATATATTTGAATATATATGTATGAGAACACAGGGTGAAATCCAAGTATCCAATAAGATTATTGGAATAAAAATTCATTGAAGGAATTCCTTCTGTGGTGTAGTTGGTTAAGGATCTGATATTATCTCGGTGGGGGCCCAGGTTTGATCCCTGGCCTGGCACAGTGGGTTAAGGATCTGGTTTTGCCACAGCTGTGGTGTAGGTCACAGCTGTGGCTTAGATTCACTCCCAGGCCCAAGAACTTCCATATGCTTCCGGTGTGGTCTTTAAAAAAAAAAAGTGCATTTAAGATATAAAAACAGGATAAAGTAAAAATCTTTATTACAATAATTTATAACTAATTTATAGTGGTACAATTATATTATAAATTGTAATTTATAATAGTACAATAGTTTATTAGTAAATTTGACCCTGTGCTTCCTTACAACCATGATGCAAAGGGAAACACTGGTTTACACAGTTCTCCTAAACAACGATTGCAAATCCAGTGTGAAAACTGATGAAAGTACCTTAGAAATCAAAGTACATGGATTTTTTTGAGAAAGAATATTTATCCTAGTACTAAATTCTAAAAGGAGTTTATGAAGTGGCGTTCAGCTTCTATAAAGCAATACAACACAGTGGCTGACGTCATTGACAACAGTTCCAGAGAAGGGCAAGGGTGGTCGGAAACTACTCTTTTGATGAGGACATTATGCTAAGTGAAATAAGCCAGACACAGAAAGAAAGGGGGAAAGAAAAAAAAAACTGGATGATCTCACTTACATGTGGAACTTCAAAAAGTTGATTACATACAAACTGAGTGTGGGAACGTGGTTACCAGGGACAAGGAAGTGGAGGAAATGGGGGAGGTGTTTGTTAAAGATACTAAGTTGCAATTAAAGTATAAGTAAGTCTAGGGAGCTAATGTGATGGCGTGATGACTGCAGTTAATAATATTGTGTTGAATATTGCAGATTTGAAGAGAGCAGATTTTAGGGGTTCTCATTATACACACAAAAAAGATAACTTCATGAGAAGATAGGTTAATTAGCTTGACTGCAGCAATCATTTCATTATGTTCATCAAATATTCATGTTGTATACCTTAAATATATATCATTTTCATTAAAAAATAATTATTTTAAAAACTACCCTTTTGAGTAATCCCTGGGAGCTATCTCCTGTGCAAAGAATGGTGATTTTACTATTATATTAACTCATAAAAATATGAGTTGGGTGTTATAAGCCCCATTTTTCAGAATACTTCTCAATGAAAGTAAATAACACACCCAAACTACCTAATAAAGGGGTTGAGTCAGGGTTTAAAGTTAGGTCTCCCTGACTGCAAGATCAATGATCTTTCCACCATACTTGACAAATAAAAACTTGATTTTTTTCATAGGTGAAACATTAAAGATAACTTTAGTACAAGTGTTTATTCCACAAACTGGGCTGGGGTTGGCAATGACCAAGCTGATAGCGTCAAAGATTTGTTGGGCTATTACCACAGAGAGAGGAAAAGATGTGCAGATTCAGGATATGAGCTAATCAAGTCTAAGCAGTCTTGGCTAGTGAAAACTAATTCCAAATGATATAATCCATAAATAATTCATAATATCACTGTGTGCAGAACTTCACCTTTCCCCACCCGAGAGGGGCGGATACAGAAAAGTATCCTTAGGTACTGTAATCACTACAGATCCTAGAGAAGGAAGAAGGAAGGAAGTTCTGCTGTGTAGTTAAACAACACAATGTCCCTGGTGGACCTTAGGAAATGGCAGACGGAGAAGGTGTGGCTAGTCTGTGACTAAATAGGTTCTTTATTTTAAAGAATCCAGGAAATGGGAGTTCCCGTTGTGGGTCAGCGGAAACAAATCTGACTAGCGTCCATGATGTTACAGGTTCGATCCCTTGCTTTGCTCAGTGGGTGGGGATGTGATGTTGCCGTGAGCTGTGCTGCCGTGAGCGTGCGTGATGTTGTCACAGACGCGGCTCGGATCCCACGTTGCTGTGGCTGTGGTGTAGGCTGGCAGCTACTGCTCCAGGTGGACCCTTAGTCTGGGAACCTCCACATGCCTTGAGTGTGACCCTTTTAAAAAGACAAGAGAATGAAATAAAGAAAAATAAAAATATAAAGAACCCAGGAAATGAAAAAAGGAGAAGGAAATAGCTTGTATCTTTTTTTTTCTACTTAAAAAAAAATCATCATAACTAAAAAAGTTCTGGTAATTACAATTATTACAGTAATAATGGTATTAAATTTCAAGTGCCTTCTATACATTTTAAGATGTTGGGGTCAGCATTTCACATTTAATTTAACCCTTGTACATTAGAAGTGAGATGTTTTGGTAAGTTTAATCACTAAAAAAAAAAAAATCAGGAGTTCCCATCGTGGCTCAGTGGTTAATGACTCCGACTAGAACCATGAGGTTGTGGGTTCAATCCCTGGCCTTGCTCAGTGGGTTAAGGATCCGGCGTTGCCGTGAGCTGTGGTGTAGGTTGCAGACGCGGCTCGGATCCTGCGTTGCTGTGGCTGTGGCGAAGGCCGGCAGCTACAGCTCCTGTTAGACCCCTAGCCTGGGAACCTCCATATGCCGCTAGTGCGGCTGTAGATAAAGGCAAAAAGACAAAAAATAAATAAATAAATAAATAAAATTAAATGAATACTCTCTGAGTCCCTTCCACATAGCAAGTCTTGGCAAATGGTTCACACAAATGTAAATAAAATGATCCCTCTAGCCTTCAAGGAGCTTAGTTATAGCAAAAGAGACAGAGAAATCAATAGATAAAACAAAACAGTGAGAGAAGTTCAATGAGGATCTTTTTTTTTTTTTGTCTAGTGATTAGGAATTTTTCATTATACAGACATTTTCCCTGATGTCATTCCTACTCACAGAAGAGGTAGAGGGAAGCACTGAACAGCATGAACTCTAAGAAAACTATGTGGCCCTGTGTTTAAAATTCTGCTTCCGGAGTTCCCATTGTGGCTCAGTGGTTAACGAATCTGACTAAGAACCATGAGGTTGTGGGTTCGATCCTTGGCCTTGCTCAGTGGGTTAAGGGTCCGGCGTTGCCATGAGCTGTGGTGTAGGTTGCAGACACGGCTTGGATCCTGTGTTGCTGTGGCTGTGGCGAAGGCTGGCGGCTACAGCTCCTGTTAGACCCCCTAGCCTGGGAACCTCCATATGCTGCGGGTGCGGCCCTAGATAAGGCAAAAAGACAAAAAAAATAATAATAATAAAATTCTGCTTCCACCAATTTATTAGTGAGTGACCATGACTTCTCTGTGCCTCACTTTTTTTCATTTACAGGTAGTAGTAGGTGTTCCCTTGTGGTGCGGTTGGCTAAGGACCTGGTGTTGTCACTACAGTGGCTCAGGTTGATGCTGTGGCATGGCGTCAATCCCTGGCCTGAGAATTTCCACATGCTGTGGGTGTGGCAAAAAAAAAAGGAAAAAAGTGAAAACAATGACAGTACTTACTGCAAAAAGTTGTTATAAGGATTAAACTAATATATTTGGAAGAATGCCTGGTATGTAGAGTAACTATTGCTCTCAATAACTTTTAGCTATATTTTCTCAGACAAGAACATTGTCAGCCTAACTATGGCCATTCTAGATGTGTTTAGTTGGTAAATGTACTCCTCAGATCCTTTGAGGGAGAGTAACTGTCTCCAAGACATCTGTCTAATCAAGAGTATTGCTGGAATTGCTCCAGGCCAGGAAGTGTTTATACGCATCATGCTTTGGGTCAAAGTCATTCAATTTTTAGCACTAACTACATGCCAGGCACCATTCTAGGAGTACTGGGGATATATCACTGGAAGCAGCAAACAAAAATCCCTGCCTGCAGAGAGCTTACATTGTAGTGAGGAGAGTCAGAAAATAAACATGAAAAAATACATTTTATGGGGAGTTCCCATTGTGGCTCAGTGGTGTAAGAACCTGACATTGTGTCTGTGAGAACTCGGTTGGATCTCTGGCCTTGCTCAGTTGGTTAAAGATCCATCTGTGCTACAAACTGAAGTGTAGGCTGCAGATGCGGCTTGGATCTGGTGTTGCTGTGGCTGTGGTGTAAGGCCGGCAGCTGCAGCTCTGATTCGACCCCTAGCCTGGGAACTTCCATATGCTGAAGGTGCCACTGTAAAAAACAAACAAACAACAACAACAAAATTTTATAATATTATAGGTGTCGAAGGAAGGAAGGAGCTAGCTCACTGGTATTTGGAACACTTTTTCATTGTAATGGTCAGAGTAAGCTTGAGGAACGTGGTGACATTTGACCAGGGTCTTGAAGGAAGTGCAAAAGCAAGCCATGCAGGTACTTCGGGTGGGGAGGAATTTTACCAGAGAGGATTGCTAGCACAAAGGCCCCAAGATGGCAGCATACCATATAGGAATCTTGTCCAGGAACACTGAGGAGGGCATTGCGGCAGGAGCTAAGCGGAGTGAAGTCAGAGAAGTAGAAGCCGAGGTCAAAGAACCACAGATCATGTATTTTCCTTCTGGGCCACTCTTAGCCTTTGGCTTTAACTCTGATTGAGATGGGAACTGCTGTAGGGTTTTGCGCAAAGGAGTGACATGTGTTGGCTCAGTTGTTTAAAAAGGATCACCCTGGCTGTGAATTGAGAATTGCCTGCAGGGGAGCAAAAGTAGAAACAGTGCAAGGCTAAATCAAGGTTGATGCTAGACCAGGGTAGTGATAACGGTGCAGGTGGTGAGGAGTTGAACATTGGACTTATTTTGAAAGTAGAGCTAAACTTTTTTTTTTTTTTTCTGGTGGATTGGATTTGAAATGTGAGAGAAACAGAAAAGTCAAGGATGACATTAAGGTTCTCGGCCTGATGTGAGGAAGACTTCAGTTGAGATGGGGTGGCTGGGGGTTGGAGGGAAGAATTTCAGGATTTCAGTGTCAGAGATGTTACATGGGAGAAGCCTAGTAGGCATCTAAGTGGGCAGGAGCTTGGGGCTTGCAGTTCAGGGGAGATGGTCAGGCTGGAGGTAAAATCTGGGAGTCATCACCACATAGGTGATTTTTAATGCCACGAGAGAGGAGGCGATCATTAAGAGAATGAGTATAAACAGACAAGAGGTCCAAATCCTGAACTCTGGTGACACTACTTCTTAGACGCTGGGAAAAGAGAAGGGACCAGCAAGGGAGACTGAGAAGAGCAAGCAGTGGAGTAGGAAGAAAAGACATGAAATAAGTTGTGGAAGTCCCAATAAAATTGTTTCCAGGTGAAAAAGGTATTTAACCATGAATTTCTGCTAATAGTTTGAGTGAGATGAGTCCTGAGAAAATGTCCAATTTGGAAGTCTGATCTTCCTAGGAGGATTTCTAAAGGACATAGTAAATGCAAAAGCCTGCTCAGAATAAAGGGGAAGAGAAAACTTGGAAACAGCTTTTCTTAAACACTTTTTTTTTTTTTTGGCCGCACCGGTTTCTGTGTCTAAGATTGAACCCGTGCCACAGCAGTTACCAGAACCACAGCAGAGGCAACTAGGAATCCCCAAACGGCTAGATCACCAGGGAACTCCTCTTGGGGACTCTTTAAAGGAGTTTTGCTGTGGCTGAGCAGAAAAAAAAAGGCAAGTGGCTGGAAGGGGAAGTGGATTCAAGAGAGATTTTTTGCTTTTAAGATGGGGAGAAATAACATGATTTTATGGTGATGGAATGATTCAAGAAATAGGAGGAAATTGTTGATGTGGAAGAGAGAGAACTACTGGAGCATCTAAGTGTCCTACTGGTTCCTGTATGTTTCTGAGGGGAAAACAGACAAGGGAAAAAAAATTTCTGTAAGACACCAAGTAGTTGGTAGGTGAGCCTCTCCCCTAAACTATAAGTCAGAGTTTTACTTGCCCAAATGAAAAGTCCATTAAATAAGTTATTTGTTGAGTGCCTACTGAGTGTCTCTCATGGTGTCAGGAATTTTGCATACATTATCCGAAAGCCTTTTTTAACCATCCTGCTACATCTGTATTACACACTAGATGACCTTATTGCTGGGAGCAAAAACAACTTGCCCAAAGCCATACCGATCATAAATTAGTCTGCACTTCACCGTGCTCTTTCTTGCTGTTGTGAATTACTGGAGGGCCAATGACCTTTGTCTTTGTAAGCCCAGAGAATCACTCAGAAGAACTTGGCAGTGGTTCACACTCCCGCGTGTGGAGAGGGACTGAGGCCGCTCAGGGCCCAGTTGGTCGCCTTCCGCGGAAGCGCCCGCTGTTCACATCAGCCTTGTTTTCCCTGGTTGCAGAAACTGAAAATAAAACACATTGGAAAATATAGAAACTTTCAAGAGAAATAACTAAAAGGAAATCAGTATAAGTTATTTTAAAGTCCTCAGCTGAGGCCGTTAGCCAACGATTTTGCAAAGCTGCTTTTCTGACGCATCGGGTACCTGCCCGCGGGCGAACTGTAGGGAGGAGGTGCGGTCACCTGGAGTTTCCCAGTAGAAACTTCACCGTTGGGTGAAGAAATCGCCGCCCGAGGACGTGTACCCTCCCGCCCTTCTTCCAGCTCATTAAGAAAGCCTGCAGTAAGTGAGACAAAAGTTTCTACTGCACGGCTGGCTGTAAACGCGGCTTGGAGAAGCTGACGCCCTGTGATGGGGGGACCAAAAAGACCCCTCCTTCAGCAGTAAAAGCCCCAACTGCAAACTGCTGGGAGCTTCACCGACTTCACGGTTCCGAGTCCCTCGGTGCCCGCCGTGGTGGTTACAAAAGGGGCCGGGGCACCGGACCCAGCAGCGCGGAGCCCACCACCGCGGCTCGAGGGGGACCGCACCCGGAGGCTTGGCGGCCGGAGCGCGCTTTCCGTCCCTCGCCGCGGGGCCCCCGCCGCGCAAAAGAGCCAGGTGAGGAGGGGCCGGCCGCAGGCGGGGTGGAGGGGGCCGCGCCGGCCTCGCGCATCGGAGCCGCTCCTCCGGGCGCTGCCTCCCCCCGCGCCGCCGAGTTGGTCGCCGCCCGTTTGCTCGGCGGAGGGTTGGGGGCGGAGAGGAGGCAGTGGCCGCCGGGGCCAGGAGGGGCGCGCTGAGTGCGCTCCGCGAGTCCGGAGTGGCCGGACGGCTGCGGCTGGAGCTGCGGCGGGCCGGAGGGAGGGTGGGAGGGAGGCGGGGGCGGGGGTGAGGGCCAGGCGAGGGGCGGCGGGGCCAGTGGAGAGTGGAGTTTCCGAGGAAAGATGAGACGGTGAGTGGGTGCCGGGGACAGAGAATTTTTTTTTTTTTTGCTTTTCTTGCGGGCTGCAGGGACAAAAGCCCGGGCTGGGGTTGGCAGAGCCCGGGCTGCGCAGCTTTGGGGGGCCAGCACCCCAGGAATGGGTAGACCTCGGCTGAGAGGATCCTCGGGAGGGAGCGGCGGGACAGAAGAGAAGCTCCCAGAACGATTGTAGGGAGCGGGCGGATTTGGGGGGACTGGAGGCAGCTTTTGCTGAGAAGTCTGGAACACCCAGGGGAACTTGGGGGTAGAGCTGCTTTGTCGCCGTGGGCGGAGGAAAGAGAGGATCCGCCACTGGATGGTGTGCGCGCGGAATTCGGAGGAGACCCCCTCCCCCAAATATCTAACTAGCTGAGCTTTTGGTCCACTTTATTTCAAGAGTGGGGCTCGCAAGTTTGACCCGCCCAGGGCCTCGGATTCCGATTTGGCTTTAGATCCTCCCCCCCTTATGTGATGGCGGTCTCCGCACCCCTAAACATAGCGGCTGGAAGTGGGGAATGTTTTGAACCCCTGTTTCACCAGCGCCCAGCACGGCCGAGGCGCGGCTGAAATGTTTGCTGGTACCTTGAATAACTTAGCTCTAGCAGTCATCACTTATTAAAGCGCCGTGGACCTGGCTAACTCCCGCCACCGCCAGGAAATTAAAAGGCTGACAGGCTGTCCCTTCCAGGGTTGGGGTTTCCTGTTTAAAAGGTCTTAGGAAGTCGAACCTGCTTTCCAGCGCCTACCCATCCACCTTTCTCATGTAAAAAAGGGAATTGCGCCTGCAGCCTTTTCTGTTGGTAGACTTGCCAGAGGCTGGAAATGCTCTTGCCTGGCCCTGCCCTCATCCCTAGAAGTCTTGCTTCTGCTGCTCTAAAGTAGCTCTTGAGAATTCTAGAGTGCACAACCGGTCACTGCCAGACGCATCTGGGAGTGGAATTAGGAGAAGAGGCATAAAAATGGGGCGTGCTTTTAATGTAAATATATGTCAGCCACATTTCCCTTCATTGTATGAATGTATTCATTACAGATATTTATTTTCAACTTTAAACATTAAGCTTCCTAGTTGGGCTTAATTTAGGCATTTGAGATATGTCTCTGAGATTCTACCATTATCTGAATTCAGCTAGGAGAGGTCTAAACGAAGTTCAGTTTCGGAAAGTTAAACTTTTGCCCTGAGAACGCTTGAATTCTTGGTTTCTGGTAGGGTAGCAACAGAGAGTTGGATTGGGGAATAAATAAACCTTTAGAGTTGCCTACTATTTTAACAGAATGGCTATATCCCTGGTACCATTGCCCTCAATTGTGCAAATATTTGTTTGAATAAAGAGCTAAGATTCTTTGAAAAGTAACAGTTGTATCTATTCATGATGCCTTTTTCATATCCTGGACCTAAGTTATTTTACAGTTTTTTTTTTTTTTCAGTTGTTTTTGTCTTACATATTTAATGTGGAAATTTCAACATTGCATGTACTTAAGAAACTCTGTAAAGTCCCCAAAACATTTATAACAGAGATTTCCTTTAAAAACCATGAGTTGAGTGTTTGCTCTTGGCTGATTAGTGTAGCCTTCACCTCCTGAGACCCAGAAGTTTGCAAACCCCAGCCTTTCTCATAAATGGAAAAACGAGATGTTTGGTTAGGAGTAGTCATCATTTGGGTCAATTTGCAGGCTTCAGTCTGTTTCATGCAGCTGGCAGCTGCTGTTCTTTGGGGCTAAGGACAGACTTTAGGGGATGTCTTTTGGATGCCTGATTGAAGTGGGGGAGGAAAAGATACTTGGGAAATTGGGCTGTGTGTTTGCTAACTCCTATCTTAAAGATTCCCAGACCAAAGCTGGAACTCTTCAGTCTTTTCAGAAACATTTTAGTTACTGGCTTTTGCACAAGTGACGGAAGAAAAAGCTGAAACGATTAGATCTACAATTGCATTTTGTTATTTTTCTTACAAGCCCTATTTTGAGGTCTTTATTGTTCACAAGGGTTGATTCTGGAGTGCTCTAGAGAAGTTAGTGTGAAAAATGTGATTGCTTTTAAATACTTTTAAAGAGCAGTTGAGGTTATGACTTTGTGTGCTAATTCTCAACCCTTATCAGGAAGGCGGTTCTGTGAATGATTTAGAAAGACTGGTTTTGTACATCTTCCAAGAGGAATACATGTGCTTTATAAATCTGACTTTCTGTTAGATCTTAAATAATAATAATTGTGTCAATGTCATCTGTTTGAAACAAAGACAACTTTTAAGTGAGGTGCCTTATTTAAAGCCCTGGTATACAAAACAGCAGTGGTTCTAAATGGAGATGAATGGGGAAGGGGAGTATTTGCTCCTCAGGGATTATTGGCCAATGTCCGGAGACATTTTTGGTTGTCACAACTAGGGGCAGAGGACAACCCCAGCTGCCAACTGGGGCTGGTATCTGGTGGGTAGAAGCCTCAGATGCTGTGTAATATTCTTCAGTGCACAGGACACACAGTGAATTTTCCAGCCCCAAACTCTTGCTGGATATTACCTTGAGGGCATATGTTAACAAGATTAGGAATCTTAATCTAATTTGGGTCCTCAAGAAACCAACTGTGTTCTTGTTCAACACAGAGACTTTTTTGTCTGCAGCAGATTCTTTTGCCCTTGGCATTGAGAGTCTTAATATACCATAAATGTGGAGGAGCTTGTATTCACTGACTTTGAGTTGGCTTAAAATGACAGAATTTTGGAGTGTTAACAGTGCAAGGGAGCTTCAGAGATCACTGAGTTCAGCTTTTTTTGCTTTATAGACCCAAAAACCGAGATGCCCAGAGATTAGTGACTGGTAAAGTCTCAAGTGAGTTATGATAGATGTTAAATTTTAGGTACAAGCCAGGATTAGAAAAACTGATGTTGGGACAGATGTAGTTTAAAAAAAAAAATGAACCAGACCTTTTGTGAGTATTTAGAGGTAACATTCTCCATGAGGAGATAGATAAACTTTGATTGCGGAAGGGTAGCATTAGCCATGAGGACTGTGGAGCATATGCCAGAGTGTGTCAGCCCCAAGAAGAGGGTAATTCTATTGTGTGACCTGTGACACTCCATGTCTGATGCCTGCACCATCCTTCCTGTAGCACCGTGGGCAACAGATGGTTCCACATTCATAGCAGATGCTGCTTTTGAATCCAGGTGCAAAACAGAACATTTGAGATTTTTTTTTTTTTGTCCCTCCCCGCCTTATGGGTTAAGAGTAGAGGGCTTGTCTTGCACAGAAAGGAGGGTGAGAGAGTCCTCCTGAGTACAGAGTTTAAAAAGACACATGGCAAATAAAGAAACGAGCTTGCTTTGGGGTGGTTTTGGGGGAAATTCATAAACTGATGAGTGGATATCTAAGATCAATGTGATATTTACATAGAACTTGAGTTAGGGATCTGAAGACAGTTCAAGCATGGCACGTCTTTGGGGCAGTTGGGCAAAATAATAATGGGGCTGAAAGGAATCTCAGAAATCCTCTTATCTGAATCCACTTGCTTGGCTAGTAAGAACCTGCAAACCAAACCCCCTAACTCCTGTTTCATTGTTCTTCCTCTGACTCCCCCTGCCGCCCATCTCTACCATTCCATCTTTTTACTTAATAGAGAAGAAAATAATAGTAATATAACATTTTTGTTCGTTTCCTAGGAGATTTTAAAAAGCATGGTATTTGTGAATGGCTCTGTTAATAGAAAGGTGTTATCTCAATGAGTTTTTTTTTTCCTTCTTTTTAGGGCCGCACCTGTGGCATATGAAAATTCCAAGGCCAGGGGTTGAATCAGAGTTGTAGCTGCCGGGCTACACTAGAGCTCACAGCAGTGCCAAATCCTTAACCCATTGAGCGGGGCCAGAGATCAAACCTGCATCCTCGTGGATACTAGTTGGGTTCATTACCACTGAGTCACAATGGGAACTCCTTAATGAGTTTTTGATTACCAGAAAAGTTTTGCACCTTGGGCTGAGCTTCCATTTACATTATGATTAGCCATTAGGCCTATGAATATGGATTCTAGTTCTGTGTGCTAAGTGGTGCTGCCATGGTAGTTGTACTCCTCAAATCTGAGAGGTTCTGGCAATATAGAAGAATTCTTTTGTGTGCCCTTCTCGGAAGAGCTTCTGGACCTCACTGTGGTAGGATCTTATCATTTTGACAACTGGCTAATGGGTGCACCTCAAAGCCAAGTACATAGTAGTATATTTAGAAATGATTCAGAAGTGATGACTCTTTCAAGAGGTCTGCTCTCTGCAGGTGCTGCAGTAAAGGGGCCTAGCACCCTTTTCATTATCACCTTTCCTCTAGTCGTTCTTGTTAGTTGTTTTTCAGGTGATGGAAAAGAAGGTGCGATTATTTCTTTTATAATTGTTGGCCTGGAATATTTATTGACATTGAATTAATGGGACACTCATTTTTTGAAAGTGAATAAAACCAAAATGGGTAGGTCAAGTTTTCAAACCCCCTCAAAATAAATATTTAATAAGGTAGGACTTGTCTTTGCCGCCCAGATATTCAAATCGTCTGGGGGTTAATTTGCACAGTTGTTTTCATGATATTTAGGAATGTTTCTTAAATATTGAAAAGAAACTTTGTGCTGTATCTGCTTTAAAAGCAAGATTGTTATCTGTCGCAGCTAGTGGTCAATAGAAGAAACCCAAGTATAAAAATGATTTCATTGAGATTTAGTGGGAAAGCTACCGGTAAGAGAAGATAACTATACAAAGAAACACATAAATAAGATATAGAGTAACACATTAAGTTATATGGAGACTTTTTTTTTTTTTTTTTTGGTCATGCCCAGGGAATTAGCAAATTCCCAGGCCAGGGTTGAACCCTAGCCACAGAAGTGACAATACCGGATCCTTAACTAACTAAGCCACGAGGGAACTCCATAGGGAGACTTTCTGAAAGATTTTTTTATAAGAGATATGTGTTTTGCCTAGTGTGGGTAGGTTGATTTCTTAGGTGAACTGCTTTTCCTTACTTTGCAAATTAAGGGAAAGGAAAAGTTTGTTCATGCCAATATTTAATATTGTAACCTTAAGCAGGGTCAGCCTTTTTTTAAGATTTGCTACTTAAATTGGAAATTGGTGTTGATCATCTTAGAATTTTGTTTGCAAGCAGCATGTGACCTCTCCAGATGGTAATATGTTTGTGGAGTTAGCATTCAGAATAACAAAAAAACTAAAAAGGTTACAAGATTTCTCCTAGATTTGTTTCTTGACCACTGTATTGCTAAAACAAGGGCAAGTAAGAGCAAAGGGAAGCCAGTTTCTGCACTCTTTTTACCAGCTCAGATGTAGCGTGAGTGATGCTTCAGAGCCAAGAGATATTCAGAGGGGACTGAGAAGTGAGGTCTGGCAGTCACAACTGCTTACGTCACTGCAGAAGTAGTTTTTCAAAAACAGCTTGAGATTTACTAAGGAAATTGCAAGCCTTGGACATGTAGACAAAATATCTCTTATACATCATGCTGAATCAAATACCCGTATTGTATTACACTAACATAACTCTGACCAGGCCTTTTTCCCACTATGTTATACTGAAATAATTTACTGTGCCCTCGGAAGGTCATGGGCAACAGTGCTCGTGCAATCTTTTCCCAATTAGGTAGCTGCCATCTTATCACTAAAACATGTTTCTGTTCTGCAGTCATTCCCATTTCCTGCATTTTATAACTGACACTCAGTGTTATTTAACCTGTGTCTATGGAAGTCTAGGAAGCTGGAGCAGAAAGAACCTCTAGTTCCCTTCGTCATGTTAAATATGGGGAAACCTCTGCTAAAACAAGGTGAAGACAGGCCAAGTGACTTGCTCTAGCTCTTTCTTCTGTTGGTTATTTTGGCAGAACCATCACTAAGGACGGGTCTCCTGACTCATGTTCCTGGCAGGCCGTCCAGTTTGCTTTGCACTAGATTGGCCATTACAATAAAAATAACATCCTAATGTAACCGTTTCTTTTATTAGGTCTTTTGGCCAGCTGTAAGAAAACAGCATTGATTAAATTTAAAGTAGTCAGTAGTTGTTTATTGATTTCTGCTGGTTCAAGTCCTTTTTTCCTTTTCCTTCCAAGCAAAATAAGTGGTTAAAGAGCTCGGTAGCAGGAAAGGGAAAAATTAAGTCTTAAAACACCCACTTTGTATAATCAACAGTTAAGTGATAAAGGGAAGGTATCGTTATTGTTTTGTTATTTACTTTATAGTGTTTTTAAAGCCCATCCACTCAGTTTTTGAGTTAAAGGCAAACACTATGACCATGGGTGATGTGGTCAACTCGTGCTTGTTTCACCTCTCCTGAGCCCACTTACAAATGCTGGGGAAGGGGAAGGGGCAGGGGAACGTAGCGTGTTTGGGTTTGGTGAATGCTACTTTGAAAAAAATAGAGGATTTGAAAAAAATAGAAGATGATTCTTAAGACAGTGCATTTTGCTCAGTAGTGTGGAATGGGGACAGGGTGGTACAAAGAGCAGAGTTTGTTCCCATGGACTCTCAGCTTCCAGTTCCGGCCCATAGGGGTGGTTTCAGGTGATTCCCAGAGTCAGTATTTTTCTGGCATAAAACTGGCTTTAAAGGATGCTTTTTCCTGGAGAACGCCTCTGCTTCAGGGAGTACATCAGCAGTACAGGTGCACTCAGACATTCAAGACCTCCAGCTTAGTTATTCCCTGACTCTCTGCTTCTTGACTTTGTTGTCCCTGTGGTGATCACAAAATAGAGGAGGATTCCTCAAGGTCTACAGTCAGAATCATTCGATCCCAGGATAAACTATGCCAATGATCAGGAATAAGAAGCATAGGGAAATATTTGCATTATTGGGGAAAATTTTAGAAACATTTACCTTCAGCTAAAACTATCTTAGGATTCTATAAGGAATCCTGAAAATATGAATCTATAGTTTCCTACCTTAAGAACTCTCCCACTTTCAAAGAATCATCACATAATTTAATAATCTATAATGTTTGTTAGTCTCTCTCTTAGCATAAATACATATGTAAGGAGTGTGTGTGCATGTGTTTTAATGTTTTTTTGAGGCTGAAATTCTTCAAGATATGGCAGGTCTAGCAGTTTTTGTGCTTACATTTTAACTTTCTAAAGAGGAAAGTTTTTATCTGGATACAAAAAGAAGTGAAATTTAGATGGCCCACCTACCATTATCTTGCAAGTATTACAAATATAATTTCCGATACTGTAACCTAGACAATGCATTTCCTTTCAGATTTCTCCAGGATACTTAAAAAAAAAAATCAGCCTTTAGGAGCATATTAAATAACATAGTGTTAATATTTAATATTTAAAAAAAATCTGGGAGTTCCCGTCGTGGCGCAGTGGTTAACGAATCCGACTAGGAACCATGAGGTTGCGGGTTCGATCCCTGCCCTTGCTCAGTGGGTTAACGATCCGGCGTTGCCGTGAGCTGTGGTGTAGGTTGCAGACGCGGCTCGGATCCTGCGTTGCTGTGGCTGCGGCGCAGGCCTGTGGCCACAGCTCCGATTAGACCCCTA